>CM040124.1:276258561-276584148 GCA_022559845.1 Amorphophallus konjac | reverse complement strand
TCATATAACTAGCAAGTCTATACATTGTTTCAGTGTCTCATGCAGCATCTTATTTGAAGTCCATACATTGCATTGCATTGGCTAAGTGTGTACATCGTCCGTCTTATTTGAAGTCCATACATTGCATTGCATTGGCTAAGTGTGTACATCGTCCGTCTCAATAGAAGTCTATACATTGGAAGTATGTACATCGGACTGTTCATGCATCAAGATTCAAGTCCATACATTGGATTGTAGCATGCACGAAGGTAAGTCCATACATTGGACTGTAGCATGCATCAGTGAAGTCTGTACAGCGTCATGCAATGTTCTTCAAGTCCATACACTGCACTGTACATTGCTTGAGGTGAAGTCTGTACATCCATCAGTGAACTTCCAAGTCTGTACATCCACTAGTTCAACTTGCAAGTCTATACATCGGTAGCTTTACCAACGTTGCACTCGAAGTCTATACACTAATAACTTTACCGGCGTTTCCCTTTGCAAGTCTGTACATCGCAGTTGAGTGGAAGTCTGTACAGCCGTTGTGTTGCCAAAGTCTACACATTGTGAAAGTCTATACATAGTTCAGTTGTCCTGGCAAACTCTATACATTGTGCACTTTCAAGTCTGTACAGACTTTGCCTTGCTCAAGTCTGTACATCGCCCAGTTGGCAAGCCCATACATTGGAAGTCTATACATTCGTTTGCCTTGCATCGTTCATCAAGTCTGTACAGCCCTTTCGCTTGGCAAGTCTATACATTGTGAATGTCTATACACTCGATTACCTTGCTTTGATCAAGTCTGTACAGAGTTTCCTTTGGCAAGCCTGTACATTGTTCATGATGTCTGAACAACGAGCAAGTCTGTATATCAGACTAGTCTGCATCGGCTAAGTCCATACATTGTCCAGTGCATTGCATGCATCGTTCTTGAAGTCTGTACATCAAGCTGAAGGCTGCCTAAGTCTATACATAGTCTGTCTTCCTTAGAGTCTAATGCATAACATGAAGTCTATACATCACACAGCATTCAAGTCTGCACCTTATGCATCATATGAATTCAAGTCTGTACATTGTGCATCTTTGAGTTGAAGTCCATACATCGTCAGTTGTCTGTCCAAGTTGTTACATTGCCTAAGTCTATACGTTGGCTACTGAATGTTCTGCAGAGTCTGTACATTGCATTCGAGCTCGCAAAGTCCATACAGTAAAGTCTATACAATGCATTCAATCCTGCAAAGTCTGTACATGGTTTAATACTTAAACTGATGATTCTATTTCGACTATCTGACAGGGATTCTTTGCTGGGATTGATGACCTGGCTCGTGATCCAAGGAGGACGAGGTGCTGTGATTGTGACACGTGGAAGCAGCCCATCAAGGATGCTGCCATGTGGATGAAATTACCTCGGATCTGGCGAATTCTCTGGGCGGAAAATGTGGAAGCCACGCGCCCTTATCCAATCTGCTGCTGTATATATATGAGTCTTCATCTTCAGATGAAGGCTGATCGATCAACCAGTGGCAAAGTCTATACAGAGAGGTAGAAGCCTGAAGCAGCAGAGAGCCACCGATCCACAGAGAGAAGAAAAATAGAGAAGAAGAAAAAGAGAGAAGAGAAGAAAAGAGAGATGAGTTGAGAGAGTGAGATTGAGAGAGTTTGATTGAGAGGTTGTATCTCAGACTCTTGGTTCAGATACCAGAGCTGAGCCTTTGCTCATTCGAGCTACATTCCCATTTGGGTTTTCTATTTTTATTTGATTCTGTCTTTACTTTCCGAACTCTTGTTTCTTCAAGCTGTGAGTCAGCTGTTAGCAGAGGTGCTGCCTCTGGTCGGGTAAGCTGTAAACCCCAGCAGTTGCAGTGGAGGATTCCACTGGACATGTGAAGCTGTAATCCTCAGCAGGCGAGACTTGTCTCGGACAGCAAGCTGTGTTGCTCAGAGGTTTGTAGACCAAGCTGTAGTGCCCAGCAGACGCAAGCTGTACTGCGCAGCAGTAAGCCATACTCAGTTGAGTGTGGGGTGGACGTAGGTCTTTGACCGAACCACCTAAAAATATTGGGTGCCTTGTGTTTGTGTGATTGTCCATGAACTGTGTGCGTGACTGAATCTTTTGATTATCTTCACAGATTGCTTGTGCTTCTGCTCAGTTTATACACTCGAGTTAGTGTTTTAATAGATTTACGTATATTCCGCATTAGAACCTCTTACTGATTTTTAATTAGGCAGTAGATCTATTCACCCCCCCTCTAGATCCACACTTCGTGGAGATAGACTGTGTCCATCTAACATAACAGACCTCCCAACCCACTGCGTCCTACAGCCTCCACCTGGCCATTCGCTGTGTGGGGCATGGACATCGCGGGGCCTTTCCCGCCATCTTCCAAGGGCGACAAATACATTTTGGCCGCCACTGACTACTTCGCTCGTTGGGCGGAGGCTCTGCCTTTATGAGAGGTCACCGGTGCAATCGTTGCTAGATTCGTCCGGCACAACATTATATACCGATTCGGTACTCCCAGTCGCATAGTGTCCGATAACGGGACACCCTTCAAAAATAAGGCCGTATACCAGTTAGCAGCCAAATTCCACATCGATTGGAGAACCTCTTCGGTCTACAACCCTCAGGCTAATGGCTTGGCGGAAGCCTTCAACAAAACCCTCTGTAAGCTCTTGGCTAAGATGGTTAGCCACCGGAAGTGCGATTGGGGTGAAAAGGTCTTCGAAGCATTATGGGCCTATCAGACGGTCTACAAAACCCCCACGGGGTGCTCACCATTCTCCCTTACTTACGGGATGGAAGCAGTTATTCCCATCGAAATTCAGTTAGCCTCTTACTGTGTGGCAATCCACACCGGCCTTGTCGGCCCTGATGAAGACGAGTACCAGAGAAGGTTAGAAGAGCTCGCCGATCTAGAAGGCAAGCGACTCGAAGCCTACAAACACCTACAAGTGTACCAGGCTCGCATGGCCCGAGCCTACGGTAAGCTCATCAAGCAGCGAGCTTTCAAACAAGGCGACCTTGTCATGATCAAAGAAAAGGAAGTCATGGCAGGGTGCTCCAGTGGAAAACTCCAGCCGAACTGGCGATGTCCATACATCATCCAGAATGTCTATGAGGGTGGGGCCTATACGGTTGTTGATCACAAAGGTCACAGGCCATTCCCGCCTCTCAACGGCAAACACATGAAACTATATTATGCACCGGAACATGAATTCACGCACCAGCCGGGCTAAGGCGCACGTCCCAGCTACTACCAGTAAGGCCGGTCCTCCCCCGTGAAGGATCTAACCGGCCAGTCCTCCCAGTCTACAATTCCCAGTCAACCAGCTAGCTCGGCTCCTCGAAATCGCCGCCAGGCATCTGCAGGAACCGGTCTCCTGCCCTCGTTCCCGTCACTATGGGAGCATGAGCACCTCTGCACCGACACCAGTCTAGCCGCCAGGCTCTTAGGTAAGTCAAAAAAAAAACAACAAAGAATGGGGTTAAAAATAGAGATGCCCCGGCAGACCCAGTCATCCTCACCACAATGGGATGGCTGGGGGTAAAAAGGCCAACAACGCAGCTGAGGTGGAAACCTGAAAGGGCACCTCGGGCAAAATTGGGAAACCCCTCGACGTGAAAACCCGCAAGGGCGCGTCGGAAAAAGCTAAAGGGGGTCGGCTCTAGCAAAAATCCGGAAGGGCGGTAGAGCCGATAACGAGAAAATCTTCTTCTCCCTACCAGTCAGAAACGACTTTCCACCTATTCCTTGGCAGGTCGTTAACTTTACCCAGAACTAGCCCCTAATACACTTGCATTGCTACGGCGCAAACCCTTCAATCCCCAGTCGACCTTGCATTATTCCCGCTCAGCTGGGCCAACCTTTGGCCCTTACCTCAACATCACAGTTCAACCAATCTCTATAATAGTTAAGCTTCCAGTCACCGTCTCGGTAAACCTATATCTCGATGCATTCCCAGACATCCATCCTTCTCTGTCCCTACATCCCACATACCCTGCAAATCCAGAGCCTTCCAGTTCATTAGAATTCCGGTCTCCCCATACAATCTCAGATCCACTAATCACAACTCCAGTCATATCTTGCCATGACAAACTGGCTCTTCGCCACCATGGCTTGAGGATTTCTAAAAAAGAAAACCCTCGTTGATGGCAGAACAATATCCGACTATCCACACCTTCCAGCCTCAGGTTACGTCCCCTGACAGCAACATGCTATAGACGGTAGTCTCAAAAAAATGTATATACAAAAAAATAGAGTTAAAAATAGAGATGCCCCGGTGGCCTCAGTCAACTCTCTCTCTACGAGGCGACTGGGGGCAAAAATTACCACCAACCCAGCTGAGGTGAAAACCCAAAAGGGCGTCTCGGGCAAAATCGGGTAACCCCTCGGTGTGAAAACCCGCAAGGGCGCATCGGAAAAAGCTAAAGGGGGCCTGCTCTGGCGAAAACCCGCAAGGGCGGTAGAGATGGTAAAGAGAAAAAAAACACTCTCTCCCTCTCTACTCCTCACTGATGCAAGCCGTCAACTGTGACATCCCACCGACGGCAACCTCAGCATCACTCCACGACACAGGTGGCCACTACGCCCCCGAGGGTCGGCCATTGTCAATTCCAGCTCCAGGAGTTGGCTATACACCTCCACGGTTAGCTGACTAGCTCCAGCCTCAACTACAACGCCTTCACGGGTCAGCCACCAGTCTCCAGTTCTAGTTCTCGACTACAACGCCTTCACAGACAGCCGCCAGCTTCCAGTTCCAGTTCTCGGCTACAACGCCTTCATAGGCCAGCCGCCAGTCTCCAGTTCCAGTTCTCGGCTACAACGCCTTCACAGGCCAGCCGCCAACTTCCAATTCCAGTTCTCAGCTACAACGCCTTCACAGGCCAGCCGCCAGCTTCCAGTTCCAGTTCACGGCTACAACGCCTTCATAGGCCAGCCGCCAGCTTCCAACTCCAGTTTACAGCTACAACGCCTTCACAGGCCAGTCGCCAGCTTCCAACTCCAATTTTCGACTATAACGCCTTCACAGGCCAGCCGCTAGCCTCCAGTCTCAGCATCTCGGCTACAACGCCTTCACAGGCCAGCCGCCAACCACCAGTCCCAGTACTCCGGCTATAACGCCCTCATAGGCCTAGCCGCCAGTTTTCAACTCCAGCATCGACTACGACGCCTTTGCAGGCTAGTCTCCCAGCCTCCAGTTCTAGCCTTAGCTATAACGCCTTCTCAGGCTAGTCATCTGACCCAGTTCCGGTGCCCAACCATTGCACTTTTCTAGGTCACCCAGCTGGCTTCAGCTCCAGTCCCCATTCCCAGTCACAGTCCCAGCTTTAGTTCCCAGTCCCTCTCCCAATTTCGGTCTTGGTGGCCATGCCCGCCTAGGCCGTCCAGCCAGCTCAATCCCAGTTCCCCAGACACATACGAACCCCATTCTTTGGTTAATGGCATAATGTTAGCCGACACTCCACCATCCAGTCTATGGTCAATATACACCCTCCGGAATCACCTCTATAACCCGAAACCACGTAGGTTACCTCGGTCTTACGGACCTACGTTGGTTCTCCGGTATGCGGGCTTCCATTCTCCGGGAGAATCAGCCCCCCCCCACATATAGTCTTTCGTTCCTCTACTACTCAGCACTCAACCACCAGCTTCTAACACCGAGTTTCTTAAAACCGGTCCCTGTTATCACTCATCACGATGCATCATAGGACAAGCAAGCACGACTAACAATAAGTGGTCGTCAATTCACGTGCATCATTCCATTTCATCGAAGAGGGGAATAACCCAGTAAGCAAAGGATCTGGGGTTTGTTATTAATACTCTGCAAAAGAGCCCAAGACATGCCCTTGGGATAACAAAATCCATACACTCTAGACACAAAAAGGGGGGGGGGAGATACAATCAGGGCTCCGGCTCAGTTCCCTCTAGCGCCGCAAGATGAGAGTCCGCCGTTGCAAGCTCCGCCTCCAAGGTGGACAAGAGCTGGACACTGGCTCCGGCTGTGGTCTCAGCCGCCTGCCACTCAGCCTGGACGCGCTCGATGACTGCCTGCCGCTCCTCCCAGGCCTTCCTCAAGGCCTCAGCCTGGCTCTCCACCTCCCTCAGCTGTGCAGCTCACTCCTGAGATGCTGACGCGGTCGCTTCAGCGTGACTCCTTTGCTCGGCTACGGCTGACACAAGCCGAGCCCGCTGCTCCTGTGCCTCTCGATCGCCGCTAGCCTCTGAGCCCTATGCGCCTGAACCTCTCGGAGCCTCAGGTACTCGGCCCAGATCCCAGCCAACTCGGACATCCAGAGCTCGCGTGGGAATCCGAGCGCGTGGTAGCCTTGGGTGCACTCTCGCAGTCGCTGCCTCAGGTCCTTCGGAGAGGGGGGGGCTCGCTCTGTGAGTAGCCTCGCGCCCGCTGAAGCAGGGCGGCACCTGCACTCGCCTCCAGCAATGGCTCTGGCGGGCAGGCGAATGGAGGCCACTTGACCCCTAAATCTAGGGAGAGGTCTCTGGACGCAACCAGCACTCCAGTGGAACCTGTATAGTTCCGACAAACGCCAACAGGAGTAAGTAGTATACAAAAGGCTTCCTTCGACAAACAATGTGAAAAACCTGAGAAAAAGAAGGAGATAAGTCTTGACTCCTTACCTGGAGCAAGCCCAACAGTCCCTGTGGCATCATTTGTCGGGGTCGGGGAAGGCCACTGCACCTCCGCCTCCATGGCGTCACCCACCGGGGTCGGAGAGGGCAATGATTCCTCTACCATCTAGTCATCTCCAGCAAGCACGAGTGGGACAGGGGACTCCTCCTGCCCGCCCTCACCAAGAGCCGACGCATGCTCCTCCCCAGAATCCGATGCTGCAAGTAATTCAAGAACGTCAGCACTCTGCCTTATAGAGCATGCAAGCACTAAGTAAAGGCGCAGAGGACCACTGCCCACCTCCAGAGGCGGTCCTCGTCGGAACCTCCCTACCAACCGAGGCCCCGGAGGACAAAGAGCTCGAGCTCGACCTCTCCCCTGTCTCCATCTCCGAGCCGTCGTCGTCTGAAGAGCCCGACGAGGTCCCCGACGGACTCCCAGAGGTGGCCGAACCAGAAGCTCCTGCAAGCCAACGCAGCAAACAAGGTCATCACCAGACCCAGCTCCATACAAGAGTGGTTCTCCAGCTAAGAGTGGCAAACAGAAAACCCACAGGCTGGAGCACTCCCCTCCGAAACCTTTTCAATGTCGACGATCTCCTCATCGCCCTCAGTAGGGGCCACTTCGGTGGACCCCTTCTCCACCATCTCGGCCCCGTTGCGAGGCAGCTCACCTTCTTCCAGAGGCGAAGGTACACCTGTAAACAATACCAACATGGCCTCAGCACTAGAAGACAATCAACAACAAAGGGCTTAACAGGAATGACTAAGTCCCCGGCTACGCACATAAGGGTCCCATGCTCGAGGACCTGACCAGCCCCACAGTGCAGGCCGACACCACAGCTGACTGGGAAACCTACTCCACTCCCGCCAACAGCTGTGGTAGCAGACTAGACACTTCCTTAGTCGTGGGCGGTATTGAAGTGCTCCTCCCCTCAGGCTCCCCCTCAAAGGAGGGAAGAGACACTGAAGGGCCGGTGCGGACCAGCTCCTGAATCATCTCCAGAGTGGCGGTTGGATCCTCACCTGGCAAATGACATCACAAAGTCAGTCAGCATCGGCATCCCCGCAACTCCACAGTGGAAGTGCAATGCCCTCAGCAGCGATTCAATGCTCACCCGAGCCATCCTGGGTCACACCGGGCTCCTGCCTGTCAATGGATGGGAGCACCTCGCCTTGCATCTCTGAAGAAGCGGCGGTCTCTAATGTCCCGACCACCTCTGCATAACACCAGCAATGATGTCAACTCCCAGAATCAAATACAGCCATCAACATAACACGCTCGGTTCCAGAATTACTTACCTGACTGAGCATCCTTGGAAGCCTTCCATGGCTCACAATCAGGGAAGGTCTCGACATTGGGGGTGGTCTCGTCCATCATACGAAGAAGTCCCTCAATATCTATCTCATGATCGACCCCGTCGTCAGAAAGTGGGTCGACCTCCGGGGATGGCGAGAAAGCCACATCGGCCCCGGTCTCCAGTGGTGCTGTAAAAAGCAAATCCAATTGCACAATAGCCGAGCGTCAAGACTGAATCAATATGAAGCAAGTAGGCGAATATGGCACTTACTTAGAGCCGGCTCCTCCTCGATATGCTCCCTGGCGGTGGGTCCCCGAGAGGACTCACCAACCTCCCTGACTCCGGTCTCCACCCGGGGGCACTTCCTTCGGGGCTGAAGGGCCCCGTCACCATCCCCAGAAGATGTCCTTGTGGAGAGGGGATCCATGTCCGCTACAGAACCTGACAAACACAACCACACGAGATCTCTCAGCCATATGCCCTAGAAAATGACAAAACAGGGCTAGCAGGCTAATGAAGAGGTCTTACCTGAAGTCACAAAGGGGGTCAGTGGCAGAGGAACTAGCTACTCTGGCTTCAAGCCCACAACCCGTGCGGCCTTCGCGACCGCCTCCTTCACGTCCCTCAGGGTGTAGGCGCACTCAATGAGGGACACGAGCTCTACAGGTCCAGCTGACCCGATCGCGTGGGCAATATGACGCCTCCAGTCGTCAGCCGCCGTATCTGCAAAGCTCCCCTCAGGGAGCACTCTGGCCAGCGAACCCCTCTGCTCGAACCCACAGTTCGCCAGGAACTAGGTCCACCAAGTCCACGACGTCTCGGATCGAGGTGCCCTGGCCCCGGTACCTCCAGACGCCGCCCGCGCCTGCTTCAGGGGCTTCAGTGCCCCGTTGCCGCTCCGCCCCGTCGACAAAGAGCCTCGGCTCCCTCGGGGTGCCTACTGCGCCAGCCTCTCTACCTCCCGGCGGATCCGAGAAAAGCGAGTCCGCAGGTACCCGTCATCTAGTGCGATGAGAGGTATATCCTCCCTCAAAAGATGGGTTTCCTCGGCTTTCCGGATCGTCGAGGCCTTCTATCGATATTGATGACTATGCTCGAACCACCATCTGGCGTAGTGGACGTCAAACTGTCCCCTACATCGCGGCACAGATGTCGGTAGCCGCTGCGACTCTCGGCGACAGTAGAAGTCCCACCACGCCGCGGCTAGCAAATGTGTGTCC
Organism: Amorphophallus konjac; assembly: GCA_022559845.1. NCBI lineage: Eukaryota > Viridiplantae > Streptophyta > Magnoliopsida > Alismatales > Araceae > Amorphophallus > Amorphophallus konjac. The sequence continues at coordinate 276,575,016 of CM040124.1, read as the reverse complement.
CGGCCTTTGTACTGACGACCTATCAAAGGGAACTCCTGGTTCGGCGGGATCCCCTGGTGGTACCCGAAGTTCCGAGCGAACCTGTGCGGGTAGTACGGCTCCAAGAAGCTCATCACAGACCGGTGTAAAGGCAGCACCGCTGGCCGGGTGCTCATTACCCACTCTGTGTACAATGACGCGTCCGGCTCCGGCTGGTAGGGTAGGGCGCAGGCCGCCCCACCATTCAAAGGCACCATGATCAGATGGGAGTCCCTGGTAGCACCGTCAAAAGGAACACCCTCCTCACCCCTGCCGGGCAAGTAACACAAGACTCTCCTAACTTCCTCCAGCTGCACGACTGCGTCCCCATCTGGCTGTCCGATGAAGCTAAACAACAAAGGTGCCGCTTGGTTCGCTACGGACCCGCGAGACACCAACCCTGGGAACAGTAGCCCAGCCCATGCGCTGAGGTAGTGAGTCGGCAGAAGCAGGCTCCGCTCACGTGGCGCCGGGTGCGCCGCCAGTACTTCCAGTCCCTGGTAAACATTGGCCAAAGCCGCTGGGGCTAAGGCCAGCCTCCATCCCTCCGCCAATTGGCACGCAGGCCACAACAGCTCTACTTGCAGCTGGCCGTCCTCCCCATGGGGGACCACAAACGTCGCCAACTAGTATGCCAAGTACGCGGCCAAGTGGGTCACGTCCGGCAGCCTCTGAGGGTTCCACCCCTTCTCTGGTGCGTACATATACCTCGTGTATGTCCGGAAACACAGCTCCACCTCTGTGTACTCCTCCCAGGGGGTCTGGTCCCTCGCGAACTCCTGGTGAAAGCAAAAGGGTCCATCATAAAAGTGGCGAATCCACGCATTCAACGGCACCCTGGGAGTCTACGCTGCTCTCTCTTTCCCAGCCAGGGCTAGATCCCTCCAGGTCTTCAGTAAATACCGGTAGCTGTAAGAAACTCGGTAGCGTCCATGCCCGTCAGTATGGCTACGGTGGAGGTCATCCAGCACTACCTCCTCATACCCCTCGCCGCTGATCGGCAACCCAGAGATCCTCCACAGAGACCATAAGTCTAACGAAGTCTCCCCCTCAGCCGTCGCCACGGTGTTCCACCTGCGGTTGAAGCGCTCTTTCAACGCCTGTAGAAGTCCTGTGTAGCAAGGATACCCATACAGAGCTGTGATCACAGCATATCTGATGTCGGTTCGGTCTAGCAGCACTCGGTAGTGGTGTACTATGCCCATCAACCACTCAGTAGCTCCCTGGCGGTATCTGTGTGACGAAATCACTACCCAACGGCCATACCAGCTAACGGCGGTCTGCCGCAGAATCCTGGACAAAAGGCTGTGGTCGTCATAGCCTTCTCCGGCATACTCCAGCCCTGATGGCTCCAGCACTAATCTCGGACTGCCCTCTGTCTCTGCTCGGTGGTGTCCATGCAAATCCCAGAAGGCGGGACCCATCACCCCAGCACGGACTTCAAACTGATCTGCTCTGCTGAAGAAGCCCAGGCACTCAGCACTGGGAAACTGACACTGCCTCTAGTAATCCACAGAGAAACTCAGGAAGCCGCAAAGGACAATTCCGTGCAAGCTGTCTCGGCCCACCAAGATCGCCCGCTCCAATCGGCGACGGGCTCCAGCAACCCGAGGGTCACTCTCCTCCATGCCCGGCGGGACGAAGCGCCTGATAAACTCAAAAAAGTGACGGTCCAGAGGGAACTCCACTGGATAGCCACCACTGTGGTCATAAATGTAAATCCCGCCCGCCTCCGATGCGCGGGCCAGCTTTACAACCCCAACCCCGTTGCTGCGTTCGCCGACGGGGCCCTCTGCCACAACTGTCTACCCACCGTCGAGCTGCTCCACATTAGCTACAATGATGACTGGCGAACCCAAAGGGAGCATGGGTCGCTCGGTCCTCCTCACCCAGTGGTCCTCCTCCCGAACCACATGCCTCGGGACCCTCTCGTCCCTGCCAAATCGGGCCATAGCTGCAAGACATAGCACAAAAATAATCAGTACTCCAGAAATTCAGCACATATAATACAACAAATCACAAACATATGAAGCATCAAAATGCAACTACAATAACTCAGAAGGAGAGGTTCACGGGCCATACGCCCTCGTCTCCGCCTCCGACGCACGACCCGTGGGGGGCATTTGTTGTACTCGGACTATTTCCCCAGCAAAATACCCAGAAATAAGAGTTTGGGAATTTCCCCGAACACCTTCAAGGCATGGGCTACCCTGCCTCTCTGACAACCCAGTGGGCCTGACCAACGGCGCCAACCCGCTAGCCGAGGTATACGGCGGCACTAGCCATCGATCGGGACCACTCCCGACTCGTAAGTCATGGACTTTCTCCGTGCCCTACACGGCAACCCGGGGCACCCCGGGGGCACTCCGACTACAAGCCACGCCATGTGGCACTAAGTGAAAAGGCCGGGGGGCCTACCCCGGAATGCCTTCCCTCAACCCTCCAAGGTCAAAGGGAGACCTAAATAGGTCAACCCAAGGCTCAGGAGGCTCGTAGTACGCGTGTACGGCTCACACACGCGTGTTCGGCACTCTGCCGAACACCTTGTGGATGCACGTGTTTCAACCCTTCTGCACCAACCCGCGGGCCACCCCGTGGTTCCAGTACACCAATTGGGTCCTACAACGACCCCTCAGCAAGTCGGGGCCACCCCCGACCCTCAGACACGTGGCAACGAGCCACTGAACTTAGCTCTCGGGCCAACCCGAGGCTACCCTGCCAACCCACAGTACAACGTGGCACGTAGCACGAGGCAAGGCCCATCGGCCCAAGGTGCCTCCTTCCAGCCCCTACGGACTTCTACCCTTGGCCCTTGGCCGAATCTGAGGCCCGTTGACCACCTACGCGGCTCGTTCGGTAACCCGGGGTGTGTCGGGCATTCGCCCGAACACCTTGCGAGCGGCCACTACCACTCGAAGAACAATGGCTCCCATGGGCCATTTCAATATCCCGAAACTTCATATCTCCCAAGGGATATCCCCAGACGACGAAGGAAGACCCCTGGGGGCCATCCCTCGGGGTTACGACTTTGCCCGGGGCCCGTGCGCCCCAGGGCGTGGCCGCGCCCCCGGAGAGGGCGAACTCCCCCGGGGCCTCGCCCTCCCCTCAGCTCGGAGGCCCGACGGCCCTCCCCAGTCCCAGTTCGGGGAAATTTATAACTTCACGGTCCGAGGTTCGTGCAAAGTTCGTTCGTCGTACCCGTGTGTCGAAGGATTCGTGAAGACGGAGTCCCGGGATTATGTTGAGTCACACATGTCAATCCCTCGATCTTCGCGTACAAGCAGCCAGTCAGCCAGTCCAAGCCCGTATCCTTTGTCTTCTAGCGTCCAAACTGAGTCAAAGTGGGGCTAAAATACCAAAAAAATCAGGTTTTATAGAGGTGGGACCACTCCCCCTCTCTCTCCTCTATTGGGTCCGCCCAAACCCCCCCTTGGGGAGGGGTTTAGGCGGACCAGCTTGGGCCTCCAAGCTGGTCCGCCTAAACCCCCCAAGGGGGGGGGGGGTTTAGGCGGACCAGCCTGGACCCCAGGCTGGTCCGCCTAAACCCTTGGAGAATAAAAAAAAGATTTTTAAAAATAAAAAAGAAGGACCACTTTGGTCCGCCTAAACCCCCCCTGGGGAGGGGTTTAGGCGGACCATCTTGGACCCCCAAGCTGGTCCGCCTAAACCTCTCCAAAAAACAAAAAAAAAAGTTTTTTCCCTCCGAAGAGGGGTTTAGGCGGACCAGACCAGCCCCTTGGGCTGGTCTGCCTAAACCCCACCCCTTCCACTCCGACACACACATAAACACACACAAATAAAATTCAAATAAAATAAAAATCAAAGCACTATTTGGGGGGTTTACTCGGACCAAGTTGGACCCTTAACTTGGTCCGCCTAAACCCCACCCCACCCGTTCAACTTCTATAAATTGCCCCCTTACCAACAAGCTAAACACAGACAGATGCTTGCATGAAGAAAGGAAGGAAGCAACGCACGAACACACAGTCGGACGAGCGATCTTCCCCGGCCTAATTGTCGCACCCTCGGACTCCCGAGGCTTTCGGCAAGGGTCGGGAACGCGAGAAGACAAGTGCGCGCGCGTTTGGCTTGCTAGTCAGCTCACACACGCCGATGGTATGTCTCACGTACTCTCCTCACGCGGTGTTTAGCCGTCTCACGCCAAGTCCATCCCCATCGCATATAAGATGACCGTGCCAACGGTAAATACGCCCGCACCCCGGGTCCGCTCGTGCACGTCAACTTATGACACTTGCAATGGTGACGGAAGGGTACTTCATAACGCTGCGTCGGCCCTTGACACGGAATCACGTGCCCACCGCTCACCTCCCAGTTGACCGTAGGCCCCTCAGATTGACGAAACGAGTCTAGTCGGACCTCTGGTCCTGGAATCATAGTCCCGGGGCCGATCTCGACTCCCTCGCATGACAACATTCACCGTCCGAGATTCGGACCCGACCGCTCACCTCGAGCCGCGTCCGTTCTGACCACCAAGGCAGTCGGGCCCACATGAACTCCTTTGTAAAGAGTTCCAGTAGAACACGTGGACATCCGCTTTGTCACGCAATGACCCGGGGACCGACTCACGTGTCGGAATTGTCCCACGGCTTGCGCCCATTGTACTTCGGCCACTTAGGCCCACTTGTAAAGCCCATGTGGCTCATCATAAAACCAGTGAATTGTACACGCCCGTGTTCGGGCTCCTAGCTTTCTACCCACACCACTCGGCATCCGTGCCCAACACCCTGACCCTAGTGAACACCCCTCGGTCTAACGCGTACCCCTAGCTGCTGAACGCCCTCTAGCCCTCTACCCATAGCTTCAAACACATATACAGACTTCTCTTCAGCATGGAACGAAGGTATTCGGATTCAATCCGATGTAAATAAACACCGATTGCTTGCGGTCGGTGGGGAAAGACGTCCTGTACACGATTCCCGCAATCGCCTACGCACTCGCATCCATGGAACCCCTTCTCTCCACGTGTCGCCCGATCGCCCGAGCCCACGTGCCGCGCCCTGGTGGCGCTTCCCCGGTCAAATCTAGGTTCCATGGGTGATTGTCGAGAGATCGACTGGCACGCCCGCACCCTGTCCGGTTAACCCTTATCCCGACACTGCCGTGCCACTCGACCCTTCCCGACTTTCCGTAAAAGGAGAGTGCCCGATACCGCCGTGAGAGGCATGCACCCGTAAGGAGGATACCCGAGATACATCAAACTCCCGTATTTTCCTTCCCCGCTGTATCCCTTCCTTCACCCCGGTAATCGACATAAAAACCCGCACAACAGCGGCCCAAGGAAATACCCTAATTACTTGGTCTTAGGGTTTCTCTCCGGCCCTCATTATATAATGGTAATTATCCCATAGTTACCATAATACCCCCGTCTTAAGTAGGCTTAATGTGTGTGGCCCTCTAGGCCCAATATCGAATTGGTAATGTGCCATGTAAAAATATTATAACTCCTTTTAACATTCTTATCACAAATTTATTCAAACTCTTCTCATTATTTTATGTGCAATGATATTAAAACTCCTAGTATTTCATGTGTGAGTTAATCCACAACTCACTAAAACAATTCATAATTAATTCATAGTAGCTCACTGATCATGGTTGTCTCTAAGCAACGTGCAATGACAAACGGCACAAGGGATTTATAATTTGATCGGAACATTTAATCATCAACAACTGTATGATGTTAATCCTTCATTCACGTAATGTCTCCAATCAAACTCGGGATATGTGAAATAGCCAAACCCCTCACATTCAATCTAATAGTTCACACTCATTAATATCACGCTAGAAACTTCTTTCTAGTTTACTGTATAATCTTGGTTAGGGATTTTTCTTGAATATGATTCTACGAGATATTCTCTCTCCATCTAAGTATACTTGGAGAGTGAATGATTCTTTGTTATCTATTTAATCACCTTCATGTGGTTCACACTATACCCGAGAGTTTGACTATCCTAGATCTGTGATTAAGACATATAAAGCAAATGCTAAAGTGCACTAATCCACATATACAGTGTCTTTGGTGTCTCAAGTCTAAGAATTTATCACATCATTGTGATTTGAATCTCCTGGTTGACATATAGGTACATCACACGTTTAAGTATCCCGTGATAGATCAATTCAGTTAACTCATTCTTGTAATGAGTATTTGCACATATATTTTAGTGCCATCGCACTAATGACTATGGGATCAATCACTCTCATCACACGAGTGCATATCATGCGCACCATTCTATCCAAATCTTTGATATCCCGTCTCGAAGATCCCATGACTAGGAACATTTAGAACATATACGTCTAAAGAATTGATTTCATGATTATAATCTCATTATGATCCAACTTTCATTGTATACATTTAAGCACTTCACTATATCAAGTGATAGCACGATAAACTAATAATATATAATAAAGGAATGATATAAACATTATTAATCTGAATGAGAATACATATGAAATGATGTCTTCATAAGAGTGACTTTGATAACCGAATAAGGGCCGGTTTAGAGTGAGTTATTCTGTCTACCCACCCTTAACCAAGGTTGGTAGCAGGATTACTGTACATGGGATCAATTAATCTTAAGGCTTTTATTCTGGGGTTAACTCATTCGACCCTCTAATGTGAAATATCATACCTGATCTCAATTAGGATAAACTACAAAACTAAAAATTGGAAAACTCAAAGCCCACACAAGCCCACCCAGGTTAGAATAAGTTGCTCTAAGTGATTGATTTGTAAGACATACACTTCTTTTACTTTTAACCGAGTTAGCAAACTCAATCTACCAAAATAATAAACAGGTTAACCCAGGGTTAAAAGTGTGCCTAGACTCTAAGCTTCACTTTGGTAGAGGGTCAGCCCAAAGTTAGGTTAGAGTTAACGCTCAACGTGTTTTGATAGTCGGGTTAATTTAATTGGGATCAAAATGGGGTTAATTTGAAATTATTCCGTATTTCGGAAACCTCGCAAGGTGGGTTAAATCTGCTTCGACAATGATACCCCTGCCACCAACAAAAGAAATAAAAAAATAATACCCCTACCCACTCTCGCCCTAGATCGTCGTAACATTGGGATCCGTGTTCGTTTGCCTCTTCCCCTCTTCCCCTTCCTTTACAACGATCACTTTTACCATTCTTGTTCGTCTCATCCCCTTCCTTCGGATCGATAGCCTTTACCTTTTCTTCCCCTCTTCCCCTTCTTGTGGAACCCTAATACCCAGTGTGATCCGACATCATTTATGTCGGTCCTCCTCTTTACCTTTAAACTAGTTTATATTTTTTATTTTTAAATATGTTTAATAGATTCTATAAAATAAATATATCGTCAAAATAATAGTTTTTTGATAAAAAGTATCATAATAGTACTAATTAAAATTCAAAAGAGGCTTTACAATTTACTTGTCACTATTCACTTCAAATTAATTTATATTTTTAAATTATTTTAATGGATTATATAAAATAAATATATCATCAAAATAATAAAATTTTAATAAAATAATCATTAATACTACTAATTAAAATTTAAAAGGGGCTTCACAATTTACCAATCACTATTCACTTTAAATTAATTTATATATTTATTTTATTTTTAATAGATTATATAAAATAAATATACCATTAAAATAATAACTTTTTAAATAAAAAGTATCATTAATACTACTAATTAAAATTTAAGAGTGAAAAATACTTTACTATATTACTGTTTACAATTTACCCATCACTATTCACTTTAAATTAATTTATATTTTATATTTTAAAATTTTAAAATATTTTATAAAATAAAAATATTATTAAATAATATGTTCAAATAAAAATAGTATTAATATTAATAATTAAAATTTAAAAGTGACAAAAGATTTTTACTACATTATTATTTATCTTTTACCTGTGGATTTTCACTTTGATCTAATATATATATATATATTAAAATATTTAATAAATTTTATAAAATAAATATAATATTAAAATAAAATTTTTAAATAAAATATATCATTAATATTACTAATTAAAATGTTAAAGTAACAAAATTTTTTATTAAGTTATCGTGAGAGAGAGAGAGAATATGTGATCACACATAAAAAATTAAAAAAAAGAATAAATGTGATATTTGAGTTGTTATTATTATCGAATTAATTTAATAACTATTAAATTATATCTAATTAAAATTAGGTTAACTCATCTTCTTACTTGTGAGTTAACTTCATTATTAAAATAAAAGTAGATTAATCATGAGTTAAATTAATCTGATTGAGTTAACGGCTAACCCTGAACCAAAGTGAAGCTACAGAATTATAAGGTTTTCCCTAACATCAAAAATGAAAAAATAAAAAGAAAAAGGCCAACCGGATGAGCAAGCCAGTCGCCTCCTTTGCGGGCTCCCGCTGAGCGCTTACCAGCGCGCTACACCCGGCTTCATCTCCCACTTCTTCGTCGAAGGGCAAGCACACCTGGTCCCCCTCCTCTCGCCCGCGTTGTGTTGCTTATTAAAACAAGAGAAGAACCCTCCTCTTCTCCCCCTCTCAGTTCGGGAGGTAGAGACGCTGATGGCAGTGTGCCGTTCGATCCCTTTTCTTCTGGTCCTGCTTTCTCTTGGGCTCTTCTTTCCTCTGAAAGTCGCTGCCGAAGAAATCTTCGATGTCCGTCGGCATCTCTCCACTGTTACCAGGTTCCTCTCTATCTCCATCCCTGCATCTGTGCGGTTAATGAAGAATCTGGTATTCCTTTTTCTGATTAGGATTTCTGGTGTGGGCGATTTGATTAATTTTCCAAATGCTTGCTCCTCGATGCCTTAGCGGTGGAAGATATCAATGCGGAGATCCTAGCGTTCGGGAGAGAATTTTATGTGGTAGAGGTGCATGGTATGGTTGGTTGTGTTCACGTGCGACTTTTGCGCTAAACTTCTTCGCGTTTGGTTATAACCGGCTCGGTTTCCTAACTCTATTTTATGTCTTGGTGATTTCCTTCATCCTCGTACGGCGGCATCTTCATTGGACCTCGACAATATCTTTTTAAGAAGTACTAAATGTCAAATAATATTTTTTCACCCCGAATCCTGACGATATCTTGATCGAGTCACCTTCTCGTTGTCCCCAGTAGATTGTGAATAATGGGAATGGCACGAGACATCCGCCTGTGCATACTTCGTAGGTGAATCAATTACTGATTCGCTTGCCAAGTTGTCCTCTTGACATTCTTATGGGATCATAATGACAGTTGAATTTATGTAGATCTTCACTAGTATTGTTCGGTTGAAATGGTGCATGTTCTTATGCTTTAAAAGCATTTCACTCCCTACCTGCCAGACAAACTTATTCATCATAAGCTAAGGCTGAGCACTGACTTGTGATCGTGATAGTGGTGCTGGTTGTTGTTGTTGTTGTTACAGCCTATAAGAAAGTCAGACATTAGACATTGATTAGGTGCTTTTCGGAAAGTGTTCAATTAGAGATCTCAGGTTTATGTCCTGAAATAATCACCGAACGAATATCTGATGGTGTTAGAGATGACAGGTGTTAGCGTGCAATGCCGTAGCTTAAAAATTATGCTAGTACCTGTACTTGGATTTATTGTCCACGTGAAAGAAAGAATAGATACTTATATTATCTCCCCAAAGTGTCAGTTTACACATTCAGTGGCACATGACTATTGACTGTATTGCAAACATACTTTACAATGCCTGTATCTTGGCTCTTCATCACAATGTGATGGCAGTCACTATTTTCTGACCAGATGGCAGTCATTATCTTCCAACCAGTACCTAAGCAAAGCAGAATGGCTTTTCATAAACAGGACTGTACTATTGCTTGTACTACTGTATTCTTGAGTACAGGTGAACAAGCCATTATGTATTATTGATAATTGATGATTTGCAATCATATTGCCATTTGTTGGAAAGATCCACCGTGGTGTGTCCTCTGAATGCCAGTAGCTCTCTCTTGTCACACAGTGTACCAGGCGATGCATTTCCCATTATCCGGCCATTCCAAGCATACTAATACCCTCTGGTAGGTACTTCTGAAAATAGTTGTATCAATGAAGGTGAAGATCTTCATGTGGATAATATCACATGTGAAGCTGCCTACTTGCAGATGGCTTGCTTAGTTGATGGATGACTTTAAGAGAACATGTTGTCTATGTGGGGAGGAAGACGATATGCTAGACTATATATTCCTTGGATGATCCTTCTGCCAAGATGTTTGGACACTGACCTTCCATGAATTTGGGTTCGGTTATCTATTACTTGGATTAGGCAGAGAGGGGTATTGTTAGGTTGGAGTCATAGATGGGCACTTAATGGCGACTTTATTGTTTTGGTGGCTGATATTGCATGCAACACTTTGCACGATTTTTTCCTTGTTTGTGGGGGTGGGGTGGGAGCGGGCAGTGTTGGGAGAAGCAGCCGGATCTTCAATATTGTGGAAGGTTTTGCCTTCATCTGTGATGAACGAAGGAATGGGTTAGATTTTTGTGCAGGAAGGAGGTCAACAATCCTCCGTCTTGATTACTTTATGTTATTAGGTTGTTCTTCACCATCTTGGTGTAGACTGTACATTCCATTTTGTATTTGATATGTAATGAATTATGGTACTGTTCACTTTCAAGAAAGGTTGGTGTTTTGTACAACTCATCTTTGCATCTGTCTAATTGCTTGATTTTAACATCTGATATCTACAGATATGATTTTGCAAGAAGGGCCAACAATAATGCATTTGTGGCTTCGCCTGTTCCAGATGGTTGCAGTGCTATGCACTTAAATCTTGTGGTACATTTCATATAAATGTTCAATTACCTACTTTATCATTTTAGCTGATTAAAAGTCTTGGCATCCTGGAATGTGTTTAATAATAAATGTTATTATTAGAAAATTTTCCCATACTGAGCAATCATTTTCTACAATTTGGATATAATTCTTTTTGTTAATGATACATGGTATAAACCACTTTCCAGGGAAAGTTTGTAGAACTGGAACCGGTCAGGGCTGGTTCCAGTTCAGATTGGGAACTGCTTCCACTAGTTTCCTCAACTACCTGTTTATTAAGTTAAAAAAGGGTATAAACATACTCTGAAGTCATTAGGGCTCAGTTTGAGGTTTTAATCCCTAATCTCACTGGATCAAGTGAGATTTAAACCCTAATCTCTACTTTCAACGCATTTTAAACCTAGTCTAAAGGAGATTTAAACTCTAAAGGAGAATTAAACCCTAATCTCACTTAATCCCATTAGATTTGAGTCTCTAATGGTTTGAGTCTCTAATAGTCATTAATATTGTTGGTTCAATTTACAAACTAATTCAAAATTTTAAGTTTTTAACCTTTTTTTAACAAAAACTCACATTTTTTTTCTTTAAAAAAGACCGGCAGGTCCAGTCCTGGAACTGGCTTAATTGGACCGGTCATCTCTGATCCCGATCAGATCCAATTCAGGCTGGTCCAGTCTGGATCGGCCGGTTCTGCAAACCATGTTCCAGGGAGGGAAGAGAACCATTTTCTGCTATTTATGAGAAAGTAACATATGCTTTTTCTTTTTCCTCATTTCCCATGGTTTTCCCTGCAAAAAAAAAGAGAAAGCATTCTTGAGGAAAGTGAGCTGCAGATTATTTGGTTTCATTGCACTGGCATTGGTTCTCTCATGATTCTTCAATTATAATGGGGAAACTGTACAATGTTGATACCATCATCAATGCCTTATTTTGCATCATAAATGTACATTTACTGTAACTTAGCACTCTTTGCCATTTGATATGCATTGAAAGGATAACTTTAGATCTTTATTGGTGGGTACACCGGATTGGACTGTCAATTTGATCTTGTCTTGGAGTACCACCGCTACAGATGTGCCATCCTACTCACACTTTGACTTGGAGAAGAAGACTTCCATTTTTAGTTTCCTTCTATTCCCAATTTGTGTAGGATTCTTATTCTTGTTTGTGGGTCTAGTTTGAGTCTAGTTAAGATTCTTATTTCTTACTTTAGGAGTCCAATTAGGATTCTTGTTTCTTGGAGTCTAATTTGTATTCTTATTTCTTGTTTAAGAGTTGCTTTAATAGTCTATTTGAGTCATAACACTACTATGTTTGGGGACTTTTGAGTTTATAAATATGGATGTACTCTTTCATTCAATAATCACATAGTCGAAGAATTTTCAAAGTGATGTGAGTCTTTGCGAGAGAGTCTGAATTGCTCCACGAGGGAGAGGGCGAGAGGCTTTGTGCGCGAGGCCCACATATCTGCCACCACCTCCACCATCATCTTATTCTTTCTCCCCCTTTTCTTCTTCCTACGTTGATCCCTGCATTGCCGAAGCAACACCAGCCGTGTTCTACTTCTTCTTTTTCTTCCTTTCTTACTGTTCTTGCATAATCCCAATGTAAACCACAACACCCCACATTTTTTTCTCCCTTGTCCTTCCCCCTCTCTTTTCTTGTTTGTCTTCTTCCTCTTCTTCTTCTATTCTTTTTCCTATTAACATGTGACTTCTCTCCCCATGTCAATTCTCTGTCTAGCCTTCTCTAGAGAGAGAGGCTTTGGGTATGTAGCCTTTCGGGGCAAACCGTCTCCCCTTGGGGGGCGGTGGACCTCGCCGTTTTCCGTCACGCTCTTCCTTGTCCATGGGAGAGGAGGGGCCAACCGGTGTGAAGCTCTGGGTGCCATCTCGAGGTGCCAACGGACATCCAGCTCACTCTGGCTCATGCTCGTCAGGGTTTTTGGAACCAAAATTTGAGATTTTATTGTGGTTGCTGACCTTGGGGAAGGGTTTGGAATCAAATGTTGTTTTTTTGTGTGGTTGCTGACTCTGGGAAGCGTTTAAAACCAAAATTTGAGGTTTTTTGTGGTTTGTTTGCCATGGTGGGATAGAGTCACTAGGTAGGTGATAACCATGGTGATTATTCATGATGACTGATGATTTCGTTTTTTTTTTTTTGGATTGATTGAGTTCGATGCCCGTTCGACTTTTCACCAAAGCCAAGTTCACCCAACTTTTGCCTTCATGCCCTTTGGGTTTTCACACAGCGGAGTTCACCTATTTTTACTTGAGACATCCTTTTGGGTTTTCACCTTAGTCGAGATTACTTGACATTATTACCCTTTAGCAACTAATATGTTGGATGTCTAAGTCTGTCGGGACACCTCAATTTTAAGTCTCATTTTATTTTAGTGAAGTTTGGTCAAGATAAGGGTCCACCTGGGGTCAATTGTGTGTGAATTCATGCTCGGGAGCATAATATAATTTAATGCGTTTTACGTTGAGTGGGAGAAGAGGATTATTTTGTTTGTAGCCAATGACTATATAAGTGTCTCCTTTGTAGACCTTTTGAATGGCATATGGTCCACGCCAGTTGGGAAGAAGTTTGCCACTGAATTTGCCTGTCATGATTTCTCTTTCTTTGACCATGACAAGGTCGTCCTTCCAGAACACCCTTTCTTTTACGAGTTTATCATATGCTCGTGTCATCTGGGCTTGATATGCTTGAAAGCGTTGGTAAGCTGCCAACCTTACCTTCCAAGTTGGAAAGTTCTTCAAGTCTTCTTTCAGTTTTGCTTTACTCTTGGCCTTGTGATCCATAATGCACCGCCACTCAGTAGGATCCAAGTTCAGTTTTGATTGACACCATGGCTTCTGCCCCTTAGACAAGGGAGAAGGGTGAACATCGCCTAGGAGTTTTGTATATAGTCCTATAGGCCCACAGGGCTTCATGTATCTTTTCACCCCAAACTTTTTTGTGGCCACCAACTATGTTGGCCAGGAATTTGCAGGGGGTTTTGTTGAAAGCTACGATTAGGCCATTGGCTTGGGGATTGTACATAGTTGACACTCTCCAGTCGATGTGGAATTTGATCGTCAGTTGATATATACTTTATATTTTTGAATGACGTACCATTCTTTGACATGATCTGATTGTGAGTACTGAATCTGGATATTATGTGTTGCCTGACAAAAAGGGTCACAATTTCGCGAGTTACTTCTCGAAGAGGAATAGCCTCAGCCCATTGAGAGATAGAATTTGTAGCAGTCAGGATAAATTTATGTCCTTCGAAGATGGTGGGAAGGAAATCACAATATTTTATCTCCCATTCTGCAAATGGTCATGTGGGGGCCGTGAGATGCAACGGATTGGGAGGTTTTTTGGGCACATGGCCGAATGATTAACATTGATGGCATGTACAAGCATACTGGTTACAGTCAGTGTACATGGTCTGCGAATAGAAGCCCTTTAGTTGATATTGTTTTTCATTTTGACTCTCACTTGATGGGCACCGCATAGTCCTGAGTGGACTTCATGCATTATCCTTTTGGCTACCCTTTGTGAGAGGCATCATAGGACAACTGATTTATCGTTTTCATGAACGAGTCTGAAGAGAACACCGTATCTAAGCTCGTAGGATGTTGCCCTGCGTGGCAGTTGGACCCTTTCAGTTCGATCAGGAGGAAGTCAGCCACTCTTTATTTTAATAAGGGGAGCCTGCCAACCTTCCTCCTCCTCAGAATTACCTTTTTCCAAAGTATGGACTTCATAGACCATAAGGTCAGTTTCTTCGTCAAGTACACTTGGTAGCACTCTTCTATGCTTGACAGTGATATCAAGTTTGCCCTCAGGTGGTGGTTTTATGGCCGAAGCCGATTCGGCCAGGGCATCTGTTTGAGAGTTTTTGCTCTTGGGAACATGACCTATTTCAAGTAGGTAGAATTTCTTCCTGAGCCTCATCGCAGCGACATGATAAGGAATCAATTCTTACTTTCTGAAATCATAGTCACTTAGAACTTGCTGTATCTCTATGTGTGAGTCATCATAGACTTTAATGCACTTAATATCCATTTCTTAGGCCATTTGAAGCCTAACTATTAAAGCTTCATATTCTGCTTCGTTGTCAGTCAACGACTTCATGAGGGCACATGAATTGTGTAAAATTCCCCCTTAGGGTGTTACAGAGACTATCCCAACCCATGTTGTGACATTGGTGGTACCATTTGGCTTTTTGGCTGTGTGGGAGGCTCCATCAAAGTACAACTCCCAAAAAGGTATATTGATGGTGAGGACGGCACCTTCCTCTTATGGTGGGACATCCACGACATACATATAAGTTTTTTTGCTGAGGCAAGAGGGTCTCTTCGTCAGGGAGGTCTACATTGAGTGGTGAATCTTTTGGGATTGGATGCGTCGCCAAGAACTCAACCATTCTTTGTCCATTGATTGCCCTTTGTGGGACGGAAGTGATATTGAACTCTATAAGGAGAAGTGCCCACTTCCCTAATCTGGCTGATAGAACAGGTTGTTTATGGAGAAATTTAAGGGGATCAAATTTTGATATGAGCTTCACTTCATGAGCCAACAAGTAATGTCTCAAACTTTTTAATGGCGAACACCAGTGTCAAGCACAATTTCTTCATGAGAGAGTAACGATGTTTAGGCCCAACTAGCTTCTTGTGGAGGTAGTACAACTGTTGTTTTTTGCTTCTTCATTTACTTGTGCCAATAAAGCCCCCAGGGAAGCATCTATGGCGGCAATATAGAGTATGGGTGGCTTTCCTTTGATTGGTGTCCCCAATATTGGGGGGGGGGTGAGTTGATATTCTTTGATTCGTTCAAAGACATTTTGGCATTCTTGTTCCCATATGAAAGGTGCCCCTTTTTTCATCAACCTGCTAAAGGGCATACATCTCCCAAACAAGTTCGAAATGAATCGTCGGATGTAAGCTAGTCTCCCTTGAAGGGATCTAAGCTTAGTTATATTCTTGGGAGGTGGCAACTCCTTGATTGTTTTGATTTTTTTAGGATCAATTTCTATGTTTCGATACCTAACAATGAAGTCGAGGAATTTGCCACTTGATATGTCAAAAGGCATATTTCATTGGGTTCATCTTCAGTTTGTCTGGCCTTAGGCTGTCAGACATCCAACGGAGGTCAGTCAGATGATCTTCCTTACGTTTAGTCTTGACGACAAAGTCATCGACGTAGCATTCAACTAGATTATTCAACATCTCGTCGAATGTCTTGGTCATGGCTCTTTGGTAACTGACGCCAGTATTCTTCAAGCCGAAGGGCATTCTTTTATAATTAAGATTGCTTTGGGACACGAAAGGCCGTATGATCTTTGTCTTTGATGGCTATATGGATCTGGCTGTACCCTGATGATCCGTCCATAAAGGACAAGCCCTTATGTCTCGTAGTCATATTGACCATGGTTTCAGTAATTGGGACTGGAAAATCATCTTTTGGACATACTTTATTTCAATCCTGAAGTCGATGCTGACCCAAATCCGACCGTTCTTCTTCTTTACTAGGACAATATTGGCGAGCCATACTGAGTACATGCAGGGCTCTATGAAGTCCACTTCCAAGAGTTTGCTGACTTTTATATTGACTTTCAACTATAGCTCGGGGAGCATATGCCTTCGAACTTGTTTAATTGGTTTGGCCGTAGAGAGTATTGCTAACTCATATTCGGCCACAGAGGGGTCCAACCCAGGCATTTATTTGTAAGTCTAGACGAAACAATCTTTATATTCCATAAGAAGTTGTTGATATGCTTACCTTTCGTATTTATTGAGGAGAGTGCTCACGAAGATGGGCCGGGGGTTCTTAGCATCCGCGAGGTTGATTTTGGCCTGTTGATTTTGGCCAGTTCGTCGACGGTTGTTTGTCCACCATCTTCAAGCTCGCGGGGAGCTAGCTGCAGATCGACAAAATCCTCTCCGTCATTAGTACTGGCGATAGACAGCATAGTTTTCCAAATTGTTGATGATTGATGGCAAAGTTGGCTCGGCATAAACTTTGAATAACTCCGGTCCTTGATAATTTCTAAGTTGTTGGTTTGTGATGGCGATGGGCTCCTTGCCAATGCTTTGACTTGGAGTGTCATCTTTGCCCTTTGGTAGATGGCTGGTTCTGCCAAGTTTTCTCCTGTGGAGGAGAGTTCATTGGAGATGCCGGAAGTGGGCAAGATTAAAATTTCTTCCTCGTCTTCTCCAGAGCTGTCAAATTTCACATCAACGTCTGTCTGATTATTGGAAGAGGGTAATACCCTGTAGTGTTCATGGCAAAGTGGACTTGGAAGTCTTCCTATTGTTCGAAGCCTAGTCTAGTATCCTTCTTAAAATAGGGAGGTTGTCCGCTGACTTGTGGCGAGTACCATAAGTGACAAAAGTAGTCATGTCGAGATGTATCCTGTGCCTGAGGAATTCTCTATTTTCAGCATATCTCCTTGATGTGTTTAGGCATGTCGTCTATTTTTTGGATCAGCTCCGGAGCATCCACAGTGGAGAGACGCCAACTGAAATCATCCTTCGGAGGGCTTTATAGGGCCAAGTCTCTTTTATAGAAGACGATTGGCTTGGCTTTCTTATTTTTTCATTCTTTCTCTCGTAGGAGACCATAAAGGTCTTCAATTGCTCCACTTTGTATTCTTCTCTTTCAAAAGGGAGTTCCATACACTCCTGAGGCAAGGAGATGCTTCTGTCGATTGTCCGACTGATGAGATTAGTTTCAAAGTTGACATCTCACCTCTCAAGACGGGGTGACTTTGCAGTTGAGACATCGGCGTTGTGGCTCAGCCTATGTACCTTTGCCATGTGTTCATCAACTGTGAAGGGTTCCTCTTCTTCATCTGGAATAAGTTTCTGCTTGCCTTTGCCTTTTGCTTACTTTACTAGCAGATGCCTCAGGGGGCTCCTTGAAGTATAGCGGGGCATCCGCCAAGTTACATTTGTTTGGGCGGAAAGGGACTTTGTTAGCAAAGATCGTATGTTGCCCTCCATTCCTTATATATTTGATGCATTGATGTAAGGTTGAAGAGATAACCCGATTTTCATGCAACCATGGTCTCCCTAAAAGAGTCTTGTACAACGTATCGACGTCAATGATATAAAATGTGACATTGGTCATGAAGTTGTCTGGAGCCAACTCCACATCGACCCAGCCGAGGACATCTTCTGAGCCTTGGTTGAATCCCAAAATCTTCACAACATCCACCTTTTGGAAGTAGGGCATTAAAAATAAAGACTTGAAAGTCTTTAGAAGTATAATATTGATGGTCACGTCAGAGTCCACCAAGATCTGGTTTATGTTATGGCCATTGATATACAACAGACGGTTGTGGCAAGGAGAGGGGAGGAGCATGCCTTTCTTAGAGAAAGAGACACTTGCTGCATATGTGCCTTGTAGGTTTTAGGCCCGGGTGCAATGCTGCCACATGTGCCTTATAGGTTTTAGGCTCTTGGAGGACTTTGATGAGAGGTTCCTCAATTCTTTGCTCCAGACAATGGCCTCCCATATAGTGATGGTGGAGGAGAACCACTTTATATGTTGGACTATCTTGCGATCGGCCTGAGTATGAGCTTTGTCAAGAGGAAATAGCTCGGCAATGCCTTTTGAGATTCCTTTGTCTTTCCCTTTTTAGGAGATTGCTTTGCCTTCTCTTGGTAGTTTGGCCCATCTTTAAACAACGGGCCCAGAAATTCATCCTCGGATGGTGCTTCTTGATAGGGAGTGTTGTCTTTGCTGGAGGAACCAGCTTGATCAACAAGATTATCTTGGGTTGCTGAGTTTTGGGCTGGTCCTTCTCGTCTGAGGGGTCGAAGACAAACACGTTGCAAGACGTTGCCTCGCATCTCAGGCTCAGGAATGGGACTAGTCTCCTCTCCACGATAGACTATGACCATTTCGGGGTCCACAAATCTAGGGCTTCTATTATTTGAAGAATTCTGATTTCTTCTTCATCCGCGGTCTCGCCCCCTGTCGCGTCCGCGACTTCTTTCTATCGTTGTACGCATTGGTATGTTGCTATAGCAACTTTTTGCCTAGGTCTAGCCTATGTAATTTCATCTTCCCCAGAAGAGTATAAATCATTAGGTGGAGGGATTGATACCATATTGCAAGAGAAACTTCTCATTATTTCTTCCAGTTTTTCAATCGTAACATCTTCATCTCCCCAGAATAGGGAGGCTTCTTCCATCACGGAGAATGCATCCTCCTCCTCTTGTGTACGCTGTGACAATTGTTGGAGCCAATTCCTCAATTGATTTTTGCGCTCCATTTTCTCCCATGGGATGTATTTGTCCATAGGGACAAATTTGGTGGGAGAAGAAGAGAAATACTCCTCCAACTTGTCAATAAACTTTTCCAATTTTTGCAGAGGTGTTTTCTTTTTGAGAATTTCGATGGCGATCGCCTGCTCGGCTTGGTTCTTCAATATCCTTTTCTGACTTTTCTTTCTATTTTTCTTCTTCTTGGCTCGTGCTACATCTTGAGGGGAAATAGTGTTTGGTTTTGGGATTGGGTAGAACATGTCCCTAGGATTGAAGTTATTGCCTTGGAAGGCTTGGGCTGGTGGTGTTTCTTTGGGGTTATTTTAACCTAGTCGATCTCTTGTTGTTGAGTTTGGATTTTAGCATTGATTGCCTGTTTGATTATTTCTAGCGACAATTCTTGGTATTCAGCCATATGAAGGCCAAGGTCATGGGATGCCTGCACTATTTTGGGCTTTTGGTTGGCTTGCTGTCGATTTTGCTTAAAGCTTTCTTCATCGGGGTTGACTTTCAGTATTTTTGAGTCAGCAGCTATTTTTCTTGAAGCCTTCGACGTTCAATGCTTGCAAAGTCAAAGTCATTATCACTCCGGTGTAGTTCTTCCTCAACAACCTCTCTAAGGTGGTACATTGTCAGGAGTTACCCTATCCATCTATCTGCCCTTGCTAGATAAGCTCCTTGATGGAGTCTTGAACCCTCTGGCAATTCTGCGTAGGGTGACACACCCCAGCATGGTACTTACAGAAGCGAGGATGCCCCCCGTTTGCTTCTATAAGTGACTTTGGTAGGTCATGCACCATTATCTGACCTTCTTTGATAAGGATATCAAAAATCCTTTTAGTATCTTCTTGTGGGAAGGAGTATTCATGAGAGGGCTGCCAGCCTGGGTACCATCTAGTTGGTTTAACTTGGCTTGGCTTGGCTTCTTTTGTCCTCGGCTCGGGGAACGTAAATCAGGCCATAGTGTGGATTACATTGAGTGAGAAGTTTTGTTTGTTCCAGGGATGGGGTTGTGGAGGATCCACCTGATAATTTTTCATCTTAATTATCCCTTACTAGATCAACTTTTCTACCTCATTTTTGAAGATGTAACAATCTTCTATAACATGGCCTGCCATGTGATGATACACGCAATAACTAGGCTCATTTGCTTTGTTGACATCCGCTGGCTTTCGAGGCTCCGACAGAGTTATGAGTTTCTCTCTCATGCAAAGGTCAGACAACTTCTTATTGTGTTCCTTGATGAAGGAATACGACATCTACTAGTGTTGTTGCCGGTGATCTTCCTTAGGGCGCTTTGCCAGTGTTGTTTGAACTTGAACCTCCCCGTTGTTACCATTTGTCGGGGAGAAATCCACCACATTGACCTCCTTCCTTGTGGCTTGACGGTCCTTGGTGGACTTAGCCTTAGAGGGAACAAAGGTGGGGTTGACGGCGAAGAACATTTCAATCTTCGTGATGACATTGTTAAGCTGATCAAAGGTTTTGATGTTTGTACTGAGGAGCTTCTCTTTAACTTCAGTTGCTATGCCTCTTTGACATATTGTGAAAGCATCTTCTTGGACGCGAGGGCTAGCAAATCTCATACTGAAATCCCTCTACTGCCTGATGAAGTCTAAACCTTGCTTCTGCCTGAGGGAGCATAACTCGACTAGAGATATTTTCCATTCGATTCTGAAAATGGTTAAGGAATTTCTTTTGCACAATTGGGTATTGAATTGGGCTTTAGTCTCGAGTACCATTGGAAAGCAGTAACTTTGAGAGACGTTGCAAAATAGCGGGGGAGATAGGTAACGCAGGGCGAGAATCGAGACACTAGACGATCGGTGGCATCATTTTCATTTTTATTATGTATTTTATTTTATTTAAGTCTAATTTAGTAGTAGTAAGTTGGTAGGATTAAGTTTTAATTTTTTAGGATTTATTGGGTTCATTTAGAGCTAATATTATGTTCTTTTATTTTTTTGTTATTTTTAGTGTGTTTTTGCACTATTTTAGGTCTTAGGGTATTTTGGTCTTTCGATATGCGAGGAGGACCATTAGGGTTCCATCCTCTATAAATAATATTGTAATCTCAATTTTTAGGTCAACGAAGACAATTAAGAATTTTGGGATGAGAGCCGCCTTCTTCTTCCTCCCGGGAAGGGAGTAGGGTGCGAAGACTTAGGCGGGGTGTGAAGCCCTCCTTTCTTTTTCTCTCTCCTCCTCCCTCTTCTTCCTCCTCTCTCTCCCACGCCTTCTTCTTCTCCCCTATGTCTTTTTATTCCCCCTTCTACTGTTCTTCTTCCTCTTCCACCGCTTCTTCTTCTTCTTCCTTCCCACTCCCAGCCACCCTCGCCTTTTGTCTTCCTCCCATCCTTCTCCTCTTCGTACGCACGGCAGCCGCCTACCCCGTCCTCCTTCCTTTCCCCTCTGCTACCATCGCCGCCACCTTGCAAACCCGCCACCGTGGAACTCACAACCGCCCACCGCTGATGCGTACCACCCTGCCCCTTCGAGTTGGTGCCACCTCCTCGCCGGCTGCAGGCCCGACGTGCACCACCCTACCCTGTTTAGCCCCACCACTGCTCGAACCCGCCTTCTTTCTTCTCCTTTTCCTTGCAACCGTCGTCCCCGACGCCCTTGCTCGAGGACAGTCAACCTCGTCCACCCCTGCGGGGCCCTCGTTGGACCCCCTTCTCTTGAGCCCGCACAGGTCCCCGATCCCGCCTGCTGGCCGAGTCCGGCCCCTACTGCACTGTCATCATCCTGCTTCGCGGCGAACCTCCTTCGCTGGCCGTCGCAAAGTCAAGTTGTCTGCACCCTCCCGCTCACAGGTGAACCGGTGACACCGCGCCTGGCCATCGCTGTCCTCCACCCGGCCGCTACACCGGTGCCTTCCTTCTCCAGCTCCTCCGTCACTTGCAGCAAACCCCATCTGGTCCCTTCCCATTCCTATGAACCTCTCTTCTTCTTCCTCCCTTCCCCTCCTTCTGCCAGCCGCCACCTCCCTTTTCTTTCTCCCTCACAGCACCTTGCAATCCATCGCCCTCTCTTTCCTCTTTTCCCCACCCTCTCTCTCTGCGATCGGCACTGTAGCCCCACTATAGCAACAGGGGGGCCAAGCTCCCAGAGTACAACTTGGGCCCAGTAGCAACAATTGAAGCCCACTTGGCCCGTGATAGATCGCTAGCCCTATAGCATAGTCTGGCCCAATAACAGACCCAGCAACCCGGTTCAGTGCAATTACCCATTCGGAGATCTTGTCCCACATCAATTTTGGTATTATAACCTAGGGAACTGATTTGTTCCATCAAATCAGGTTCCAAGTTAAATCTTCCCTGCGATGGTCTTCGGCTTTCAAGTATTTCTGCCAAACCATGAGTCTACTACAATATTTCTCGAAGGATATCTGTAACACGCTTAAATATAGGTAAGTTGTACTCTATCACCAAGGCGTCTTTTGAAGTATCGGCTCAGTTTTTGTAAAGAACTCCGCAGTTAAACGTGCTTAATGGGGAGTAGTATTGGGATGGGCGACCTCCCAGGAAGTCTCCCATTCTGTAGCCGATCACCCTTAGAAAGGGACAAAACCGTGAGGTCGGTGAGCCAAAGCGGATAATACCTCGACGGTATAGAGTACGTGGCGTGACAATATCGATCCTATAATTATATTTCTCATTCCATTGCTGATTCACTGTTGAAAACGGGTGAGATTATTGTTGAAGGGAAAGAAGCTTTTGTGGAGTTCCACTGACACGCCAGAGGTAATAACACATTAAAACATTTTAAATACTTCGATGGAATGTTGTGCACTATTTGCTTAGGAGGTTTTCATATCAGTCTGGGACGAGATTGGATGGTAGAGCGACATGCTACCATAGACTCTGATAGGTCTAGTTGTACTCTTCAATCACCACACTTGAAGGGTAAATGATGCGGGACAAGATCTCCGAATGGGCCGATTGCACTGAACCGGGTTGTTGGGCCTACTATTGGGCCAGACTGTGCTATAGGGCTGGAGATCCGTCATGGGCTGAATGGGCTTCAATTATTGTTGCTGGGCCCAAGTTGTACCTTGGGAGCTTGGGTTCCTTGTTGCTGCAGTGGGGCTACAACACCGATTGCGGAGAGAGAGGGTGGGGAAAAGAGAGGAAAGAGAGGGCGATGGATTGCAGGGTGCTGTGAGGGAGGAAGAACAGGGAGGTGGCGATTGGCAGGAGGGGAAGGGAGGACGAAGAAGAGAAGAAGCTCATAGGAATGGGAGCGGAACTAGATGAGAGAGGGAAGTGGGGATCTGTTGCAAGCGATGGAGGTGCTGGAGAAGGAGGGCACCGGTGTGGCCGCGTGGTGGGGGACGACAGTGGCTAGGCGCGATGTCGCCTGTTCGCCTGTCAGCGGGACGGTGTAGACGGCTTGACTTTGCGACGGCCAGTGAAGGATGTTCGTTGCGGAGCCGGACGACGGTAGTGCAGTAGTGGCCAGACTCGGCCAGCAGGCGGGATCGGGGCCCTGTGCCGGCTCAAGCGAAGCGGGTCCGGCGAGGGCCCCGCAGGGGTGGACGGGCTTGACTGTCTGCAAGCAGGGGCATCAGTGACGGCGGCTGCAGGGCAGATGGGAAGAAAGAAGGCGGGTTCGAGCAGTGGTGGGGCTCAACCAGGTAGGGTGGTGTGCGTCGCGACTGTGGCCAGCGATGGGGTGGCATCGGCTCAGCGGGGTAGGGTGGTGTGCGTCGGCAGTGGGCGGTTGGGGGCTCCACGGTGGCGGGTTTGCAAGGTGGTGGCGATAGTAGCGGAGGGGAAAGGAAGGAGGAGGACGGGGTAGGCAACTGCCGTGCGTACGAAGAGAAGGATGGGAGGAAGACAGACGGCGAGGGTGGCTGAGAGTGGGGAGGAAGAAGAAGAAGCTAGGGAAGAGGAAGATGAACAGTAGAAGGGGGAATTAGAAGACATAGGGGAGAAGAAGAAGGCGTGGGAGAGAGAGGAGGAAGAAGAGGGAGGAGGAGAGAGAAAAAGAAAGGAGGGCTTCACACCCCGCCTAAGTCTTCGCACCCTACTCCCTTCCCGGGAGGAAGAAGAAGGCGGCTCTCATCCCAAAATTCTTAATTGTCTTCATTGACCTAAAAATTGGGATTACATTATTATTTATAGAGGATGGAACCCTAATGGTCCTCCTCGCATACCCAAAGACCAAAATAACCTAAGACCTAAAATAGTGCAAAAATTGCATCAAAAAATAACAGAAAAATAAAAAGACACAATATTAGGTCCAAATGAGCCCTATAAACCCTAAAAAATTAAAATTTATCCTACCAACTTACTACTATTAAATTAGACTGAAATAAAATAAAAATATATAATAAAAATGAAAATGACACTAATATGACTCCGATTATCTGATGTCTCTAGTCTCGCTCCGCGTTATTCTCCCTCTGTTTGAAAAAATTCGTTCTTAAATTTTGAAGTGTCGAAGTAGGGCGAAGACGAACACAAGAGGACAAACATAGAACTCCGTGTAGAAAATCATGTCAGGGATCTCGAACTGTCGCTCAACATGCGCCTCGCAAAAATCTAACCATACCATATCATCATAAGACGGCTCTTGAAGTAACACGTCATCTGGTGGAGCAATTGACGAAGCTACCTCAAACATAGTGGCATCAATCAAGTCAAACTCGGACATAATGAATAAATCTTGATCCCAGACATCATCGAGAACGACTGTCAAAGTAGTCTCAAAGGATGAGTCAGCGATGAGTACAAAATCATCTATCAAATCCAACCCTAAATCGACAAATAAACTCTGATCCCATGTATCAACAAGTGACGTGGTAACTCTAGCAAGCAAAGCGCGGGATACCGGCAAATATGAGTTTGGAATCCGGAATTTACTACACAGAGTGAGACACTAGACATCAGACGATCGAAGTCATATTGGCGTCATTTTTATTTTTATTATATATTTTTATTTTATTTGAGTCTAATTTAGTAGTAGTAAGTTGGTAGGATTAAATTTTAATTTTTTAGGATTTATTGAGCTCATTTGGATCTAATATTATGCCCTTTTATTTTTCTGTTATTTTTTGGCGTGATTTTTGCACTATTTTAGGTCTTAGGGTATTTTGGTTTTTGGGTATGCGAGGAGGACCATTAGAGTTCTATCCTTTATAAATAACATTGTAATCCCATTTTTTAGGTCAATGAAGACAATTAAGAATTTTGGAATGAGAGTCGTCTTCTTCTTCTTCCTCCCGGGAAGGGAGTAGGGTGCGAAGCCCTAGGCAGGGCTATGAAGCCCTCCTCTATCTTTCTCTCTCCTCATCCTCCGTCTTCTTCCTCCTCTCTCTCCCACGTCGTCTTCTTCTCCCCTACGTCTTTTTATTCCCCCTTCTACCGTTCATCTTCCTCTTTCTCGGCTTTATCTTCTTCTTCTTCCTCCCCACTCCCAGCCACCCTCACCGTCTGTCTTCCTCCCATCCTTCTCCTCTTCGTGCGCATGGCAGCCGCCTACCCCATCATTCTTCTTCCTTTCCCCTCTGCTACCATCGCCGCCACCTTGCAAACCCACCATCGTGGAGCCCACAATCGCCCACTGTCGACGCGCACCACCTTTCCCCGTTGAGCCGGTGCCACTCTGTCCCCGGCTGCAGGCCCGACATGCACCACCCTACCTCGCTGAGCTCCATTACTGCTCGATCCCGCCTTCTTTCTTCCCCTCTGCCCTGCAGCCGCCGTCCCGGATGCCCCTACTCTCGGTCAGTCGATATCGTCCACCCTTGCGGGGCCCTCGCCGGACCTGCTTTGCTTGAGCCCGCACAGGGCCCCGATCCTGCCTTCTAGCTGAGTCCGGCCACTGTTGCACCGCGGTCGTCTTGCTCCGTGGCGAACCTCCTTCGCTGGCCGTCGCTCCGTCAAGCTATTTGTACCGTCCCGCTCATAGGCGGACCGGCGACACCGTGCCTGGCCACCGCCTTCCTCCACCCCGCAGCCACACCAGTGCTCTCCTTCTCTAGCCCCTCCGTTGCTTGCAACAGAGCCCCGCTTCCCTCTCTCATCTGTTCCCTTCCTGTTCTTGTGAACTTTTCTTATTTTTACTCCCTTCCCCTCCTTCTGCTAGCCGCCACCTCCCTATTCTTCCTCCCTCACAGCACCTGCAGTCCATCGCCCTCTCTATCCCCTCTTTTCCTCACCCTTTCTCTCCGCGATCGGCACTATAGCCCCACTGCAATAATTGGGAGCCCAAGCTCCCAGAGTACAACTTGGGCCCAACAGCAACAATTGAAACCCATTCGGCCTGTGATGGATCGCCAGCCCTATAGCACAGCCCGGCCCAATAGCAGGCCCAACAACCCGGTTCAGTGCAATAGGTCCATTTGGTGATCTTGTTCTGCATCAATAGGACTCGTCTAGAGCTAACTCGTCCATGGCTGTTTTATAATAGGCCAGATGTTCATGAGGTGAACTTTGACTGTCGAATTTTTGTAACTTTGGGGCTTTGGGGTACTCTAGCGAGAGCTTCTTGAATTGGTGATGTAGAATTGTAGAGGATAAGGCACACTAAACAAATCGACAGTGATGACACCTTCACCGTGTTGGGCATACTTAGCTTCTACTATCCTTTAGATCATGTATCTTTGAGCCATGACATTTATGTGGCTACTTTCTGCAATGGTTGCATGTTAGGCTCAACATGAAGAGTCAAAATCTGCCCCTCCAGCATGTGCATCAACCATTGTAGCATGTGGATTGACGGTAGGAAGAATAACAATCCCTGAGTTTCCTTGGAGATTCTGGTTGTGTGCTGGTGTTGCGGAACATCAAGCTGTGGCCTCTCGCTCCCGTGACACTTCTTGCAGAAGGTTGGTCAGTTTTATATGCAGTCCTCAGAGGTGGATTTTCTTTAGCTTGACTTTGGTTATCATCTCTTTGGCTGAGATGACTTGCCGACAGGGTGATTCTTTTGGGCCAAAAGGTTGTAGTGTGACCGCGAGTAAGGGGATCACCTTGATTCAATGATTGGGCCACTTTAATTGGATCTTCAAGAAGTTCAAACGGCTACTTGCCAGTGGAGGAAGTGTAGCAACCATAAATCTTTATGGTGCCATTAGCAACTTGCACCATCCCTCTCTTTTTCTGATGATGGGAGCTCGGACGAGCAGGTACTCCTAGTTGGTCGAAGATTGATGCTTGGGGCGAGGGAGTCTCAGCACAGTTTGCCCCTTTGGCTCAGATTGATTTCGAGGATTGAGGGGTATTATTGAATTTCTTATAGACCCCCCTTTCTTTTTTGTGTATAGAGATGAAGGGTCTGAAGTTCCTGGGGAGTTGGCTCTTCTTTTTTGGCTGGATTGAGGGTTGGGTAGACTGCACTCCCTGACCCCTTCTTATCGCGCGGGCTTCTTCCTTGGTGACCCAAATTTGTTTGGCATGGACTTGGCGCTCCTCCACAGGGTTACCCCCTTGCTTCGGCTTGGGGGCTTTGGGCTTTCGTAGATATAGTTGCCTTTGAGCTAAGGCTTGAGCCACAGTCTTCTTTAATTCTGCCTTCTCCCGTGTATGGTCGAGGATGCTAAATCGGTTGGAGGTGGGAATTGTAGGGACGTGGCGATCCCGTGACATGATCCGCTCGCCTCTGTCAAGCCGAATGTGCAAGTTTTCGACAAGAATTGTCTTGTTGGAGTTTAATGTCACCGCCGCTGGCTTCTTGCTCTTGCGGTGGAGGGGCTGCCCCTTATTAATAGGTGCAGCTTGGAAGTGAACGGTGTTGACGATAAAGTTTGGGGATGAAGCTTTGGGCTTCTGTTCCCCCAACAGCAGGCAGGGCTTCTGTTTCAACCACAGGGACCACCCCTAAGAAAAAGGGTGATCCGACCACAATTGGGAAGTTGAACACGGTCGGCATTGCCAGGTAGCCGTACTCAGCGTGGTTGGCAACAACCAGAGGGCCGTAGGTAATAGCCGTCATTATTGTCAGAATTTTTTGAATTGCCCCCTACAAAAGTATAAAAAGGATATCACAACCTTCACAAAGGTGAGGGCATTCTTTGACAGAGAGATGAAAGGTGGGAAAGATCCTATTGGGCATGCCAGCCTATTGGACCACGGAAGAATAAAATTAAAAAATGAATAAATGTACATCTTTATGTTTATGCTAATAAGAGGAAATAGACTATTCCCTTGGTTTTTTAGCGTATGCACTATTAGATCTATGTTTTTGGGTTTATTAGACAATTAGGTTATGGTGTTGGTCCTTTACCCACTAATCGTAGTTGGTGTTGATTTACATTGGGTTAAAGTCTAAACACGTTTGATTAACTGCCAAAAATATCTTAAACCTCTAACAATATCTGTTGCGACATTGTGATCTTTGTCTAATGGACATGATCACGAAGATCATTCATTAGAGATATACATTTGCAGGAAATTTGAGAGCTTTCATTCCTTAAATATGTGTAATATACATTACAATTGGTCTTTTGAAGACCATGCACTTAGTCCCGATCATGTGATTGGATCTTTGAATTTACATACAATCCCAATCAGACCATTGAATTTCCTTTTGATCAAAATCTGGCTGTTGAATTTGTTTTATATTGAGATCCAACCGTTAGATTTGTTCCAGGCTGTGAGCCTGTGATCTAACGTTAGATTTGAATTTGGCCAAAATTTGACCATAGGATTTGCTCTTGGTTGCGATCTAACTGTTAGATTTGAATCTGGTCACGTTGGATTTGTTCATAGTCAAGATCTAACCATTAGATTTGAATTGGGTCAAAATCTGACCGTTGAATTTGTTCCTAGTCAAGATCTAACCGTTAGCTTTGAATCTGGTCAAGACCCGATCGTTAGATTTGTTCGAGGTCAAGATCTAACCGTTATACTTGAATCTAGTCAAAATCCGACCGTTGGATTTATTCCTGGTCGAGATCTAATTGTTAGATTTGAATCTGATGAAAATCCAACTAAGGTTTTTTCCTAGACAAGATCGGACCATTGGATTTGTTCCTGGTCTTGATCCACCTGCTGAATTTGCTTTACAATCACAATCAACCGGTGGATCACCATATGATCATGATCGGACCGTTAGATTGAGTTATGACGACGATTGACTGTCGGATCGTCAATATGATCGTAATTGGTCCATCAGATCGACTTACGATCATGATCGACTGTTAACTTGGGTTGCCGCCCATAAGGGACATATAACATATATGCACAAGATAGGGGTATAGTTTTAAAGACTGAAGTATTTGTGCAAACATTAGGGTACTTGTACAATTTTTTTGAAATATCAGGATATTATTATATGATTTATGCAAAAATAGGGTATTTCTGTAATTTTTTGCAATATTTCTGCGAAGATTGGGGTTTCCCGATTTCTGTAATCAGAAGGACATTTCTCTTATTGCGGACTATCAGAAGGTATTTATGTAATCACAGGGTTTTTTCTACAAACAGAAGTTATTTTTGTAATCAAAAGATGTTTGTGTAATCAGTAATCACAAGGGGATTCCTATCCTGTAGGGTTTCTTTTTTGTAAAACAGGAACGTATTTGCAACAATATGGGTGTGTGCGCAACATGTTATGGGTATATGTGAAATAATAGGGGCATGTTTGCAACATACCTTTGTTTGGATTAAAAAAAGCAATGCACAAGACACTTGAGCTTCTTCACTTCACGCACCGCCTTCACTTGGTCTCTTGCTTCTCTCTCTTTTTTTCTTCTTCCCTTTCTTCTATTTATAGGACTTTGGCAGGGTACGGGCATTTTTACCTCGCCCGGTTAATGGGATCTTGCATTTAATGGGTTAAGCCCATTACCTCCTCCGGTTAAGAGGCAAGAGAGAGGAGAGAGAGCCTCGGCCGCCTCTCTCATCTCCTCTGGTTAGGAGATGAGAGAGAAAGAGAGAGAGGAGTGTGGGTGGGCTCTGCCCCCGCTCACCTCCTCCGGTTAAGAAAGAGGTAAGAGGGAGTCGCAGTGGGCCCCGCCCCCTCTCCTCACCTCCTCCGGTTAAGAAGAGGGAGGAGAGGGGTGTGGTGGGCCCTGCCCTATCTCCTCACCTCCTCTGGTTAAGGAGGAGATGGGAGAGGTCTCTCTCCATGCCTTCTTCGGTTAAGGAGAAGGTGAGAGAGTGGTGCGGTGGCCCTGCCTCCTCCTCTCTTCAACTCCTCCGGTTAAGAGGAGGAGAGAGAGAGAGGGCGCGTCTGCTCCCTTTTTGTCATGTTCTACCCCTCTTATAAAAAGGCTGCTGGCTCCCTTTTCCCTTATTAAAAGATCCTTTTTCCCTTTCTAGCTAGACGAATCTATGTGGAGAAGAAGACTCGTGTGCGCTCTTTTCATCTTTTCTTGGCGTTGACCTGCTGTTGGGCAGGTTCTGCTCATCAAGGACCATATCTCGGCACATCTAGGACGGTCTACAAAGGTGAGGGACACTTGCTTCTTGCTGGTTTACAACGAATGCCCGTTATTTTGCACCGCCTGCCACATGTTTGATGAAATTCCGATGTGCAGAACACGCAAGATTTATGCGTTTAATTTTGACTGACGGAATATCCCAGATGTGTACTTGATCCGTATACACGATGGCCCTGGTTTTGTACTAGTTTTGTGCCATTATTGGATCAATTTAATTTTTTATTTCACCCAAATTGAGGGGAAAATTTACGGGTTCAACAGATGCCCTCCCATGGGATGTTTGTTGGAGCCGATGGCGACCGCGGGCAGCCCGTGCACATATTAATTCTTTTTTGTTATATCCTTGAAACTTAGTGATATGATGGGATTTTTTGTTTGCAATTTCCTTTACTGTTTTTATTGCGGATTATGCATTGATTGATATTATACCATCGAATGCTCAATTTAAATGCTCTAATATGAGCACTAACCCTGCATGCTCTCGTCTAGATAGATTCTTGGTGGCTATTGAATGAGAGGACCACTTTCCCTATGTTTAGTCTTGTTGTTTAGCTAGGCCGATCTTCGACCACAAGCCCTTGTTCCTGAGGATTTCTAACAGATTCTGGGGGAAGCCCATATTCAAGTTGGAAAGATATTGGTTCAGGGAATGGCTTTCATGAACACTGTTAGTCAGGCATAGAATACTCCAAGACAAGAGCAGTCTGCAATAGCTATATTTGTAAGTAAGATGAAACACTTGACATAGGTTCTCAAGCAATGGGGTACATCTATGGTGCTACATGGCAAAGCTGCTAAAGATAGAATTCTAGAGCAACTAAGGGCCTGGATTGCTTGGAGGAGGCTGGACTATTAGATGAACTAGATAAATAGCTTAGGGACACTCTTAAGGTAGAGTTTGAGGAGATCATTGCTAGGGAGGAGATTTGCTGGAAGCAAAGATGTAAGGAGAAATGGCTCAAAGAAGGGGATAGGACACTGTATACTTTCAGTGGATAATTTCAGGAAGGAGAAGAGTAAACTTAATCAGATGCATTTAGGTTGGGGACTAGGCTACCAGTTGTTTTTCAGTGATGTGGACATCCGGAGGTAGGTTAGGGTGTTCTTCTCTTGTCTCTTCACAGAGGAGGATTTGGTTAGGCCTTGTAGTGCTGATGATCTTCTCCCATCTCAGATGGGGAGAGTGTGGCTCTTGCTCAGCCTTTTCTGAAGGAAGAGGTCCGTACGGCTGTCTTCTCTCTTACATGTGATAAAGCCTCAAGACCGAACAATTTTTCATTGTCCTTCTTCTAGAAATGTTGGGATATCATTAAGGCAGATCTTCTCGATGCAATGCAGGAGTTCTAGGAGGGGAGGGCACATTTATGGGGAATCAACAAGGCCATCTTAGTCCTCATTCCTAAGAAGCAAGGTGCACAGTGCTTTCGGGACTTCAGGCTGATCAGTCTCTTGAATGACACTTATATAATCATTTCTAAACTATTGGCCATGAGACTTAATAGTGTGAGTGATGGGATGGTGAGTGGCTATCAAGGGGCTTTCAGCAGGGGCTCTCACATATGAGAGAACTTCTTAGTTGCTCATGAATGTCTACATGCCATGAAGACCTTGAGGAAGAAGGGTGTGATCCTCAAGCTGGATTTTGAGAAATCATATGATAGAGTTAACTGGAGCTATCTATCTGACATCCTTAGGAAGACGGGCCTTTATGATTAGTGGATTGGTTGGGTCTGGGCTTTTGTTACATCAGCCAGATTTGCGTTCTTAATCAATTTGCAGCCTTCATCATATTTCCATAGTGGTAGGGGGTCTTTGACAGGGAGACCCTATGTCCCCCCTATTTTTTGTTCTGGTTGCACATATTCTTAGTAGGATGTGACTGAGAGCAGAGGCACAAAGGTTGACCAAGGGTTTCCAGGTTACAGTGGATAGTCCTCACATCACGCATATGCTGATGATATCATCCTCTTTCTAGCAGAGGGAGAGAGACATGTCTATATCACTAGACTTATGTTGAAGCTTTTGGAGCTTGTCAGTGGCTTAAAGGTTAATTTTAATAAAAGTCAGATCGTGGGGATCCACATGGAGGACAGAGATATGTGGAGAACAACTTTCATATTAGGCTGTCACAGAAGAGATTTTCCAATCTCCTATTTGGGTATTCCACTCTTTGCAGAGATCATTCATTGCAGGGATTAGAACAGTGTGATACTGAGGTATGAGTCTAGACTGGTAGGGTGGAAGGCGAGACTTCTCTCCTTTGGAGTAAGGTTGGTACTTTGTAAATCGGTGCTAAATTGCATCCCCATCTATTATCTTTCTATCTTCCAGATTCTGAAGAGTGTAACAAGAAAGTTTGACTTTATCCAAACAAGATTGTTTTGGCATGGAAATGGGGATCGGAGTAGGAGGTGGCATGATATAGTTTGGGGCAGAATTTGCAAAAGAAAGGAAGAGGGTGGTCTAGGCATTAGGAACATGAGGGACTTCAATATGGCTCTGCTTTGCAAGTGGCTATGGAAGTTGGTTTCCGCTGATAGCGGGCTATGGCTGCAAGTCATTTGACACAGATATTACAGGAGGGTGAGGGATTAAGAGCTGTTCCTAGTTTCCTTGCATAATATCTCTCCCATCTGGAGGGGTATATTATAGTGTGCATATATCATATTGGTTAGTGTCTGCATTCGCTAGGGAGATGGACTGAGGTGATTGTTCTAGAAGGATAGGTGGTCTGGTGATTTCACCCTTAAGGAAAGGTTCCCTTAGCTCTTTGCCATCTCCTCTTCACCGGTAGCTATAGTTTCCCAGATTTTTGAGCCTCAGTTTTTAGAAGGTACATGGACTTCTTCCTTTAGAAGAAACCTGCGGTTAGAGGAAATTGATCAGCTCTAGGAGCTCCTTTCCTTTTTCCTAGACTTTGTGTTGGAAGCCAATTGCGACGACAGATGGTGGTGGTGATGGGATAAGGAAGGAAATTTTTTAGTTAGATCAGTGTGGACCACAGAATTTTTCACGTAGGAAAAATGAAATATTTTAGGTGTCCTTTTTGAAAAGGGACACTCCTTTATGTATAGAGACTTATTCCGTGGGTGCGCATAGTATCAGACGATTTGGGTTCGAGCGCTGGACCTCTCCCCACTGACCGTAGTCAGTGTTGATTTACATCGTCCTAACGTCCGAATACCTTTGTTTGACTGTCAAAGAAATCCCAAAGTCCTCTCCTTAGGTTCTGATGTGGAGGGCAGACTCACTCGAGAGACTCTCCATGACCACTCATTTACCACCAACATGTTAATAAAGTTAGGGTTAAATCTAAGCAAAATCCTAAGATTTAAGAGTAAAGACGCAAATATGTGGAAGCTGTAGGCATTTTTGAAGTAGACGGAGGTTTTCTGGACCCCGAGGGTATTTTGGTAATTTTACCAACCCAAGGGTATTTTGGTAATTTTCTCAGGCCAGGGGTATTTCTGAAATTTCTGGGTTGGAACGGAAGTAGGACCGGGTTCCTGACTTCCCAAGGCGCTGAAGCTCTTTCTGGAGAGTTTTAGGGGTACCAGGCCATTTCTAGGTCACAAGGGTATTTTGGTAAATTTACCACCCTACATAGACCTAGGGTTGGGGTGACATCTGAGTGTCAGATTGAGCTGACAACATTCCCGAGCTGAAGGAGTGACAAAGGCTTCATAGAAGGCTCGTACATGTGGATCTTGCCCAAGGAGGGGTATATGTGCAATTTTTGGAAGTCAGGGATTTTCTTATAATTTTCCCTCGACTGGCACACAAAGGCGACTCTTGGTGTACATTGAATATATTTATGGCCCAAGTGGGTCCAAGAGTTGTCGGCGAGTTATCGACTGTACAAGGATCCGCACCAACGCGGGAAGTAGGGGCGTAACCCCAATTACAAAAAGTTGCAGGGTATAACTACAAATAACAGGACATTTATTTCTCGGGCCCCGGAGAGGATATTTTTGTAATTCCCCCGTTATACGGATGGAACCACGTAATTTAGTCGTCCCGGAACGTAGAAACTTACAACATGGCCCACTGAGGGGCATAATGACAAAAATACCCTCGTAGGGGCATATACACAAGACCCGGGGACTTACCCGGTACCCTCATAGGGGCATAATGACAAAAATACCCTCGTAGGGGCATATACACAAGACCCGGGGACTTACCCCTCGCGGGCCAAAACAAACAAACGAACAAACTTCAGAATGCTGGATGCTCCAAGGCAATGCTCCGTAGGCTCCGAATCTTCATCCCTCCTTCTGGACCCTTGGGGGTCTATTTATGGAAGTGGGAACCTCCCGGGGGTCGTTTGGACCCGTACGGGTTAAACGAGAGGTTGTTTGAACCCGTACGGGTTAAACGGGGTGAAAATGACCCTGGGGAGGTCATTTTCCTCCATATTTTCTTTTTTTTTGGTTCTCCACACGCAGGAAAGGGATCGGCCCGGGGTGGGAGGTCCCCGGACCCGTCCGGACTCACATGACCCGGAGCAGGTCTGCGCGGGACCTGCCTGGGTCGAATGACCCTGTGGTTTGACCCCGGGTGGGTCCTCCCGGGGTCAAACGACCCCGGGGAGACCACCTCGGGGGTCACGCGACCCCGGGAGGCCCTGCCAGCCTGCGCGCGAGCCCGCCCGGGGTCGGGCGATCCGGTACGGGTCCCCCCGACCCCGGACGGGTCTGTGTCACCCCGGGGAGGTCCTGTTGCGCTGTTGCTGCTGTTGGAGAGGTCCTTCCTGGCAGAACTCCACCTCGGGCAGGTTCCATGCACCCGGACGGGTTCTTCTCACCTCGGATGGTTGTTGACGGGAGGTGTTTTTGCAAGCAAAATTTGCTTCCTACTAATGCCCCCCATGGAACGTTCGTCAAAGTCGGGGCGGAGGCGGACGGTCCGTGCCCTCTGTAGAACTGCACCTCACTGCTTCGTTGCTTTCCAGAAAGCTGAGAGTTGATGCAGGCTTGTCTCAGTGGGACCCACCAATCTAGAAGTATTGTAGGTCTACCTTGGCGAGGCACTCTGACCTGAAGTCGATGTCGACCAACCCTTAGGGTTATATTCGCCAAAGCTAATGTATACCATCCCCTAGAACATATTGGCCTGAAATTAGATGCTAACCAATCTTTGAAGGTGCATTAGCCAAAGTTGATGCGGACCGGCCCTTAGGGCATATTAATCCGAAGTTGATGCAGGCCTGCCTCGTAGAGGCTTGCTGGCTTGTATGTAGTTGATGTAGACCTGTCTTGGCGAGGCTTGTTGGCCCGAAGTTGTTGTAGACCTGTCTCGGTGAGGCATGTTGGCCTGAAGTTGCTGCGGACCTGCCTCGGCGAGGCTTGTTGGCCCGGAGTTGATGTAGGCCTGCTTCTGAGAGACTCATCCGTCTAAGTCGTCGTTGATTGACTGTTGAGCTGTGATAGTTGGAAACTGACATTGGCCGACCCTTGGGGGTGCGTTGGCCAAAACTCGTTGTGTCGGCTGACCGCTGAGGTATGTCGCCGAATGTTAAAGCTGGCTAACTATTGAGGTGTCGCCAAAGATGCGTCGGCTAACCACTGAGGTGTGTGGCCGAAGGTTGAAGCTAGCTAAACGCTGACTTGTGATAGCCAAGGTTGATGTTGACCAGCCCTTAGGGTGTGTTGGTCTGGGTTGATGTCGGCCGTCCACGGGCTGAGGCAACTCCTTCCTTTGTTTTAGCTTCAGCTAGTGAGGCTTCAAAGCTGCTTTAGAGTTTCCTGGCCCTTGGGATGGAGTGGTCGAATGATCCTCAATCTGGTGTAGCATTGCCAGATGCATGCATTTGGTCTCTCTCAAGATGCCTGGATAACTGAGCTTGCGTCTTTATGGGAGGAGTTTGCCCGCCTTCACGCTATTCAAGAGCGGAGGCAGAGGACTCAGCTGATGGTTCAACAGGAGGAGGAGCAACTTTGCAAACTTCGGGCGGTCCAGGCTGAGGTGGGTGCCCAGATCGAGGACGCTCACGAGCGCGAGCAGATGACTCCCGAAGAGTGGAGGAACATTTGCAAGAGGTCCGGGAGACCGAGGAGCGCAGTCTTGCGCGTGCCGATGTAGACTCTTCGCCATAGGCTTGAGGGGCTCCAGGAGGAAGCTCTTCAGAATGAGACTCGCCTTGCTGAGCTGAGGAGGAGCGAGTCCGGTGAATAAGCATTCTCGTACACAGAGCTTTTGTATTTTGCTCATTCTTGTCTCAGTTATCCCGAGAGCTTGTCTCGGGCTCCTTCTTTTGATTTCATTGACGAATAAAGGACAGAGCTTAGCAGCTTTTGCTGCTATCCCCTTGCATGTATGCTTCTTCCTTTTTTCCTTTTTCTTTTTTATCACTTTACCAGCCCTATTGCCCTTTCGGGTTTTCGCCAGGACTGGCCCTCTTTAGCTTTTTCCAGTGCGCCTTTGCGGGTTTTCACACTGAGGGGTACCCATTTTTGCCTAAGGCACCCTTTCTGGTTTTCACCTTAGCCGGGCTAAAGTCTTTTTGCCTTTGATTGCTCCCCTAATAGAAACAACCAAGTTCGCTGGGACATCAATATTTTTAACCCCGTTTTTTTTTTGAACCTATAATGCCAAAAGGCAAGGAGAAAGTGCCACTCCCGTAGGGACGTGTGTGTCGCATAGGTGGGACAAATGGGTGGATTCGACTGCCCTAGTGGGACACGATTTGCCAAATCCACGAGCCGAAGGTTGAACGGGTTGGAAACCCGAAAAGGGTGTGCATGCGCCAAGCCCAGTTGGGACAACAAAGGAGTAGGTTCAAGGGTCCGAAGGGGACATGCGAATTGAACCTGGAAGCCGATAGGCGAGATGGGTTGACAGCCCGAAAGGGGCATGCGTAGGCCAAGCCCAGTAGGATGAAAGAGGGGATTTGACAACCCGGGTGGGACGTATGAATCAAATCCGTAAGTCGATAGGCAAATAGGGTTGGCAGCCTGAAGAGACATACATAGGCCAAGCCCGTGGGGACAGGAGAATAAACTTGACAATCCCGGTGGGACATGTGAGTCAAGTCTGAAGCCAAGAGGTGGGATGGGTTGATAGCCCGAAAGGGGCATGCCTAGGCCAGACCCAGAAGAATGAAAGGACGGATTTGACAGCCCTAGTGGGACGTGAGAGTCAACCCGAAAGCCGATAGGCGAGATGGGTTGGCAGCCCGAGAGGGCATACTGAGGCCAATCCCGATGGGACAAAGATAGGTTTGACAGCCTTGGTGGGACGTGAGAATCAAACCCGAAAGTCGATAGGCGAGATGGGTTGGCAGCCCGGGAGGGCATACTGAGACCAAACCCTAGAAGATAAAATGAGCCGAAAGGCGAGGTAGGTTGGCAGCCCGAGAGGGCGTATTGAGGCCGATCACTAGAAGGTAAAATGAGCCGAAAGGTATGATGAGTTGGCAGTCCGAGAGGGCATACTGAGGTCAAACCCAGGAAGGTAAAATGAGCCGAAAGGCGTGATGGGTTGGTAGCCCGAGAGGGTATACTGAGGCCAAACCCAAGAAGGTAAAATGAGCCGAAAGGCATGATGAGTTGGCAGCTCGAGAGGGCATACTGAGGCCAATCCCAGAAGGAAGGAAATGATGGATTTGACAGCCCTAGTGGGACGTGAGAGTCAAACCCGAAAGCCGATAGGCAAGGGATGGGTTGGCATCCCGAGAGGGACGTACGTAAGCCAGACCCAGTGGGACAAAAAGGTAAGTGGGTTTAATTGCTGGAAAGAGACATATGAACTAAACCTGGAAGCCGATAGGCGAAATGGGTCTGTAGCCCAAAAGGGGCATGCACAGGCCGAGCCCGATGGGACATATGAAGGATAGATTGGATAGCCCGGATAGACACGGGATCCGAACCCAGGAAGTCCAAGACATGGGTAATCCCGATGGGACAGAGTATGACAACGTCGAAACGCCCTGGTGGGACTAGGTGTCGCAGGACGACGTGGGAGATACGGCTAAAGCATCAGTATAATGCCTCCGCCATTAAAGGGTGGAGTTGCTGACTTAGAACCACCTATAAAGCATGTTGAAAGAGGATTTTTTTTTTTCACATTACCAACCTCAACGCCCTTTCGGGTTTTCGCCGAGGTTGGCCCCCTTTAGCTTTTTCCGGTGCGCCCTTGCGGGTTTTCACACCGAGGGGTTGCACATTTTTGCCCGAGACGCCCTTTCGGGTTTTCACCTCGACCGGGTCTATGGCCTTTTTGCCCTTAGCCAACCGTTGAAGGGTGACTAAGTCCGCCGGGGTATCAATATTTTTAACCTTTTTTTTTAAACTGGAACCTTCACTGGGGATAGGTACGTCCTGTGAGGACGGCTGTAGAAACTCTTGCGGTGGCGCATGGTAGAGCTTCATGTGCTTGCCATTGAGAGGAGGGAAGGGATTATCTCCTTTGTGGTTGACGACCGTATAGGCCCCTTCTTCATAGACCTTCTGAATGATGTAAGGTTCCCGCCAATTGGGTTGGAGTTTGCCGCTGGATCTTCCCGCTAGAACCTCCTTTTCCTTGATCATGACGAGGTCGCCTTTCTTGAATGCCCTTTGCTTGACCAGCTTATCATAAGCACGTGTCATGCGGGCTTGATACACTTGTAAGTGTTTGTAGGCTTTGAGTCTTTCACCTTCAAGGTTGGACAATTCCTCAAGCCTTCTTTCTATTTCGGACTGGTCTTGGCCTGGCAATCCGGCGCGCACATCAATGCGATAGGATGCCAATTCGATCTCCACAGGGACCACCGCCTCGGCTCCGTAGACCAAGGAGAATGGGGAGCAACCCGTAGGGGTTTTGTAAATAGTCCGATAGGCCCATAGGGCTTCGTGGACCTTCTCGCCCCAATCCCGTTTGCGGCCGCCTACTATCTTAGACAACAGCTTACAGAGGGTCTTGTTGAAGGCCTCGGCCAAACCGTTGGTTTGGGGATTGTAGACGGATGATGTCCTCCAATCGATGTGAAATTTGGCCGCCAGAGCATAAACAGTCTTGTTCTTGAATGGCGTGCCGTTATCTGAGATGATTCGACTGGGGGTGTCGAATCTGTATATAATGTAGTGCCTTACAAAGTAGACAACTATT
The DNA here is from genome assembly GCA_022559845.1 of Amorphophallus konjac. Lineage (NCBI taxonomy): Eukaryota > Viridiplantae > Streptophyta > Magnoliopsida > Alismatales > Araceae > Amorphophallus > Amorphophallus konjac. Next base: position 276,535,481 of record CM040124.1, on the reverse strand, counting down.
TCCCCTGTAACCTCCCGTAGTGGAACGGCTTCTGCCCATCTGGAGAAGTAATCAGTGGCGGCCAGTATGAACTTGTGGCCCTGAGATGATGGTGGGAATGGTCCCACAATGTCCATGCCCCACTCAGCGAATGGCCAAGTAGGCGCTGTTGGATGAAGCGGGTTGGGCGGCCTCCGAGGCACTGGCCTGAATGCTTGGCATTGGTGGCATGTACGAGCATATTGGTTGCAATCTTCGTACATAGCGGGCCAATAAAACCTTTTGAGCTTGATGCTGTTCTTCATTTTGACTCCTGCTTGGTGGGCCCCGCACAGTCCGGAGTGGACCTCATGTATCACGTCTTTGCTTCCTTGGGTGAAAGGCACCGTAGGAGGACCGATCGGTCTTTCCCATGGACGACCCTGAAGAGCAGACCGTCAATCAGCTGGTAGGACGTCGCCCTGCGTAGCAGTTGCACCCTCTGAGCCCGATCAGGAGGAAGCCAGCCATTCTTTATTTTTATAATTGGCTCGCGCCAATCTTCTTCTTCGAGAGCATTCTCCTCTTGAATGTTGTTGACCTCGTAGACAGTGAGGCCAGACTCTTCGTCGAGCACACTTGGCATGAGCCTTTAGTGTTTGACAATAATATTCAACTCTCCCTTAGGCGAGAGTTTTAGGGATGCTGTCAATTTTGCCAAAGCGTCAGCCTGGGAGTTGCTGCCTCTTGGGACATGGCCTATTTCGAATAGGTAGAATTTTTCTTTGAGCCTCATGACGGCTGCATGATAGGGGACGGGCTCCTTTTTCCGGACGTCATAGACACCCAGGACCTGTCGGATGACGAGCTGAGAATCCCCGTAGACTTCGACGCACTTGATGTCCATCTCTAGTGCCAGTTGAAGCCCAATAATCAGCGCTTCATACTCTGCCTCATTATTGGTCAGCGATTTCATGAGAGCGCAGGAATTATGGAGGATGTCGCCTTGTGGAGATACAAAGACTACCCCCGCGCCCGAGACATAGTCTGGGAGGCCGCCGTCCCTTTTGATTGTCCGGGAAGCACCATCAAAATACAACTCCCAATATGGGAGGTCAAGAGTGAGGACACCCAACTCCATCTGCGGTGGGACTTTTTCAGAATGCTCTCCAATTTCTTGAGAAGGTACCAGCACCTCTTCATTGGGCAGCTCGAAGTTGAGCGGGGAATCTTCCGGCACAGGGTGCGCAGCTAAGAACTCCGCCATTCCCTGTCCCTTGATCGCCTTGCGTGGGACGAAGGTGATATCGAACTCCATGAGGATCAACGCCCACTTGCCGAGCCTGCCAGAGAGGACGGGCTGACTGAGCAGAAATTTGAGTGGATCACATTTTGAGATGAGGTCCACTCGGTGAGTTAAAAGGTAATGCCTTAGCTTCTTGACAGCAAATACTTATGCCAGACACACCTTTTCCATGGGAGCATACCGATGCTCAGGCCCGATCAACTTTCGGCTGAGGTAGTATAGTGGTTGCTCCTTGCCCTCTTCATTGATCTGGGCTAGCAGAGCCCCCAAAGAGGCATCCATGACAACAATATAGAGAATAAGGGGCTTCCCTCTAACGGGTGCCCCTAAGACTGGGGGAGTCAGTAAGTACTCCTTAATTTGCTCGAAAGCCTTCTGGCAGTCTTCGTCCCATATGAAGGGTGCTCCTTTCTTCGTCAATTTGCTGAAAGGTAAGCACCTTCCTGAGAGGTTAGAGATGAACTGCCTAATATAGGCGAGTCTCCCTTGCAGAGATCTGAGCTCTATTAAGTTCTTGGGTGGAGGCAGTCCTCTTATGGCCTTGATTTTGTCGGGATCGATTTCTATGCCTCGATACCTGACGATGAAGCTAAGGAACTTGCCGCTGGAGACGCCGAAGGCACACTTCATCGCATTCATCTTGAGCTGGTACTGTCGGAGCCTTTCAAAGACGCGACGCAAGTCAACCAAATGATCCTCCCGCTTCTTCGTCTTGACGACCAGATCATCGACGTAGCATTCGACAAGGTCATGTAACATCTCGTCGAAGATCTTGGTCATTGCCCTTTGATAGGTTGCGCCGGCATTCTTTAGGCCAAACGACATCCTTTTATAGTTGAAGATCCCCTTAGGAGACCGGATAGCCGTATAGTCCTTGTCTTTGGTGGCCATGCGGATTTGATTATAGCCCGACGACCTGTCCATGAAGGACAAGGCTTCGTGACCGGTGGTCATGTCAACCATTGTCTCAGTGATTGTGACAGGGAAGTCGTCCTTTGGGCATGCCTTGTTCAGATCCCTGAAGTCGATGCAGACTCGGACTTGGCCGTTCTTCTTCTTGACAGGGACTATATTAGCGAGCTACACCGGAATCACCGGATACATGCAAGGCTCTATGAAGTCCACATCGAGCATCTTGTCAACCTCAACATTGAATTTCAGCTCCAGCTCGTGGCGCATACACCTTTGAGCTTGCTTGACTGGCTTGACTGTTGAAAGTATTGCCAACTCGTGTTCAGCCACGGAAGGGTCAAGCCCGGGCATTTCTTTGTAAGTCTAGAAACAATCCCTGAACTCTTCTAGTAGCTGTCGATATGACTGCCTTTCTTCCTCACTGAGGAGAGCACTTATGAAGGTGGGACGACGATCATCTTTGCTTCCAAGATTGATCTCGATCAACTCGTCCACAGTCGCTTGACCACCGTCTTCAAGTTCCGGTGGAGCTGGTTGGAGGTCGAAGAAGTCTCCGTCATCATCAATATTTGCTTCATAGACTTCAAATGCTTCGAAGCACTCTTGCTCGTGGCCTGAAGTCGAAGGACTTGCTTCGTCTTGCCGATGGTTACCAGGCTGGGCTGCTCCTCCCTCTGAGGGGTTGTCATTGTTGACTTCCGATGAAGGTGATGGTGTCATCAACACCTCACCGGACTCCCTTACAGAGTCATCAATTTTGGGCTCAACTTCAGCTTGCCCGTGATGAGGAGGTAGCAGTCCTATGACATTGACTGCATAATAGACCTCGAAGTCCCTCTCCTGGTCGTAGCCGAGTCCCCGCGTGTCTTTGCGGGAGAAGGGAGGTTGCCCGCGGACCTGCGGAGGGTTCCCCAGTTGATGGAAATATGCCGCTCGTGCGGGGTCCCGGGCTTGCGGGATGTGCTGCTTTTTGCACATTTCCCTAATGCGTTTCGGCATGTCGTCCATATCCTGGACCGGCTCTAGCGCCACATCGGCGGGAGTATCCCCGCCGAAGTCATCTTCAGGAGGACCCGATGGGACTAAGTCTCCTTTGTAAAAGATGATCGGCTTGGCCCAAAGGGGAAAGTGGCCAACTGTTGATCTATGCTCTCTAGGAACTGCAGCAGACGCCTCTGTTCCACTTGCAATTGCCGAATTTCCCACCGGATTTTTCGAATAGTCCTCCGCAATGCCAAACACTCAGGGAGTGAGGGAGGGGCGGCTCTAGGGCCGGTGTTGGACTGCTGATTTGAAGGCCCGGCCTCGGAGGCGTTGGAGCTCGAAGCCATTGCTACCAAGTAGACCACATTAGCTGACCGGTTCGATTGACTCCAAGCATGAGGCTGTGGTAGGTCGACTGCATGGCCCAACATATTTACCAAGTCTTTTTGAATGAGCTCTTCTGCTATATTCTTGAAGACATAGCAGTCCCCGATAGTATGACCCAACCTTCGGTGATACACACAATAGGTTGGATCATCTGTTTTGTCCACCTCTGAGGGCTTCCGCGGATCCGACAGAGTAATGAGTTGCTCCTTCGTGCATAGGTCAAAGAGCATCTTGGTATGCTCTTTCCTGAAGGAATAAGGCGTCTTCATGTTCTCCGCCAACCGAGACGTGCTTGCCTTGGCATCAGGCTTCTTGCCATTACCTTTGGATTTTCCTTCCCCCTTTTCTCCATTTGTCGGGGAGAAGTCCACAGCATTTACCTTCTTGCCACTAGTCAGACGGTCTTTGGAGGATTTGTCTTTTGCAGGGGCTTGTGCCGGGTGGTCAGCGAAGAACATCTCAATCTCCGCCACCAATGTGTTGAGCTAGTCAAAGCTTCTGATGTTTGAGCCCAGAAGCTTTTCACTGACTTCTGCTGAGAGACCCCTGCGACAGATGGTGATTGCGTCCTCAGGCGTCGGAGGATTATCGCAGCGCATACTGACGTCCCTCCATCGCTTGATGAAGTCCAATGCTGTTTCACATTTCTTTTGACGGAGGGCACAGAGTTCCACTAGAGAAATTTTGCGTTCGACCATCTGGAAACGGTCGACGAACTTCTTCTGCATATCCGCTCAATCAGCAACAGAATTGAGCTTTAGCCTGGAGTACCACTGGAAAGCGGTGCCAGTCAATGACGTGGCAAAGTACCGCAGCAAATATGCCTCCTCCAGTGCCAATTCGCCCATGGCCGTCATATAGTAGGCCAGGTGTTCATGTGGCGAGCCCTGCCCGTTGAACTTCTGAAGCTTCGAGGCCTTTGGGCAGTCCGGTGGAAGTTTCTTGAATTGATGGTGGAGGGGATATGGCACGCTGTACAAATCAACGGTAGCCACCCCCTCTTCATGTTGGGCAAACTTCGCCTCCATGATCCGCTCGATCATCTGCCTTTGCGCCATGAGGCTTTCCGTAGCAGGGGTGGCAGATGACCGCGCATTGGCTTCATGTGGCGGCACTTCAGATTCCATCGCCAATGGTAATTTTGCCACCGTGACGGAGGCATTGGCCGCGACTGGAATGGGAGGAGGTTGTTGTTTCACTCCAGTTGGCGCAGCTTGAGGTGGGACATGAACCTCTTTTTCACGTAATAGCGCTTGCATGAGGATCTTGAGTTCCTGGTTCTCGCGTCGGAGTTCTTCCAACGCGGGAGTGTTTGTCTCTTCCACCAGATCTTCCTCGTGCCGGGGGTGATTGTCCCCATCAACACTGCGAGCGTCCTCTTGGCGCTCTTCTTGTCGTGCCAGCTCGTGCCAGCTCGGGCTGAGATGTACCAGCGGCCGGCGCCTGTTGTGTTTGCGCCAGGCCCCGGGACACGGACCTTGACCTCCTCGAGTATTGAAGAGGCTGGTTGAGGTCCCCCGAGGTGTCCTCGGGCTGCTTGTCGCCGGAGGTGGCGTAACAGGTGAACACTTTGACAGTATCATTGGTCACCTGAACCACCCGCTTCTTCCTGGGTGGTTGTCGATCCGACTTGGGTGGCATCCCTAGTTTGTCAAAGACCGAAACTCGGGATGTAGAGGCTTGAGGGGAGCGATCCTCCTCTCTGTGTGTGAAACTGGCCCACGGGGAGGTCGGTCGCACTTTCTTGCCGATTCCTTGGCGCTTTTTCCCCCGTAGGGGTTGAGTTGTAGACCTCGGAGATGTTGAGGCCTCAGTGCTGGTCGGACTCCGCACACGTTGCAGATCCGACATGCGGAAGGTCTCTCGGCCCTTGCACGCCTTATAATTCGGGCCTCCTCTTTGGTGACCCATATCTTCTTTAAGTGGAGCTGACGCTCCTCAATTGGGTTGCCCCCTGACTGCGGTCGGGGAGTGGGTGGTTTGGGCCGTCGTACTGGACCTTGATTTGCCGCCGATACGGCGGGCTTCTTCTTTTTCCCTCCGTCTTCCCGAACCTGCCGGAGGAGCTCGAAGCGGTTGGAGGTAGAAACAGTCAGGACGTGTCGGTCCCTAGGCAGAATCGGCTCGCCCCCGTCGAGCCGAATGCGGAAATCTCCGACAAGCACGGTCTTGCCAGAACGGGATGCGGCCACTGTAGGCTTTGCGCCTTTGCGGCTACGACGTTGTTCCCGTTGAGCAGGGGCAGCCTTGGTGACATCCGCCGTAGGCGCGACGTCGTTGTGGCGGCGACGCTGCCCCCGTTGAGCAGGGGCAGTACCTCTGAGGGTGGCCGCAGTAGAGTTGGTGCCGTTACGGCGACGGCGTTGCCCCCGTTGAGCAGGAGCGACGCCAACAGTGACTTGATTGGTCGAGAAAACTCGGCCAATAGCTGTGGCAGAAGGCCCAACACCTTCGACCGTTGACATAGCAGCCGAGTAAACACGACTGGTTGTCGGGATGAAGGGCTTGATACTCTTAACAGTTGAACAGTTGACCGGACGACCCCGGCCGACTGTTGTAGTAGAGGGTCTGACACCTCCGACGGTTGTCTTGTTGACCGGGCGAACCCGGTTGGCTGCTGAGGTTGAGGGTCTGACACCCCCAACGGTGGTCTTGTTGACCGGGCGGACCCTGCCAGTTGATGAAGCAGAGGGCCTGACACCCTCGACAGTGGACTTCTTGGCCGAGTGAACCCGACCAGTCGATGGGGCCGAGGGCCTGACGCCCCCGACGGTAGTTGCTGCAGGCGTGGCTGAACTGACTTCAGCCACAGGTACGACGTACAGGAAAAAGAGCGAGCCGACGACTGCAGGGAAGTCGCCGAAGACGAGCGGCGTTGCCAAGTATCCGAACTTGGCGTGGTTGGCGATGATCTAGGGGCCGTAGGTGACGGCAGCCATCGTTGCTGTTGCTGTTGGTGGTGGTGGTGCGTAGCACGAATGAAGAAGCGTGCGGATGCACGAAAAGCTCAGAAGAGAGCAGAGAGATGTGCCTTCCTCTTCTCGTTCTGTAAGATGAAGAGGGACAATCAGAACCTTGAAGAAGGTTTTTGGGGACTTTCTTTGACAGAAAGAAGAAAGGTAGGAAAGGTCTCACCGGGCGTGCCAGTCTGTGGACCACGAAAATTTTCACGTAGGAAAAATGAAATATTTTAGGTGTCCTTTTTGAAAAGAGACACTCCTCTATGTTCAGAGGCTTATTCCGTGGGTGTGCATAGTATCAGACGATTTGGGTTCGAGTGCTGGACCTCTCCCCACTGACCGTAGTCAGTGTTGATTTACATCGGCCTAACGTCCGAACACCTTTGTTTGACTGTCAAAGAAATCCCAAAGTCCTCTCCTTAGGTTCTAATGTGGAGGGCAGGCTCACTCGAGAGACTCTCCATGACCACTCATTTACCACCAACATGTTAATAAAGTTAGGGTTAAATCTGAGCAAAACCCTAAGATTTAAGAGTAAAGACGCAAATATGTGGAAGCTGTAGGCATTTTTGAAGTAGACGGAGGTTTTCTGGACCCCGAGGGTATTTTGGTAATTTTACCAACCCAGGGGTATTTTGGTAATTTTTTCAGGCCAGAGGTATTTCTGAAATTTCTGCGCTGGAATGGAAGTAGGACCGGATTCCTGACTTCCCAAGGTCCTGAGGCTCTTTCTGGAGAGTTTAGGGGCTACCAGGCCATTTCTAGGTCACATGGGTATTTTGGTAAATTTATCACCCTACATAGACCTAGGGTTGGGGTGACATCTGAGTGCCGGATTGAGCTGACAACATTCCCGAGCTGAAGGAGTGACAAATACTTCATAGAAGGCTCATACATGTCGATTTTGCCCAAGGAGGGGTATATGTGTAATTTTTGGAAGTCAGGAGTTTTTTTATAATTTTCCCTCGACTGGCACACAAAGGCGACTCTTGGTGTACATTGAATATATTTATGGCTCAAGTGGGTCTAAGAGTTGTCGGCGAGTTGTCGACTGTACAAGGATCCGCACCAACGCGGGAAGTAGGGGCGTAACCCCAATTACAAAAAGTTGCAAGGTATAACTGTAAATAACAGGACATTTATTTCTCGGGCCCCGGAGAGGATATTTTTGTAATTCCCCCGTTATACGGATGGAACCACGTAATTTAGTCGTCCCGGAACGTAGAAACTTACAACATGGCCCACTGAGGGGCATAATGACAAAAATACCCTCGTAGGGGCATATACACAAGACCTGGGGACTTACCCCTCGCGGGCCAGAACAAACAAACTTTAAAATGCTGGATGCTCCAAGGCAATGCTCTAGAGGCTCCGAATCTTCATCCCTCCTTCTGGACCCTTGGGGGTCTATTTATAGAAGTGGGAGCTTCCTCGGGGTCGTTTGGACCCGTATGGGTTAAACGGGAGGTTGTTTGAACTCGTACGGGTTAAACGGGGTGAAAATGACCTTGGGAGGTCATTTTCCTCCATTTTTCTTTTTTTTTTTGGTTCTCCGCGTGCAGGAAAGGGACCTGCCCGGGGTGGGAGGTCCCCGGACCCGTCCGGGGTCAAATGACCCCGGGCAGGTCTGCGCGGGACCTGCCCGGGGTGGTTTGACTCGGGTGGGTCCTTCCGGGGTCAAACGACCCCGGGGAGGCCACCTCGGGGGTCGTGCGACCCCGGGAGGCCCTGCCCGCCTACGCGCGAGCCCGCCCGGGGTCGGGCGACCCCGTACGGGTCCCCCCGACCCTGGACGGGTCTGTGTCACCCCGGGGAGGTCCTGTTGCGCTGCTGCCGCTGTTGGAGAGTTCCTTCCTGGCAGAACTCCACCCCGGGCAGGTTCCATGTCGCCCGGACGGGTTCTTCTCACCCCGGATGGCTGTTGACGGGAGGTGTTTTTGCAAGCAAAATTTGCTTCCAACAATCAGTTTATGATTTTGTCTCGGATGAGGTGTGAGACATGAATTGACATCTCACATTTGGAAGCCTAGGAGCCCACTCAAGTGAAACGGTTGATTTGGAGGATTGCACATAGTTGGGTATCTACTTGTGAGAGGTTGGCCTCTTTCACGATAGATATTCCTAAGATGTGTGTACTATGTGGGGAGGAGGAAGTGTCACTTGACCACCTCTTCGCAGGATGCTCCTTCTCTCAGGCGATTTGGATTGGGGTGATGAGCAGATTCTCAGGTGCCAGGATGATCCAAGATAGTGCTCATCTCCTCATTCGGCTTTGGCACATGCGTTGGCAGCTAAAGGGTGATAGTCACATTTGGTGGCTCATCTTACATGCCGCTACCCTTTGGGCTGTATGGGGAGAGCTAAACAACAGGATCTTCAAGAGGGAAGCTAGAGTTGTGGATAGAATTGGTTCTTTTGTTTTGGAGAGAGTGAGGGAATGGGCTTTGACTTTATGTAATGTGAATGCACAAAACTCTTCTTTTTTGGTTTTGTTGGGGAGATAATGACCACACCACGTTGGTGTGGTCATTTTGTACATGGATCTTTTGAGAGCATTTAGATTACACTTGTATATCCCTTCCTTTACTTTTAATATAATTTGTGGTGTCAACCACTAAAAAAAATTTCTTTTTCCTATTAACACATCAAATGCAAGCCCTCACCCACACAATCAACTATGAGCTGTCCCCGTTCACCCGGCAACCAGGATCTAGTTGGTCGTTCCACATCATTTATTATATTTATACTGTGCCGATCTAATTACCATTCATATATGCTAGAGAAACAATTTACAAGAGAGATTTTTTTTTGGCCTTGGTTAACAGCAACCCAGCCTCTGTGAACATAGTTCTTGGAGACGTGGAATTTCCTTTTTTTTGCGGAATGGGTTAAAAACTTCCCGACAGCTCATTAATAGATTCAAGGTCTATCTTCTTGAGGGGTTTGTGGCAATAGGCTTCGCTGTGTGATAATGAGCTTCTAAAAGCCCTGGCTGTATCCTGAATTTGGATAGAGCAAAGTCTGTGGATGTTTAGGGAGTACACATAAACTGTGTGAACCTCATGTGCCATGAGTACTGCAGGTGGAGTCACACTTGAGACTATGAGGAGCTAACCTAATCCAACTGGGACACCCACCTAGTATTTTATTGTTTTTACATTTTCATAACAGTCAGGTTCCTTTTAATGTTATCTAATTTTCAATTGAAGGGCATCATTTTATGGATCTTTTCTAAGAAATTCTTAATTTCAGTGTTTCCATATATGATAGTGACTTTTAATCTAAAGTTTTTGATCCTACTTTTTCTTTTTTACATTGAATGATGCATGAATTAGTCGTTTGTGTCACAGATATGACGTTTTAGTTTCTCTTGAGTGGGGAGCTTGATCGTTGATTCTGAACTTTTGGAACTGCAGGCAAGACATGGAAGCCGCTCTCCTACAAAGAAACGTATCAAAGAATTGGATCAGTTGGCAATTCATTTGGATGATCTTCTGAAGGTCACAAAAGAAACAATGGGGGACAATATGGAGAAGATTCCTCCCTGGGTATGGGGATGGCAGTCACCTTGGAAGGGCAGGCAGAAAGGTGGAGAGCTCATTAGCCAAGGAGAGGATGAGCTTTATCAACTTGGAATTAGAATCAGAGAAAAATTTCATGATTTGTTTGATGAGGAGTACCATCCAGACGTTTTCAATATACGAGCAACCCAGGTCAGCTATTTGTGCTTTGAATCATCTCTTCTTTTCTTGTATAAGAGAATGAAATATGTATTTATTCACTGTCGGGAGTAAAAATATCATAATCATGAGAAAAAATTCTGCATTTAATTCCTAATATAATGGCAATTTTTGTTAGTTTTCATGTAATAATTAAGGGAGCTTGGCCTTAGGGAAGCCGATCACGCGTTGCATTACTGTAGGTAGGAATAGAGATATGTCTACCTGGTTTCATTATCTATACATGATTTAGAAACATAATAGTAAATTCTTCTATAATCATCATCTTTAGACGTCAACTTGTTGAGGAGAAACTCATGTTTGATACTAAACCTTCAATACAGGTGATGTATTTTTATGCCTTTTCCATCGGTCAAGGTAGATCATGTTTATCTAAGTTGTTATTAGTGATTTCTAAAGGTTCTAATCAGAAATACGCGGAGTGGAATGGAAATTGTGTGTTAATTCAAGGTGTGAGTGACACTGTGAAATGACACTTTTGTGAGGTTATCATCAGTGTATGTGCATTTTCAGTTACCTATGTTTAGAAACTTGCATACAAATGCTTGGCAAGGCTCACACAAGTTGGCTGCCAGAGAGTTGAAAATGACTGGAAAACAGTAATAGGGATACCATCGCAGGCCATTGTGGTGATGCTATGGCTTAAAGTGATTCAACAGATATATTTTAGAAGATACAGATGATAGGAGTGCGGTGCTCATATATGAAGTGATAGAGGTTCACAGCAGGGATCCAGAGGGGGGGGGGTGAATGGATGCCTGATAAAACTTTTTGCACAAAGAACGTTTAACTACACTCAGAGAGGTCAAATGAAATCGCAACGCTCTCTTTACTAAATGAGCACTTCGTGCAGATCAACCATGCAAATCAAATCAAGGTAGTCTCCAGGATAACACAGAGCTCCAATGAAGATGCCCAAGCACAATGTCCTTCAAGAACTGCTCCAATGGAAGACACTTAAAAGTTAAGGCTTCTACTAGACCAGCGGACAAACATTTATCATGCCAACATTGAATCAGTGAGAGACAAGATATAATCCACAACATTCATAGCTCAAGCAAAAGGGATATCGAATAACTAGCGCTCAATAGAACAATCAAATGACGGAGGCAGTAGACAGGGACAATCACGCCAAGGCAAACCACTGCACACTGGATTTTTAGGTGGTTCGATCTCAGACCCGAGATCTACGTCCACCCCCCACTCCAACCGAGTGAGGCTTCCCTTGCTCCAAGCAAGAAGCAGACTCAGTCTGCAAACAGGTGCTGCCTAACAGCTTGAACTGAGGGAGACAAATCCCTCGACCTGGTCTTGTTCCCCACAAGACCAGCACCCTACCTCTGCTACACCACAGAGCTAGAACCGAAGGTCCCACCTCCCTTATCCTGCGTCCGCAGAAGGAAAACCAGTGAGCAACTCCCCGTTGCCCACCAACCAGAGGACACGTCCTCTCTTCCTCTGAGTCCACAGAGGGAAACCAGTGAGTGACCTCCTGTCACCCACAACCTGGAGACTTAGTCTCCCTTCCCCTGAACAAACAGGAGGAACCCGACCTCGAACCAGAGAGTCGGAAGAACGAAGTAGCAAACGAGCAAAGAAAAGAAAAAAAATAAACTGAAAAGAAAAAATACTAATTCAGATGTAAAACTGTAGCTCTCGCAGGAGCAAGTCAGTTCAGGATTTGATCCTGAAACAGACGAAAACTGATCTTCAGATCTTCAATTTGGTGGCTGCCTCTCTATTCTTCTTTTCCCCTTTCTTGTCTTTTCTTTTCTCTCGCTCTGGCGCTCTGCATCTTCTTCGCTCACTGACTGGCTCTCGATTCGTTTCACACTTTAGCTGGCTCTCTTTTCTTCTCTCTTTTCTTTTCTTCTGCTGGCCCTGGGATCTTCACAGTAAGGGCTCTCACAGCTTTTAGGCACTCTCAAAGGGTTTGCCACGTGGACATTTCTTTTCGCGCCAAAGAGAAGTCTCAGGTAGCACATCGTCTTGTCACGTGTGTTGGATTGCGTGCCTAGAGTGGCACGTGATCACTTGACCTTCAACGAACCCTCCACGTGTCTGTTGAATTGTTGACCAGGTGCTCTGACTTAACTTAAGTTGTTAACTCTTACATTCAGCTGCTGTGAACTTGTTCAGCATGATGGTCTTCATTGCATAGACCTTAAGTTCATGGAGCCCTTCAGCTGCACCGACCTTGATAGCAAGAAGTTCTTCATCTGCATCGACCTTAGTACAAGGTTCTTCATGTGCTTCGACCTTAGTATCGAAGTGTTCTGCATCTGCACCGACCTTTCTTCAGAGTATGCTCAGACCTTGTTGGTTGACTTCTATGCATTGAGCCTGTTGATGCACTGACCTTGTAACTTTGAAACCAAACGTGCACCGACCTTAGAGTTCACATGTGCACAGACCTTGTAGTTCACATGTGCACAGACCTTGTAACGTTGAAAGCAAGACATGCACCGACCTTTCACATGTGCACAGACCTTGTAGTTCACATGCGCACATACCTTTGTTCTGCGTTGGCAAGATGTGCACCGACCTTAGTTCTTCATGTGCACCGACCTTTGTTTCTGTGTTGGCAAGATGTGCACCGACCTTAGTTCTTCATGTGCACCGACCTTTGTTCTGAGGTTGCTGAGGTGCATCGACCTTTCTTTTGTGAAGACTGAGGTAGCATCGACCTTGATATGCAACAGTGAGCATGTGCATCGACCTTAAGTTGCTACCCCTGTCATACAAGCATCGACCTTAGTATGATGTGCACAGACTTTATGCTTCACGCTCAGGCAACTAACATCGACCTTACTATGCATGTGTTCTACATTAGCATCGACCTTAGTGTGATGTGCACAGACTTTATGCTTCACGCTCAGGCAACTAATATCGACCTTACCATGCATGTGTTCTACATTAGCATCGACCTTAGTGTGATGTGCACAAACTTTATGCGATATGTATCGACCTTATATAACAGAATGTATGAATGTGCACTGACCTGAAGGCGATATGCATCGACAGAATGTATGTGCACTGACCTGCACCGACCTTAATGCAACAATTCTAAGCACCATCAAACCATAATGGAACAATGCAACTTGAACACATATGGCATCATCAAAATCAGACATCATCATTATGAACACAAGATGACATCATCAAAATGACATCATCAAAATCAGACATCATCGTCATGAACACAAGATGAGTCATAGTGTTTGACATCATGACATCATCAAAACCACAGGGGTACAACATGTTGGGACGGTGCGATGGATACAGAGGGAGGGTGAATGTATCCCTCTACAAAATTGCCCCACTTAAAAACAATAAGCCTGTAGCTAGACACAGTTGCGGAATAAAAGCTATAGAGCTCTTCAAGAAGAAATTCAAAGAAACATTTGATCAATCAGTTGAACTGCTAACTATACTGGTGGTACCTGATCAAGTCTAATGCCGAAGACAGAACTAAGCAAACCAGACTCACTTAGCAAAACATGTAATGCTCAAGGTCACTTCAGATAGAAACAAGAATGCTCAGACAACCTGTGAAAGAGGTAGAAGACAAGGGGCAAACGCACAAGGCAAACCACGGCACAGAAGATTTTTTAGGTGGTTCGGTTCACAGACCTACGTCCACCCCTCACTCCAAACCGGAGTGAGGCTTCCACTAGCACAAGCTAGAACCGCAGACTCAGTCTGCAAACAAACGCTGTCAAACAGCTTGACCAGAGGAACACACTCCTCTCTTCCTCCACCCAGGAGGGAAACCACTAGCGACACCTAGTCACTAGCAACCAGAGACCGAAGTCTCTCTTCCTCCAGACCAGAGGGAACCCACAAGTGACACCCAGCCACTTGCAACCGGAGGACCAATCCTCCCTTCCTCCAAACCGGAGGGGAACCCAGAGACCCAAGTCTCTCTTCCTCTGAAACCCAGAGGGAAACCGCTAGCGACACCAGTCACTAGCAACCGGAGACTCCAAGTCTCCCTTCTCCTGAGACCACAGGAGGAACACCGACCTCCAACTAGAGAATCGGAAGAACAAGGTGATCAGTTAAAAAGAAAAACAAAAAATGAAAAATACACAGCGATCAGAAAGCTGTAAAGGGTAATAACATAGATGTGGCTCCCATGGAGCTGACTGGCCTGGATTATCTCCCTTGTGGTCAAGGACCGTATAGGCCCCTCCTTCGTAGACCTTCTGGATGACGTAAGGCCCACGCCAATTAGGCTGGAGTTTGCCGCTGGATCTTCCCGCGAGAACCTCCTTTTCCTTAATCATGACGAGGTCACCTTTCTTGAACGCCCTTTGCTTGACCAGCTTATCATACGCACGTGTCATGCGGGCTTGATACACTTGTAAGTGCTTGTAGGCTTTGAGTCTTTCACCTTCAAGGTTGGACAACTCTTCAAGCCTTCTTTCTATCTCGGACTGGTCTTGGCCTGGCAATCCGGCGTGCACAGCAACACGGTAAGATGCTAGCTCGATCTCCACTGGGACCACCGCCTCAGCTCCGTAGACCAAAGAGAATGGGGAACATCCCGTAGGGGTTTTGTAAATAGTCCGGTAGGCCCATAGGGCTTCGTGGACCTTCTCGCCCCAATCCCGCTTTCGGCCACCTACTATCTTGGACAGCAGCTTGCAGAGGGTCTTGTTGAAAGCTTCGGCCAATCCGTTGGCTTGGGGATTGTAGACTGATGACGTCCTCCAATCGATATGGAATTTGACCGCCAAAGCATAAACAATCTTGTTCCCGAATGGCGTGCCATTATCGGATATAATCCGACTAGGGGTGCCGAATCTGTATATAATGTAGTGCCTCACAAAACGGGCAACTATCTCTCCTGTAACTTCCCGTAGTGGGACAGCTTCTGCCCATCTGGAGAAGTAATCAGTGGCCGCTAGTATGAACTTGTGCCCTTGGGACGATAGTGGGAATTGTCCCACAATACATACCCCACTCTGCAAATGGCCAAGTAGGCGCTGTTGGATGGAGCGGGTTAGGTGGCCGCCGAGGGACTGGCCCGAATGCGTGGCATTGATGACATGTACGAGCATATTGGTTGCAATCTTCGTACATGGTGGGCCAATAAAACCCTTTGAGTTTGATGCTGTTCTTCATCTTGGCTCCTGCTTGGTGAGCTCCACACAATCCGGAGTGAATCTCATGCATGACAGTCTTGGCCTCCTTGGATGAAAGACAACGGAGGAGGACCGATCGGTCTTTTTCATGGACGAGCCTGAAGAGCAAACCATCGATCAGCTGGTAGGATGTTGCCCTGCGTAGCAGTTGCACCCTCTGAGCCCGATCAGGAGGGAGCCAGCCGTTCTTTATCTTTATGATCGGCTCGCGCCAATCTTCTCCTTCGGGAGTATTGTCCTCTTGGATGTTGTCGACCTCATAGACAGTGAGGCCGGATTCTTCGTTGAGCACACTTGGCATAAGCCTTCGGTGCCTGACGGTAATATTCAATTCTCCCTCGGGCGGGAGTTTTAGAGCCGCTGCCAACTTTGCAAGAGCATCAGCCAGGGAGTTGTTGCCTCTGGGGACATGGCCTATTTCAAATAGGTAGAATTTTTCCTTGAGTCTCATGACGGCTGCATGGTAGGGGATGAGCTCCTTCTTCCGGACGTCATAGACGCCCAATACTTGTCGGATGACGAGCTGAGAATCCCCGTAGACTTTGATGCACTTGATGTCCATCTCTAGTGCCAACTGAAGCCCGATAATTAGCGCTTCATACTCTGCCTCATTATTAGTCAGCGACTTCATGAGAGCACAAGAGTTGTGGAGATGCCGCCTTGTGGAGATACAAAGACTACCCCCGCGCCTGAGACATAGTCTGTAAGGCCACCGGCCCTTTTGATTGTCCGAGAGGCACCATCAAAATATAACTCCCAGTATGGGAGGTCAAGAGTGAGGACACCCGACTCCATCTGTAGCGGGACTTTTTCAGAATGCTCCCCAATTTCTTGAGAAGGCACTAACACCTCCTCATCGGGTAGCTCGAAGTTGAGCGGTGAATCTTCTGGCACGGGGTGCGCTGCTAAGAACTCCGCCATTCCTTGTCCTTTGATCGCTTTGCGTGGGACGAAGGTGATGTCGAACTCCATGCGGATAAGTGCCCATTTACCAAGCCTACCAGAGAGGACAGGCTGGCTGAGCAGAAACTTGAGTGGGTCACATTTTGAGATGAGCTCCACCCGATGGGCTAGGAGATAGTGCCTTAGCTTCTTGACAGCAAACACCAGAGCTAGGCACACCTTTTCCATGGGAGCGTACCGATGCTCAGGCCCAATCAGCTTTCGGCTGAGGTAGTACAGCGGCTGCTCCTTGCCCTCTTCATTAATCTGGGCTAGGAGAGCCCCCAAAGAGGCATCCATGGCAGCAATATATAAGATAAGGGGCTTCCCTCTGACAGGTGCCCCTAAGACATGAGGAGTCAGCAGATACTCCTTGATTTGCTCGAAGGCCTTCTGACAGTCTTTGTCTCATATGAAGGGTGCCCCTTTCTTCATCAGTATGCCGAAAGGTAGGCATCTTCTTGAGAGGTTAGAAATAAACCGCCTAATATAGGCGAGTCTTCCTTGAAGAGATATGAGCTCTGTCAAGTTCTTGAGCGGAGGTAGTCCTCTTATAGCCTTGATTTTGTCATGGTCGATTTCTATGCCCCGGTACCTGACGATGAAGTCAAGGAACTTGCCGCTGGAGACGCCGAAGGCGCACTTCATCGGGTTCATCTTGAGCTGATATTGCCGAAGCCTTTCAAAGACTCGACGCAAGTCAGTCAAGTGATCCTCCCGCTTCTTCGTCTTGACGACCAGATCATCGACATAGCATCTTGTAAGATGTGTCGGAGTTGATGATATAAAATGTCGCTTGGGTGATAAAATCGCCCAAGGCTAGTTTGACCACAACCCGATCAAGCGCCTCCTCGGAACCCTGATTGAATCCCGAGATCTTGACATCGGTCACCTTTTGTAAATAGGGTGCCAAGTATAAAGACTTGAAAGTCTTCAAAGGCATGATGTTGACGGCCGCTCCAGCGTCAACCAGGATGCGATTCACGTCATGCCCATTAATCGTCCCCTTCATATATAAGGGGCGATTATGACACGGAGAGGACATCAACATGTCTTTGTCCGTGAAGGAGTTGTTGGCTGTGAGTGCTTCATATGCCTGGGCTTGCAACTCTGCAACATGGGCTTCATATGCCTCTGGATCTTGAAGTATCTTGACAAGAGCCTCTCTGAGGTCTTTGTTCCAGGCAATGGCTTCCCAAATAGTGACATTTGTTGGGAACCGCTTCATATGATGAATGATTTTGCGGTCTGTCCTGGCGCGGGTCTTGTCAAATGGTGGGATGATCTCTGCCAGAGTCTTCGGCGCCTGGCGAGGCTTCTCCCGTTTAGAAGGGCGCTGCTCGTCATGTTGGCCTTCCGCATCTTCCTGGAATAGCGGAGCCAAAGACTCCTCCGGAGGAGGCAAAGGCTTATCATGCTGGTCTTCATTGGAAGGACCTACTGGGCTTGCGGGCTCAACCCTGTTGGAGGGGCCGGCCTGCTCCGACACCTTCTCGCACACTGGCGACTTGACTGGCTCCTCTTCTTCATCGGAGGATGTGATTGTAAAAGGGACTCCACCCGGCTTAGCCGTTGAGGCGGGGTTTGGACCCTCTGAGGAGTTGAGGATGAAGGGGATTCCCCGAACTTGGGTTTCTGGGACAGGACCCGGCTTCTCCCCTCTGAATATTATGACACGGTCGAGAGCAAAGGGACCCTCACGTCCACATCCTCGGCCACGACCTCGGTCACGTCCTCGGCCATTTCTTGCCGAGCGGCACTGATATGTCTCCATAGGAGCCTTGCCTCCAGTGCTATCAGCCGTGGGACAGTAAATGTTGTCGGGCGGCGGGATCGCCACCATGTTGCAGGAGAGCTCTTGCAGCATTTCCTCGAGCATTTCCACAGTGAGCTCCTCATCTTTGTAGAATAATGAGAGCTCCTCTGGGATTGGGAAGTCTTCACCCTCTTCAAGGCGGTGGGCCATTTCCCGGAGCCATTGCAGAAGACGGGCTTTGCGCCCAAGCTTATCTCAGGGAATATATTCGTCTAGAGTGACGACTCTGGTGGGGCGAGGGGGAGTGTACTCCTCCAGCTCATCTATGAGCTTTTGAAGTCTTTGTAGAGGAGTTGGCTCCTTAGGAGCCTCCATAGCAGCGGCTTGCTCGGCTTCCTTCTTCAATCTCCTCTTCAAATTCTTCCTGCGGTTCTTCTCTTGTTTCTTTTGGCGTGCCGCCTCTTGAGAAGAGAGAGGAGCTTGCTTCGGCGGTGGGACTCGCTTGCCCCCAGAATTCTATTTTTTGCTCCGGGCTGGCTCTTTAGGGGCCTTACTGCCGCGGCTTTTTCTGGGGACAACCTTGGTCCAATTAGCCTCCTCCGGCTGAGGCTGGAAGGTGGCATTGATTGCCTGAGCAATTATTTCAGGAGGCAACTCCTGGAACTCTGCCAGTCCATAGTAGGGCCTCTGGGAGCTTTGTAGTTCCATCGACTTTGCTTGGGCTGGTGGGTTGGCTTGCTTGAGCTGCTGAGGCCTTCCTACAATTGGCGGCCTCGCTGGGCTGACAGAGACCTTAATTGGGGTCTTCGCGGGCTCAAGAAGTCGAGTCCTCTCCACGACTAATGGCCTTGCTGACTTAACAGGAGCTTTGGCTGAAGGCTCTGATGCCTTGGCTTTGCCTTTGTTGTCTGGCCGAGAGTTCTCTCTTATGACGATGCCAGGCTGACTGGACCTGGGACGGACCTTGGAACTCTCTCCCGCGGCTTGGTTTCCTGGGTTCTGGACCTTAGGCCCTTTATAGGTGGCCTTGCCTTTAGTGAGTAATGGGAATTCATCATTTTCCGCAGGCTCACTTGGTCGGGCTAATCGGGAGAAAGCCTCAGTTTCTCGCCGAACCTACTGGAGAGTCTCCCTAGCGGCTTTTACAAGACGCAACCTTGTCATGGAGTTCCCCTGAGTATCGACAACCCCTCTCTGGATGAGGGCTTCAATGAAGTCCTGAACCTCTGGGCATTGTCGAGTAGGGTGAAACACCCTTGCATGATACTTGCAATAGCGGGGGTGACTCTTGGCCGTCTCATTGTAATAAGACGGTGGGTCATGTGTCAGCACCCAGCCATCCTCCAGAAGTTTATCAAAAATCTTCTCAGTGTCTTCCTTATGAAAAGAACACTGATGAGAGAGTCGCCACCCTGGGTACCACAATGTGAATTTAGGTGGCTGAGAATTGACTCCCTGGGAACTGACTCCCTCCTCCTGTGGCTCTGGGAATTGAAAAGCTGCTGAGGCATGTATGACGTTGACGGAGAAGTGAAGACTCCTTCGTGCATGCGGCTGCGGTGGGTCGACTAGAAATTCGCCCATATTAACCTTCCCTCGCCTGATTAGGTCCTCGGCGAGGTCTTTGAACGGCTCACAGTTGTGGATAATATGGCCAACAACTTCATGATATGGGCAATAGCCCTGATGAAAAGCAGCACCTGGTGTCTGCTCCATGGGTGACGGGCTTATGAGTCCAGCCCGCTGGCACGCGAAAAAGATGTTTGGAGTCTTCTCGCAAGGGAAATAGTATAACTTCTCTGGGGGCTCGACTTGAAGTGGAGCCTCGCCTTCGGATGAATCCTCCTCGTCTTCGGATGAATCTGAAGATTCTTCATAGCAAGGATGGCAAACTCGGTTTCGGTCTCGGTTTCGCCCGGGTCCGAAACCGAGTTGACTCGGTTTCGGTTTCGGCCGAAACCGGCCGAAACCCATATAAAAGGTCAAAAAAATTAAATTAATTCTAAAAAATATGATAAAAAATCATAAAAAATATTAATAATCACTTAAAATCACAAAAATCATTACACATGCATTTGACTGAATAAGTTAGTGCAATAACTTTGAAGTAGACAACTACAAAAATTGAACTTCAAACATTGAACATGTGATAGTTAAAGTAATATTCCATTGTACATTAATACAAGCAGTACAAAATTAGACAAAATAGATAAAATAATTGTTACAAAAATTCATTGATTCTTACCTAATATGGATAATAATTATTAGAAGAACCTTCTCCCTCATCGTCTGGCCCTTGATGTTGATACCCATAACCATGTTGCATGTATGGTCTATATTCACTATAACCAAACAATGAGGTAGCCAAGTCCTGCATCCCTCTTTGGATCCCTCTTGGAGTGTTTGGTTGGCTTGAGTCGAATCCAGTATCAGCATAAGAATCTTGAGGAAGAGAAGAGGAACTGGCCGGATGGAAGTTGAATGATGGTTCATAACCCCACGACCGATAAATCGCTGCCTCCTGTTGGCCACCTCCATAACCTGATGGATGCCCATATTGACTCTGTGACTCATGTCCTCCCTCACCCTGACTGTATCCTCTGCCTGTGTCTGCGTGGAAGGAGGAAGGACCACCAGCATCCCCACCGCCAGTAGTAGCACCTGTAGCACCTGGCACATACGAAAATATATAATTTATCTCCTACCAAAACCTTTTCTGATTCGAACTGATAATAAGAATTTAAGTTACTTTCCAAAATAAAAAATCAAAGGATCACGAAACCTGCAGTCTCCAGTCGCCTTTTGGCCTTTGGGGATGCTTTTTCCTGTGCCGGTGTGCTTTCTTCTTGCACCCTTGACATGAATCCTGTTCCCCTTGGCGTGTGCCTCAAATAAATCTGCTTTAACTGTTCAATTGCCGGGTCCTCTCGAGCAGCAATATTTGTTCTCTCAGTTTGCCCATGCACTGATGTACTTCTTCTTAAGGATGTAGGTGCCTTGCCCATTCTAGGAGTGACTGGCCTGCTATCTGAGTCGGAGTGTCTAGCTGGCTGAAAATCATGTTGCTCCTCAGTGTCCTCAACAACCCTAGACATGTGGGCATGAGTATCTCTGGCCCTCTTTGATTTTCTTCTTAATTCGGGATCCCTTTGCTCATCTTCATCTAGTATGCCCTCTGCCCATCTTCTATCATCATCATCAAAAACGGGCTCATCAACCTGCTCTCGTGTCTCCACCCAAGACTGCAACGGATTCTCATCATCAAATAAGGCATCCACATCAATTTCTGCGGCGGCATCCCCGGCGGCGCGTTTGTCTCGCAGCTGTTGTCTCAACCTCATATTCTTTATTCTCAACCTCATATTGTAGTGGCAGTACACTAATTTCTCTAACCGTTCAGCCTTTAGCCGATTGCGAACCTTTGAGTGTATAAGGCTAAACGTGCTCCAATTTCTTTCACATTGACTTGCTGATGTTGTTTGACTGAGCACCCTAATTGCAATGAAAGCCAATGCATTGCTACCCATATCTCGGTTGTTAACCATTATCCACCAGTCAGCTGTTCCACCAACCATAAAAAAATGCATTTTAGTTGTAAAAATATATATTCATCAGGTTAAGAAATCCAAAAAATAAAATATACCTGGGCTCACTCTTCCCACAGCGTATTGCAATTGGGAGTCAGCATATGTCTCAGTCCTCATTCTGTAATGGTTCATCTACAAACATAAAGTAATAGATTAACATAACTACTTAAATAAATTCTATACATGTTATTGACAGTATCAAATAAAGGCGAACCTCTACTTCTGCCTCTAGTCTCTTTTCTGGATTCCTCGATAAACGACCAATAACTTTTAAAGTCCCTTGAAGCACCTCGCCATCAACATGTGCATCGGCACCGTACATAAATCGAGGGTTGAAGAAATAACCTGCATTTGTGTATAATTAACTAAATAAAATTTATAAAATAACATAAAGGCATTACCTCAATTTCAGTACAATTAATCACTCACCAGCTGCATGCAAGTCATGGTGTAATGTGTTGTCCCATCTCTGGTCAATAATTTTCCACCATTTTGCATAATGTCTGGGAAGGGAATGCTGCAACTCCAATTTGGCACGGTCCATGGCCTCGTATAGATAGCCCATATCATTCTTCTCATCGCCATCCACCATTCTTAGGACCTTCACGAGAGGTGTGACTACTTTCAAGTACCGTGACACCCTGTCCCAGAATTTGTTGTCGTCCACGACGTGGCAGACATCCAGATAATCCATCTGTGTATCAACATTGCCCTTGTCGATGTATTCCCGCAGGGCATTGTGGTACATGAAAGCTTTCAGCTCATTCTTGTACCTGTGCAGATAAATGAAAATTGAAGCTGCATCAACTGCTACATATCAGTAAGGATAAAGTATCAAGAATTGAGATCAATCTTATACCTGTGCAAAGACTCCAAAGAAATAAAATTGGAAGCAAATCTGGTTGGGCCTGCACGGATGATATCTCGCCCTCCACTGGCATGCGCCCTGAACATATTTAGTATCCTAGGATGGCCATAGATATACTGTGTGACTTTTTGTGCCTTGTCAATTGTCTTCTTCACATGCTTTTCCTTCCCTATGTCTTCAAGCATCAGATCAAGACAATGTGCTGCACATGGGAGCCAATATAAATGACTGCGCTTTTGCATCAATTTCTTTCCTGCAGCCTTGTAACTGGCTTCATTATCAGTCACCACCTGCACAACATTCTCCTCTCCAATTTGTTCTACCATGCCATCCATCAAATGAAACAAATAATTTGCATTCTTTTCATAATCTGATGCATCAACTGATTTCACAAACACTGTACCGCTGATGCAATACACCAAAAAGTTTATCATGGACTTTTTCGTGGTACCAGTCCAACCATCACACATGATGGTGCATCCTCTCTCCACCCATATATGCTTGAAGCTTTCAACCCAATCATGGAGCTCCTCAACCTCTCCCTCAAGGCCACGCCCGTATATGTCTCGACGTGAGGGGGCTTGCAAGCCAGGGCCAGCATCTGCTATGGCATCTATCATAGGTTGGAA
Source organism: Amorphophallus konjac (assembly GCA_022559845.1). Lineage (NCBI taxonomy): Eukaryota > Viridiplantae > Streptophyta > Magnoliopsida > Alismatales > Araceae > Amorphophallus > Amorphophallus konjac. Next base: position 276,512,302 of record CM040124.1, on the reverse strand, counting down.
ATATTCACTTGAAGCTGCATGTGCAGGGACACCTGCATGAAAAAACCATTTGCAAATAGATTTAAATGCATGCCCTGCAACTTCTGCTGATTTTTTGACCCCTCTCATTGCTTGCTTGATTTTAGGTTGTGTAGCTTGGGGCCTTCTGTGCAGATAGCTGTCCATGGGACCTGTTCCCTGCGTATGTGGGGCAACACCAACGTCAGGACGTCGTGCAGCTGTACTCTCATAGGTCCCTGATCCCATGGCTCCCTTCCCTTTCCTTCGAGCGGCTTGTTCACGCTCCCTTGCTTCAGTCAGCTCTGGATCAGAATCCTCAGTGCCTTCCTCATCATCATCCCTTCTAACCCTTCTGCCAGAAATCTCCTCAGCAATTTCAGCCTCATCCTCAGCCCTTTGTTGCACCCTCTCCCTTTTCCCCAGAAGGCATTGGCGCATCTCTTCTCGCACCTCTCGGGGACAGTTGTCACATTGTCTGACCTCTCCTCTTACCCCTGCCAAATGTTGTTTTCCTCTGGTAATTCCGCCATACATTTCCTTACCACAGTAATTGCATTTCACCTTTCTTCTCTTAGCATCTATTAAAGACATGTGGGCCCACCCCGGATCCTCCTGCCCTTGCTGCTCCTGTGTTTGCTGACGTCTAGGCATGATGCTGCATTAAGACAGTGACACACAAAAAGGTATAAGTACAATTAAAAACTTAACCCTTAATTAGCAAGTAACCCTTAATCACCCTTGCAAAAAATCAATTACCAGTATGATCTCACCCCAAAATCTTCAATGTAGTTTAATTGAGCTTCAATTTAGCCTAAGCAAACTGACTTAGACAAAAGCCCCAAATTTTATATACTAATTAACCGTTAATTATCATTTACCCCTTAATCACCTTTTGAAAAAATCAATTGGCAGCATGATCCCACCCCAAAATCTTCAATGAAGCTTAATTAACCTTCAATTGTGGCTAAAAAACTCGAATTAGACAAAAGCCCCAATTTCTATGACCTAATTAGGGCTTAATTAGCAATTAACTATTAATCACCCTTGGGAAAAACTAATTACCCGCATGATCCAACCCCAAAATCCTCAATGAACCTTAATTTAACTTCAATTGAGCCTAAGCAAACCAATTTAGACAAAAGCCCCAATTTTTAAAATCTGATTAGGGTTTAATTAGCAAATAACCCTTAAGCCCTTAATCACCCTTGGAATAAACTTAATAAGCAAGACTTGCTTACCCCAAATTTTTAACCCAACCAAAAGAACACAACAAAATAATCAAACAAAACCCAATGAAATTAACCTCAAACAAAATAATCAAACCCTTGAAGTTGAAGTTGTGTTGGCGTAAGAAGGCTCCCTCAGACCTCAGTCCCTCTCGGCCTCTCCCTGTCGGACGGCCTTTCACCCTTGGTCGGACAGCTGCCGGCAGGCAGCAGCCGCAGCAGCCAGCAGGAGCAGCCGCAGGCAGAGGCAGCAGCCGCAGCACAGCAGCAGCAGGCCGCCAGCAGCAGCAGCAGCAGGCAGCGGCAGCAGCGGCAGCAGCACAGGCGCGGCAGCGGCAGCAGCGGCAGCGGCAGACACCGGCAGCGACTGTCACACCAGGGGGGGAAGGTTTCGGCCGAAACCTGTGGGTTATGGGGTTTCGGGGGCCAACATTGGCCATAAAGTCACTAGTTTCGGCCGAAACCAAACGGTTTCGGGCCGAAACCGTTTGGTTTCGGGCGAAACTCGTATCGGTTTCGCCCGAAACCGATACCCCCTTTAGTTTCGGATTGCTACAGTGTTTAATGTGTGTTTCGGATCGGTTATGGCCGAAACCGATACGTTTCGGCCGAAACGTATCGGTTTCGGCCGAAACTGCCATCTATGCTTCATAGAGCCAGCCCCTGAGCGGAGCTCGGCCCGTGGGTGATACACCCGCCTCCCGTATGTGGGCTGGAGCTAACCCCCTGGCAAATGGGCTAAAGGGGAAAGTGGCCAACTGCTGATCAATGTTTTCCAGGAACTGCAGCATGCGCCTCTGTTCTAGTTGCAGCTGCCGGATTTCCCCTCTGACTTTCCAAATGGTCCTCCGCAGTGCTAGACATTCTGGGAATGAGGGAGGAGTGGCTCTGGGACCACCGTTGGGCTGTTGATTTGAAGGCCCAGCCTCGGAGGCGTTAGAGCTCGAAACCATCGCCACCATGTGCACCACGTTAGCTGATCGGTTCGATCGGCTCCAGGCGTGAGACTGGGGTGGGTCAACTGCATGACCCAGCATGTTTACCAAGCCTTTTTGAATGAGTTCTTCTGCTATATTCTTGAAGACATAGCAATCCCCAATAGTATGACCCAACCTTCGGTGATACACACAATAGATATGATCATCTGTCTTGTCCACCTCCGCAGGCTTCCGCGGATCTGGCAGAGTGACGAGCTGCTCCTTCATGCAGAGATCAAAGAGCATTTTGGTATGCTCCTTTATGAAGGAATAGGGCGTCTTCATGCGCTCCGCTAAAAAAGACGCATTTGTCTTGTCGTCAGACTTCTTGCCCTTTCCTTTGGACTTTCCTTCCCCTTTATCTCCATTTGTCGGGGAGAAGTCCACGGCATTCACCTCCTTACCGCTAGCCAGACGGTCTTTGGAGGGTTTGCCTTTTGTAGAGGCTTGTGCAGGGTGATCAGCGAAGAACATCTCAATCTCCGCCACCACCGTGTTGAGCTGGTCGAAGCCTCTGATATTGGAACCCAGAAGCTTCTCACTGACTTCTGCCGAGAGGCCCCTGCGGCAGATGGTGATCGCATCTTCAAGCGTCGGAGGATTATCGCAGCGCATGCTGACGTCCCTCCATCGCTTTATGAAGTCCAACGCTGTTTCATCCTTCTTCTGTCGAAGGGAACAAAGCTCTGCTAAGGAGACTTTGCGCTCGACCATTTGGAAGCAGTCGACAAACTTCTTCTGCATATCAGCCCAATCAGATACTGAATTGGGCTTTAACCTTGAATACCACTGGAAGGCGGTACCAGTCAAGGACGTGGCAAAATACCGCAGCAAATATGCCTCTTCCAGGGTTAATTTACCCATGGCCGTCATGTAATAGGCCAGGTGTTCATGCGGAGAGCCCTGCCCGTTGAACTTCTGGAGTTTCGGGGCCTTCGGACAATCAGGCGGAAGCTTCTTGAATTGATGGCGGAGGGGATAAGGCACACTGTACAAATCGACAGTGGCCACCCCCTCCCCATGTTGAGCAAACTTCGCCTCTACAATGTGCTCGATCATCTGCTTCTGCGGCATAAGGTTTTCTGCAGCAGGAGTAGCAGATGACCGCACATTAGCTTCATGCGGCGGGACTTCGAAGTCCACCGCCAATGGAAGTCTTGCAGCGGTGACAGAGGCATTGGCCGCGACTGGAGTGGGGGAAGGCTGCTGATCCGCTCCAGCCGGTGCCGCTTGAGGCGGGGCAGGAGCCTCCTTTTCGCGCAAGAGCGACTGTAGCAATTTCTTGAGCTCTTGGTTCTCCCGTCGAAGCTCTTCCACTGTGGAGGCCCGTGCTCTTCCCTCTGCTCTTCTTCGTGCCGGGAGTGACTGTCCTCATCAATACTGTGGACGTCTTCCTGGCGCTCTTCTTGCCGTGCCGGCTCGGGTTGAGATGTACCGGCAGCCGACGCTTGTTGTGTTTGTGCCAGGCCCTGGGACCCGGACCTTGACCTCCTCGAGTATTGAAGAGGCTGATTGAGTTCCCCCGAGGTGCCTTCGGGCTATTTGTCGCTGGAGGTGGCATAACAGGTGAACACTTTGACGGTGTCATCGGTCACCTGGACCACCCGCTTTTTCTTGGGCGGTTGTCGCTCCGGCTTGGGCGGCCTCCCAAGTCTGTCAAAGACAGACACTCGGGATGTAGATGCTTGAAGGGAGCGATCATTCTCCGTGTGCGTGGAACTGGCCCACGGGGAAGTCGGCCGCACTTTCTTGCCAGCTCCACGGCGCTTCTGCCCCCGTAGGGGTTGATTTGTAGATGTCGGAGAGACTGAGGCCTCAGTGCTTGTCGGACTCCGCATTCGTCGCAGATCCGACATGCGGAAAGGCTCCTCCGTCCTGGCGCGCCTTATAATTCGGGCCTCCTCCTTGGTGACCCAGATCTTCTTTAGATGGAGTTGGCGCTCCTTCACTTGGTTGCCCCCTGTCCTTGGACGGGGAGCTCGTAGCTTGGGCCGTTGCAGAGGGCCCTGGGTTGCCGCCGATACGGCAGACTTCTTCTTCTTCGCTCCGTCCCTCCGGACTTGCCGGAGGGGCTCGAAGCGGTTGGAGGTAGAAATAGTCGGGATATGACGATCCCGTGGTATGATCGGCTCGCCTCCATCGAGCCGGATGCGAATATCTCCGACGATTACAGTCTTACCGGAGCGAGAGACAGCCGCTTCGGGCTTTGCACCCTTGCGGCTACGGCGTTGCCCCCGTTGCGCAGGGGCGGCAGTGGTGACGCCCACCATAGGCATGGCGTCATCCTGACGACGGCAGCGTTGCCCCCGTTGAGCAGGGGCAGCACCTCTGAGGGTGGCCGCATTGGAGTTTGTCCGTTACGGCGAAGGCGTTGCCCCCGTTGAGCAGGGGCGGCGCCGGCACTGATTTGATTGACTGAGAAAACTCGGTCAATAGCTGGGGCAGAAGGCCTGACACCTTCGGCCATTGACATAGCAGCCAAGCGGGAGAGGCTGGTTGTCGGGATGAAGGGCTTGACACCCTTAACAGTTGGAGAATTGACCGGATGGAACCGGCCAGTTGATGAAGTAGAGGGTCTGACACCCTCAGTGATTGGTTTCTTGGCCAAGTGAACCCGACCAATCGACGAAGCCGTGGGCCTGACGCCCCCAGAGACGACCTTGTTGACCGGACCAACCCGGCAAGTTATTGAGATCGAGGGCCTGATGCCCCCGACAGTTGTCTTCTTAGCCGAGCGGACTTGACCAACAATTGAGGTTGAGGACCTGACACCCTCGATAGTTGCCTTGTCGACCGGGCGGACCCGGCCAGTTGTTGCAGTAGAGGGCCTAACACCCCCAGTGATAGTCTTGTTGACCGGACTGACCCGGCCAGTTGCTGGAGCCGAAGGCCTGACGCCTCCGACAGTTGTCTTCTTGATCGGGCGGACCCGGCCAGTTGATGAAATAGAGGGCCTGACACCCTCAGTGATGGTCGTCACAGCCGCGGCTGAGCTGACCTGAACCACGGGCACAACGCCCAGGAAGAAGGGCGAGCAGACGACCGCTGGGAAGTCGCCGAAAACAAGTGGCGTTGCCAGGTAGCCGACCCTGGCATGGTTGGCGACGATCTCGGGGCCGTAGGTGACGGCAGCCATCGTTGTTGTTGTTGTTGGTGGTGGTGGTGGTGCGTAGCACGAAAGGAGTGGCGTGCAGATGCACGAAAAACTCTCAAAGGAATAGAGAGGTGTATCCTCCTCTTCCTGTCCTGTAAGAGGAAGAGGGGCAATTAGAACCTTGAAGAAGGTTTAGAGGACTTTCTTTGACAGAAAGAAGAAAGGCGTGGAAGGTCCCACCGGGCGTGCCAGTCTGTGAGACACGGAATATTTTCACGTTGGAAAAATAAATGTTCTTTTTGAAAAGAGACATTCCTCTGCATAGAGAGGTTTATTCCGTGGGTGCGCGTAGTATCAGACGATTTGGGTTCGGGTGCTGGACCTCTCCCCACTGATCGGAGTCAGTGTTGATTTACATCGGCCTAACGTCCGAACACCTTTGTTTGACTGTCAAAGAAATCCCCAAAATCCTCTCTATAGGCTCAGATGTTAAGGGTACTCTCACTTAGGGAGCTTTCCATTCATTCACCACTAACAAGTAGACAAGGTTAGGGCTAAGTCTAGGCAAAACCCTAAGATTTTGGAATAGAAGCGCAAATATGCGGAAGCCATAGGCATTTTTGAAGTAGAGAGGAGTTCTCTGGACCCCGAGGGTATTTCGATAATTTTACCACCCCAGGGGTATTTTAGTAATATCACCAGGCCATGGGTGTTTCTGAAATTTCTGTACTGGAGTGGAAGTAGGATCGAGTCCCTGACTCCCCAAGGCGTTGAGGCTCTTTCTGGAGGATTTTAGGGGCTACTGGGTCATTTCTAGGTCACAGGGGTATTTTGGTAATTTACCGTACCCTACACAGACCTAGGGTTGGGATGACCTCTGAGTGTCGGGTTGAGCTGACAACATCTCTGGGTTGAAGGAGTGACACTGGCTTCATAAAAGACTCGTGTGTCAGGTTTGCCAAAGAAGGGGCATATGCACAATTTTATAAAAGTCGGGGTTTTCTTATAATTTTTCCCCGAGGACATACATAACACATGCTGAGTGCTTTTGTATTCCAAATGAGTACAAAGGTTGTCGGCGAGTTGTCGACTGTACAGCGTTCCGCGTTGGAGCGGGAGATAGGGGCGTAGCCCCAATTACAAAAGTCGCAGGGTATAACTGCAAATTACAGGTCTTGGGTCTTTTACGGTCCCGAGGAGGACATTTTTGTAATTTCGCCATTATAAGGGTAGAAATACATGACTTAGTCGTCCCGGGACGTAAAGACTTACAAACATGGCCCGCTGAGGGGCATAATTACAAACATGGCCCGCTGAGGGGCATAAACGTAAATATACCCCGTAGGGGCATAAGTACAAGACCCGGGGACTTACCCCACGCGGGCCGAAACAAACGAACAAAAAGCTCTGAATGCTGGATGTTCCGAGTGTGCTCGTACGTAATGTTCAATCTCTCTCCCATTTTTTTTTTTGGGAGGATATTTATACAATTCTCCCATTATTAGGGCAGAAGCATGTGACATAGTCGTCCCAGGACTTAGAAACAACAACACGGCCCACTGAGGGGCAAAATTACAAATATACCCTCATAGGGGCGCATACACAAGACCCGGGGACTTACCCCTCGCGGGCCAAGACAAACGAACAAACGAACAAAACGCTCCGAGTGTCTTCCGTAGGTTGTTGAGTGTAGTAGATCGTAGCCCTCCTCTCCTGGACCTCCGGGGGTCTATTTATAGAAGTGGGGAACCTCCCCGGGAGTGTTTGACCCCGTACGGGTCCAACGGGATGAAAATGACCCCGGGGAGGTCACTTTTTGATTTTCGTGCGCGGGAGATGGGACCTCCTCGGGGTGGGAGGTCCCCGGGCTGGTCTGGGACCTCCCCGGGGTCGCGGACTTCGGGTGGGTCCCACCCGGGGTCGCAAACCCCGAGCAGGACCTACCCGGGGTCGCCGACCCCGCGGACCCCGGGTGGGTCCTTCCCCCCCCCCGGGGTCGGGCGACCCCGGACGGGTCCGCCCGCCCAGGGGCGGCCACGCGCGGGTTTGCCCATCTTGGGGCGGACCCGTCCGGGTGAGGGCGACCCCATACGGGTCCCTCCGACCCCGGACGGGTTCCTCCGACCCCGTACGGGTCTTCCATCTCCAAGTTGGCCCATTTATGCTCCAACTAAATAAAAGCGGAGTTTACAAACAAAATTTGCTTCCAACAACGGCCTAAACCCCAGCTAGTGCCAAACTGTGCCGAGACCCTACCCGGACTAAATTGGGGCCCATATCTTAGTCAGTGTCAAACTTTGAATGATCCCCAAACCCCTTTGCTAAGCGTGCTTGCTAGCGCTTATGCGAGCATACCCTTGGCATCGTGGCCGGTATCGGAGGTCGATGACTTTTTTTCAGCAGTTAATCAAGGGTGTTCAGACTTCACCCCGATGTAAATAAACACCGATTGCGGTCGGTGAGGAAGTGTCCTGCACCCGAACTCTAAATCGTCTGATAAACTAAACACGCGAAATTAATAACACGCACTTGCTAATCAATAGCTAAACAAATGTGCATCTTTGTTCAATAAATGAGCACCCAAAATCTTTCCGTGCGTAAAACAGGCAGTTACAAAACAGACTTCTCAAGACTAAAATACCCCTGGTTAATTAACCAACCGTGAGGTATAACAGGAGAATAGAGAAAAATAACAGGAAGAAGTGAATGACAAAAAAGCCCCTCTGCTGCTTCAACTAACAGACTCTTGCTGTTGTTTACTGGGAAAACATATACACTGGTTTGGAAGCAGCGTGCTTGTCCAAGTCAGTACTTGGTCAACTGACATTTTTGAAAACTAAAAGCAAATTTATTACAGGCTCTAGGCCTTTATTTACTTGTAAGGAATATTTATTTGAGATAGAATTAATTGTATTCAAGATACTTGGGCTACTGTGTTTGTAGATGTGTTCATACAAAAGTATACTGACTGCGACAAAAGCTTAAGAAATGGGGTGCAGTCAGTATCATTCCAGCAAAGAATCTAAGTAGAGGCTATGAGAACAAATTGTAGAAGCTAATGCATTAAGGACTTGTGGTTGATCTTACAGGATCTTGCCTGTTTGACTAAGCTGAAGGAGCTAATATTCTGGCTATACATGTGTCTTCCTTGAAGATAACCATGGATCACTGGGTGACATGGGCATTTTTATGTGAACATCAGTATGTTGACAGTCGCTCAGGCGAGAGGTTGTATACCTGGTTGGATGATTAGTGGTTGCTGATGTAAGCAGCTAATGTCTCATACAAATACAACGATTAAAAATGGTAGTTTTTGGCCTGAGATGTTACATGACCAGGCCCATTTAGAAAAGAAGGCTCCTCCTTACTTTGAATTTTTTTTGGATAGAAGTGTGGTTTTTACCACCAATTTTATTGCAAAGAGAGGTAGTACAACCAGGTGGTGTAGAGGAGAGGTTCCTCCACCACCAATGTTAACAAATGATTAACGAATAAACGACTGTTATGGTTTAGTCCCATACCGAAAATCCATGAAAGTCTTTCCTTTATATATGTGGAGGATTCCCTCAACTGAACGTCTAGGTTTTGGGTTAGAGTTTGGGGCTCTAACATAGTATCAAAGTTTCATTTATCCATTGGATTTGTATGTGGACATTTGGCCCTACCCGTGAAGCACCCCAAACCGGTTGGTTTGGCACAAGAGGGGAGGTGTTGTGGTTTAGTCCTATATCGGAAATCTATGAGAGTCTTTCCTCTATACATGTGGGGGATTCCCTCAACTTAGCGCTTAGATTTTAGGTATAGGACGGGCTTCTATCAGAGCTTGGTTTACCCATTGGATCCATATGTGTACACTCGACCCTTCATGTGATGCTCCCCAAACCGGTTGGTTCGGCATGAGAGGGGGTTATCGGAAATCTATGGAAGTCTTTCCTCTATATATGTGGGGGATACTGTAACGACCCGGGATCCGAGTACCGGAAAGGAACCGGCGCGAGTCGAACCTCGGCCCGCCGCCCACGAGCCCGAAGACTCGGAAGGGCTAAAGGATAGTGTGAGGGCACACGAGAAGCTGAAATAACTGCAGAGATAGCACAATAACTACATAATAATGCAGGAAATTAAATAAATAACTAAATTGCTACAAGGTCCAGTGTATCTCATGTCCAAATTAAGTACAGCCAACAGAAAGGAAAGTACAAGTACACGGGGCATACCCTGGCTCTGGCACACTGGCGACTAACCCTGGCTACTGGAACCACGCTGAAACTCCGCCGCGCCTCTCGACGACCCCGCCTCACCTGAAACACAAGGGTGAGCCTCATTTCATTGGCTCAGTAGGGATCCCGCGGACTCTCTCCTCGCACGAGAGAAAACGAGACAACATGGCGCGAATAAACACGAAGTGTAACACCTCCTAACGAGAGTACGGTAGTAGCTGCAAGAATAAATAAACAGAAAAGCTCTCTACAATTAACCGCACCTAACGAACCGACCTCAAACCGACGGGAAAACGAGCCCGTACCTGCTCGACAGGAGCACCACCCATTAGAAGCAAAGCCGGATGCGTCCCCTGACGTCTTACACCGCGCCTCAGTGTCTCCCTACAACGCTCCAGGCGGAGACTGAGACACACAACAAGTACCACGAACAAGGACTAGCTAGGGTCGCGCTCGTCAGCGCGGGTCTGACGCCCCCAACCAAGTGTGCACACACAGACCATGCGCCCTAGGTCAGATCCTCTAGCTGGTTCTTCCCCCGAAGTCCGGACTCGGTTGCGCGTGGGGGCCCTACGGTAACCAGCCTAAAAAATCATCTCTCTCGGGTGAGCCGCTCCACCACTTTCGGGTGGGTCAGCACACGCGTGCCGTAAGAAGCCTACGACTAGTGGACGTGTCACCGGAGGTAAGACTCGACTCACGGAAATCACCGATCGAAAGGAAACCGAGTGGCGGTCCTTCCGGAACTGCCCTGAACCTGGCGGTCCTCCTCGGACTGCAAAACAGGTCTAGCGGTCCTCCCTGGACCGCAAGGCAAACCTAGCGGTCCCCCTGAGACCGCCAAGCAAGACCAAACGGTCACACCATGACCGCTTAGTGGGGGAAAGCCACGAAGGGCCTAGCGGTCTATCGCCAGGCCGCTAGCCCAGCCAAAACGGTCCTCCCTGGACCGCAAGGACCAAGAAACGGTCACACCCTGACCGCAACTCAGTTGTGACTCCCAACGGTCAAAAACACGCACCCCAAGGGTGCCCAGACCCAACAAGAAAAATGGTCAAGGACTGGCCGCTACCCTAGGGGTAGCGATCAGTCGCGAGACCGCTCCATAGGCTTAGCGGTCCCCTGGGGACCGCCTAGCCCAACCAACGCTCCAACGGTCAAAATCGTGTTTGACGGGGAAAAACGGTCAAGACCAGGCCGCTACCTAATGGGTAGCGGTCAGCCACTAGACCGCCCCTGAACCTAGCGGTCTCCTGGGGACCGCTAAACCAACCGACATAGCAAGTCATCAGGCGGTCCCCTGAGGGCCGCCATGGGGAGTAGCGGTTCCTGTTAGAACCGCTACTCTAACCCGAGCACGAAACTGCGGGAAAGCCCCAAAAAGCCCGATCCACGCCCCGATCATCGCCTGATGAGGGGGAAACGAAGGTGAATCCATCCCCAAGCACCCTAGCATGCATCTACGCCCTTAGATCGGTCAAAAACTCCGTAAAACGGGAGATCCGACGCTCAACCCCAAAGCATGGAATTTTACCCTCTCGGCTCAAAACACCCCCTCTCGGCCTCTCCTCGACCTATAAATCATGGGGAATGCTGTAAAGAGGGTAAGGATCTATCCCCCTACCTCAAGGAAGGCCGGAATCCACCGGATCGCCGCCAATCTTCAAATTTTGGCCGAACACGATCTCCTCTCTCACGCCTCAAAGAAGGCACCGCCGCGTTCCTCTTGCCGCCGCCGTCGTCACCGCGCCGCAGCCGTCGTCCACCTCGCGTCACCGGAGGAGGAAGGGGCCGCGAGCTCTCGCACGTGGGAAGAGGGGCTGCAACGGTCGGGGGCGCTCACGGGAGAAAGGAGAAGAAGAAAGAAGAAAAAGAAAAAGAGAAAAAGAAATAGGTTATTTATAGAAAATCTGAAAAATGCGAAAAATACGAAAAATTAGGAAAAATCATTTCCTCGATCCTCAGAATATGCTCGACGCGCTGGTACTGTCCCGGAGTAGGAGAACACAACGGTTCACCCGATACGGGGTTCCATAGGTCCGTCAGAGAAAAACACGCGGAAACCACAAAACACGCTCCGGGACCCCCGAAAGTGATCTGAAACCCACGGATCTAGATCCGAAAAATGTCCGAAAAATCCGGAACATTACATATTCTCTCAACTCAATGCCTAGGTTTTAGGTTAGAGTTCGAACCTCTAATAACGACAAGTATAGAGAATTGACCGCACCCTTCCACGACTTAACAATGACTTGAACAAGAAACCTAGACCATACATAAAGTAAATAAAGGGCCTGCAATCACATACTCTCTAAGTCTGCTCTACTAGCCTGAAAAACTTGTGTCATCCTCGTTACCTTGAGGATATAATGCTTGTGGTAGAATTCTATTCTCATCTTGAGATGGAAAGGACGGTTGGAAGCCATTGTTGATTATTCTTATCTAGGATATCATGGGGATCAGAGTGGGTATTTAGGTCATATGCTCGTGATGGAATAAGTCTACAATCACAAAATTTTTGGGCCAGATGGATTTATTATGATGCTTTTGGGAGCATGGAATGCAGAATCGGCCAATCCCGATCTGGATCTTTCGATTCAGATTAGGATCGGTGGGGGCTGATCTGATTCTAGTCCCTAAGCTGATCCCAATTTAAAAAAAATTACAAATTTGAGAAAAATAATTAAAAAATGATTGACTCGGTCCGACTCGGATCAAAATCGGCCGATTCTTTTGGTCGATCCTTAACCTATTAGGGTTTGATTAAAAGAGATAAAAAGATCTTTACATTATTTATATTTGTGTAAATACCTTTTCAGTTTATAAATGTACCTCTTTATTTATTTTGAAACTCCTTTTAATTATGTAAATACTTTTTAAAAACTTTTTTTTGGTGGATTGGCTCTGTTAAACACTCATATGAGACCGAGAAAGAGAACAAAACGAGATAGAGAGAGGGGGCACACTCGGCCACCTAGCCCGCTGGCCCTAAACCCTCCCTTTTATATTAACAAGAATGCAGAAATTACAATAATGCCATTAATGACAGACTAATAATAAAAGCGCTAATAACTCTAGGCAATATGACTAAAATACCCTTACTTACAACACTCCTCCTCAAGTTGAACATGGATATCAAGAAAGTTCAACTTGGAGAGAACATACTGAAAACTTGTTTGAGAAACCCCCTTCGTGAAGATATCCGCAAGTTGATCCTCCGACTTTACAAATGGCAAGCAAAGCTCTCCTGAATCTATCTTCTCTCGAACAAAATGCCTGTCAATCTCTGTGTGGTTTGTTCGATCATGCTGTACAGGGTTATTTGCTATGTTAATAGCAGCCTTGTTATCACAGTACAACTTCAGAGGAGTAACAGCTTCCAGACCCATATCTTTCAACAATAATTTTATCCAGAGTAGTTCTGCCATCCCCTGAGCCATAGCTCTATACTCAGCTTCAGCACCAGAGCGTGCACACACACTCTGTTTCGTGCTCCTCCAAGTAACCAAATTTCCTCCTAAAATTGTGCAATACCCTGTGGTTGACCTTCTATCTTCTTTAGAACCTGCCCAATCAGCGTCTGTAAAGCACTCTAGGGTCAGAGTATTGTTTCTCCTGCATAATAGGCCTTTCCCAGGGCATGATTTCAAGTACCTAAGAATCCTTTCCACAGCCTTCCAGTGGTCCTTACAAGGGTCATGCATGAACTGACTCAACATTCACTGCAAAGGTGATATCCGGCCGAGTCAGAGATAAGTATAAGAGTTTACCGACTAGACGCTGATACATTCCTTTCTCTTCAGGGGAAAGTCTCTGTCCACAACTGCTGGTCAGCCCATGATTTGCTTCTATTGGAGTATAGGCAGGCTTACACCCCAATTTTCCAGTCTCCTTGAGAAGATCAATCACATACTTTTGCTGACAAACATAAATTCCTTTCTTGGAGTAGGCCACCTCAATCCCCAAGAAATAGCGCAGTCTTCCTAGGTCTTTTATTTCAAATTCAGCTTGAAGTCTCCTTTTCAACCTTTCAATTTCGAAGTTGTCATCACCTCTGGTAGGCTGGAATTGGTGAAATCAGTCTTATCCTCATATTCTATTTATTGGGCAGCAGCTTTCTCTTTGCCAGCTGGGTTAACTGATGAGATTGATAAATTATTAAGGAACTTCTACTGGTCGGGACATTCTTCAAAATCACCCTCACATATGGTCTCCTGGAATCAAATCTGCAAACCTAAATCTGAGGGGGGACTGGGCCTTAAAAATCTGAAAGAATGGAATAGAGCTAGTTCTTGCATGTTGTTGTGGGAGATTCTTCAGAAAAAAGACTCTTTGGTTCGAATGGGTTAAGAACAAGTATCTTCATAAGAAAAATATTTGGGACTTCCAATTGAAGTCTTATTACTCTTCAGCATGGAAGGGGATTCTGCATGCAAGAAGCCTAATCAGGGAACACATCACATTTCAAATTTCTAATGGCTGAGACACTAATCTGTGGTCTGATCCTTGGATTAATGGATGCAGTATCAATCAACTTTATGGTGATTATATCAGAGAAGATCTTGATCTTCCCAAAGATGCTAAAATGGAGAGTCTTATTTCTGGAAATAATTGGTGTCTTCCTGCTGCTCAGTCCAGTGAAATGCTGGAACTGTGGGACAATTAAATCCATCCCAATCTACAACAGTGGCCGAGATGTTATCAAATGGACTCATCCTGTGCATGTTCTCAAGACCAGCAATATATGGGAAGTAACAAGGGAAAAGGGCCAAACTATGCTGTTTCATGAGTGGATATGGAAGAACCCCACTGCTCAGATGGCATCACACTGCACTTGGCAAGCTGCTCTTCTTAAGTTGCCAACTGCAGATATTCTTCAGTCCAAGGGTTTTTGTCTGCCCAGCATGTGTCTTTTGTAGGAATGCAAGTGAAACACAAGAACATCTTTTCTTTGAATGCCCTTATTCAAATTGGATTTGGACATGCATTCTGCTTCGGTTTGATCTCCACAGGGATCCTCTAACAGGTATCCATCAGGAAATTGTGAAGTTGCAGCAGGAATTCAAAGGACTCACTCCTTTGGTCAAGCTAATTAGGATCCTTCTTCGATTCACCATTTGGAAGATTTGGAGGGAAAGATGCTTAAGGATTTTTGAAGACATATCTACCACTTCAAGAATAAAGTTGTTCTTAGAAATAATTGAGGATTCGAGAAGCTGTTTAGAATTCTTTGGGCTAAATAGCTTATCTAAGAGACAGAAAGAAATTTTCAGGAAGTTTAATTTTTTAGTGTAATCAACCTTAGAGTCCAGTCTGTGTGGTCCGAAGGTTATCATTCACATTGCTAGCTAGTCTAGCAATTTCCTGATGTACAGTTTTTTGCTACTTTAATACAATACACATTACTTACCAAAAAAAAAGTTGTCATCACCTGTAACAATCATATCATCAACATAAACAAGTAGCACTGTTATTTTCCCATCTTTTCTCTTCACAAAAAGTGTGTGATCAGCATTTCCCTGAGAGAAGCCGAGAGGCATCATTGCCTTCCTGAGTCTCTCGAACCAAGCTCTTGGGGACTGTTTCAGTCCATATAGCGCCTTTCTCAACTTGCATAACTTACCATTAGTTTCGGTACCAGGAGGAGGCTTCATGTAAATTTCTTCCTGAAGATCGCCATTCAAGAAGGCATTCTTTACATCTAGTTGATGCAAATCCCAATCATACATGGCAGCAAGTGACAAAATGATTCTTACAGATTTTAAATTAGCAACCGGAGCAAATGTTTCTGTGTAATCAATACCATAGGCCTGTGTGAAGCCTTGAGCAACCAGCCGTGCCTTGTATCTGACAACTTCTCCATCTGCATTATACTTTAGGGTGTAAACCCACTTCGACCCAACCAAATTCTTGTCACTAGGTGGATCCACCAGCTCCCACGTATTATTGTTGTAGAGAGCACTCATCTCTTCATCCATCGCTGCCCTCCAACGAGGATCTCCTGCAGCCTCATGAAAGGAAGAAGGAACAATATGCTTGGATATACAAGAAGTGAAGGCACGATAAGAGTATGAGAGATGAGAATAAGAGATATGATTAGAACTGGGATGCTGACTGCAAGACCTTACACCCTTTCTCTTAGCAATAGGAAGCTCACTCTCCTTGTCAGGACCACAAGTACCAGTTCCCGATTCAACCAGCTGCTCCATAGTTGGACCTTTCCTACTTTTCCGTCGCTTGTTGGTAATAATGGCCTGCTGAGTCTGAGCTGTAGGAGAAGACTGTTGAGAAACCTCTTTTGGCACACCTGGAAGAGAAACAACATCACAGGGAGAGACATGGGTGACTAAGGAGGGCACTGAGTACTCCCCCTGAGGACGAATGCTAGCTGAATAGAAAGACTTGGACTCAAAAAAGGTGACATCCTTGACGACATAGCGCTTTCTGGCAAGGGGATCAAAGCATTTATATCCCCTCTGACTCAGAGAGTATCCAAGAAAAATACCTTTGACAGACCGAGGATCCAATTTAGTGGAGTGAGGACCAAGAACATGAATAAAACAAAGACAGCCAAAAATGCGAGGAGTTAAAGGAAACAAAGGAACTTGAGGGCGCAAGATAGAAACAGGAGAGCGCAACCCGAGACCCCTGGATGGCAGTCGATCGATGATATATGTGGCAGCAAGGACAGCATCAGCCCAAATTTTTTTTGGAAGATGATGCTGAAAAAGGAATGCACGAGCAGTTTCTAGGAGGTGACGGTTCTTGC
Source organism: Amorphophallus konjac (assembly GCA_022559845.1). NCBI lineage: Eukaryota > Viridiplantae > Streptophyta > Magnoliopsida > Alismatales > Araceae > Amorphophallus > Amorphophallus konjac. The sequence continues at coordinate 276,496,016 of CM040124.1, read as the reverse complement.
CCTCCGCCACCCCATTCTGTTGAGGGCTGTAGGAACAAGAGGACTCATGTAACATGCCAGAATCCTGGAAAAATATATTCAATGATGCTGTAAAATATTCTTTGGCATTGTCTGAGCGGAAAGCTTGGACTTGGGCATGAAACTGAGTGTTGACCATTTTGCAAAAATTTTGCACCATTGACGGGACTTCAGCCCTGGATTTTATCAAGTAGACCCAAGTGCAGCGTGTATAATCATCAATAAACGTAATGAAATATCGATAGCCATCCAGAGAATCAACGGGTGAGGGCCCCCAAACATCGGAATGCACAAGATGGAAAGGAGAAGAACTGCGTTTTATTGATTCCGGAAAGACTGTTCTACAATGTTTAGCAAGTTGACAGACCTCACAATGGAGAGGCTCAACCGATAAATGAAGGAAAAGTGCAGGAAACAAGACTCTAAAGGACCTAAAGGACACATGACCTAGACGAGCATGCCATAGAATAATTTCTCTACGATTCTTCTCCACATCTACAGTGATCGACTCTAAAGCAGAACAAGCAACGGGCTGGTAGAGATAAAGTCCGCCTACTTCACGGCCAGTCCCAATCGTTTTCCTGGTCCCGAGTTCCTGAAAAACACAGTGATCAGGGAAGAAAGTCAGAGAACAATTCAATTGTCGAGTGATACTACTAATAGACAGCAGATTAATGGTAATAGTAGGAACATGAAGGACAGAAGATAGGGTAAAGTGATCAGCAAGTTTGACGGTCCCTTTTCCAGCCACAGTGGCCTTACTACCGTCGGCAATTGTCACTTTATCCTGTCCAGAACTCAAAGAATAAGAAGTAAACAAGGAAGAGTCCTTGGTCATATGATCAGTAGCCCCGGAGTCAATGACCCAAGGGCACGAGGAAGTGAGGTAAAGTGACGGACCCTGAACGCTGAATCCACGCCCATGGATACCTGTGTGGGCGTGGGGAGAGGTGGGAGAAGTGGAGGACGAGGCGTTTAACTGCTGCAGGAGGCGCTGGAGTTGAGCAATATCAGAGGATGAGAGCCCGCCGTGCGATGTGGATATAGTAGGAGTACTGGTGGACTCCCCCTCAGTGAGAACCTTCATTGCTGCGTTCCCTTGACTAGTTTTCTTCTCATTCTGTGTGAACTTCTCTGGTTTCTTTTCCGGATACTTCTCCCAGCAGGAATCTGAGTCATGATTAGTGCGCTTGCAGTGCTTACAAAATTTATCCCCCTTCACTTTTCCAGCATTCTTCTTAGGCTTGGCACCCGTGCTCACAAAAGCCGACACTTCCTCAAGTGGAGGATTCGCAGCTTGGGCAGATTTGACGTTCATCCTCTTGCGTCGTCCTTCTTCACTCAAGATCTTGTAGTACACTTGTGCAAGAGATGGTGTTGGGTTGAGGCTCAGAATTTGACCCCTCAAGTTTTCAAAATCAGCGCGTAGACCATCCAGGAATTTAATAATCCGATCTTTCTCAATCTGATTGAGATGTCTCTGATGGTCTTCAGGTGATACCCAATGTTCCATTCTGTAGTAATCAAATTCATCCCACACAGATTTTAACGCAGCAAAATAATTTGTAACAGACATATCATCCTGCCCTAGTCGAAAAAATTTGCTACTTAGCTGATATGTTTGGAGCATGTCGTGTTTCCGCCCATACATCTGCTCTAGGGTTTTCCACATATCAAAAGCAGTCCTCTGATGCAGAATGACCTGTTTGATGCCAATACTCACTGAGTTCAATATCCAAGTCATAACTTGGATGTTATCCCTGCGCCAAGCATGAAACTCGGGAGAAGACTCTTCAGGTTTCACCCTCGTTCTATGCAAAATCTCCAGTTTATCCTGCCCTTCGACATACAATGCCACAGCCACTGCCCTAGATGCATAGTTGCTTTCTGTCAATTTCTTGGAAGTTATCTGAAGAATTGATCCTCCTGTGCCCATCGGAAGTATCTGAGGATGCCCTGTAGGCTGCTGAGATGAAGATCCAACAGACGTGGACACATCTGAATTCTCAGCCATCGCTACAAAGCCTCCGGAAGACTCCGAAATTTTCCGCTCCGAACAACCGCCACCGGCAACACCAAGAGGGACCTGCCGCACGGTTGAGTCTCAGGAATCTCTTGACAATGCCACTCGCGGCCAACGACCACCTGCCACCTGTTGCTAGTGCAGCAGGAGAACGCTACCAGCAGCAACAGGGAGGTCACCGGCCGCTTATGCTGGGGGTGGTGACCAGAAGCGCCCGGGGGGAGCAAAGGGTTGGTGGCTGCACCGCGGCACCCCCTTCCCGCATAGGATGCCAGGCGCGACGACGCTCGACGAGTCGCCCCGCTATGCGCGAACCAGAAACGCGACGGCACTGCAACGCGCGAACCAGAAACGCGGCGGCACAACACGCGGACGCGCCCCCCGCCAGAAGACGACGAGGTTCGCCCGCGCCACAAGACGACGGCGCGACAGCGACGGCAGCAAGATCACGCGGACGCGCCCCAGCCAGAAGACGACGACGTTCGCCCGCGACGCAAGATGACTGCGCGACGGAGACGGCAGCAAGATCATGCGGACGCAATGTTGATCGATCGCTGCTCTGATACCATGTTAAACACTCATATGAGACCGAGAAAGAGAACAAAATGAGATAGAGAGAGGGGGCACACTCGGCCACCTAGCCCGCAGGCCCTAAACCCTCCCTTTTATATTAACAAGAATGCAGAAATTACAATAATGCCATTAATGACAGACTAATAATAAAAAGCGCTAATAACTCTAGGCAATATGACTAAAATACCCTTACTTACAACAGGCTCGAATCCCTTGGATTGGCTGGTCCATTCTGGATCTGATCAGGATTGGGCATACCCGTTCCAAGTGCCTGATCCGATCCTGCATTCCTTGTTTGGGAGATTATAAACAAAGACATGTTTGAGGTAATTCAGGAATCTTATGACGATGCTTTTAAGAGGCTGCATAGCTTATTCTGTTCTGATTCCATAGAATGGGCAGAGATGCTGTCATGATCCTCATCCCATTTGTATCTTAAATGGTTGTATGATGTAAGTTGCAAAATGCTTCCACTTGGTCATGCTAGACAAGTGGGTAAGCTTGTGCGAACCAAAGTGTTTTCATTAAGAATGGTCAAGAAAAAATTTCCATTGACGATGAAAGTTTCGAAAATGGAAAAAAGGATAAAGCTTGAAGTGAGATCACTTATGCACATAATGTCGTGGAGTCACTTGAATTAGGGCTGGTATGGCTGACTATGGAGTTTAGGATAAATGATATGGGCTAGAGGTTGCTCATCTTCACCATATATATGTATATATATAACTTTCCCCCCCAAAATAGATAGATTGCATTACCAATTTCTATTAATAAAACAGAGATGGTACAATGAAAAGAGGAGAGGTTCCTCATCCTCTTGGAAATACCACTGGTTTGCTAAAAAGCAACTTTAGACAATTTACAGGTGCCTTTATAATATAATGACTCCAGTTACATATGAGGATGATGGTTCTAGAAAATTGTGTCTGTATATACATACATACATACATACATATATATATATTACACTTGGCAGTAAAAGATTCAGAGAAACTCTGAGTCGCCAAGTAGATTTGGAGAAACTCTTTGTATTCAAGTTTGTTTTGTTGCATTTCAATGGTAGTGTGCTCAAGGTGAACTTGACAAGAGTACCATAGTGGGATATCATGGAGATATTAGGCAACTATTATTTTAGATGCCTTCAGTCACTTTGACACACTGATAATCTGTTGAATGTGCAATCAATGCTGTATGATGTGTGAGACACAAGGGCTAAATGATCCAAGATCTTGATTGTTTGAAACCATTGCCAGGTGTCTACTTTTCTGGCGAGGTGAAGTCAGATGTGTCCTTATCATATTACCTTAAAAATAACCAAAACACCTCAATTTGTGATATGAGTGGTGATGACTTTCACAATATTGACTGATTGTCTTTGAATAATTCAATTGTTTTGGCAGCTACTTGTTGCCATGTGATTGTGAATCAAATATAAGCACACATGTCAATGCTTTGCGTCCTTCTGACTTCAACATGTTTCCATATGATTAAATTTTTATATGTATTTGATATTTATCTGTGCCTATTTAAGAGTTATTGTGATGTGACACATTACTTGGAGATTCTGTTTCATAATACAGGTTCCTCGAGCATCAGCAAGTGCAGTAGCATTTGGCATGGGGTTATTTAATGGGAAAGGAAGCCTTGGACCAGGGCAGCATCGTGCCTTTGCTGTGATCAGTGAGAGTAGAGCAAGTGATATATGGTTAAGGTTTTATGATACTTGTGAAACGTATAAGGTAGGGATAGTCTTATCAAGAATGCATCTGATAGTTTCTGACAGGTGTGCAAATTTATGACCCTTCAGTTTATAATTATGGCATGAATTGATTAGTCACTATGTTGACAAAAGCTATTTAGTCCCACTTCCCACCACTCCCGTCCTATATTGGTTTTGGACCTCTCTCCCCACTATAATTGTTAAGCTCAATAAAAAAAATGTACTGCAGATGCCGCCACACCAGGGTTGGGGGAACGTCGTCATTCGTGAAAGGGATATCTGGTGGGGAGCCTTCATTGCTGCTGCTTGATGAGCCAACATCAAGCATTGGTTTCAGGGAATTCCTCGTCATATGACCCTTTCCGTGTTTCTTGTGTGTGTGTTGGGGGGGGAGAGGGTGTTGGACCAGAAAGCCATTTACTCTAGGTATCACATGAGCCACTCTGTGCATATATTAACTCTGGGTGTCTCCACCCGTGAATGTGGGTTTGGCATTGGTGGTTCTACTCAATAGCACATGCTAATTTGCATACTATGTAGAAGCAGCAGTTGTAATAAGTAATTTTTTTTTTCAAGCTTTGGATTTTGGGAGGACCCAAGGAGTGGGTTAAATGACTTACATTTTGTTGGTAACAATGAAGTCAAAGGTTCAATTCCTCTCGGTGGCTAAGTGTGGTGCACCTTTGCCATAGTGTCACAGGTAGTTCCTTGGCTCAGGTTTGGTAGCATCGCTCGGGGGTTTTACCAAGCCTGCCCCTTGCCCCAGCCAGTGGAACCTATGATGCACAAGCGGTAGGGTTCGTAGGTCTAAAGCGGCCACATGTTGAGGTTGGTGGTGGGGGTGGGTTTCCCCCAGTCATCAAAAAAAAAAAAAAGCTTTGGATTTTGGGGAAACATTTATAAATAACTTTTGATGTCTCACATAGCATAGAAGATTGCACAATCCTGTCATCTTGACTTTTTCTGCACAATACAAGGGAATGCCTTGAATTTGCATAGAGGTGTTGTGAATTTAACTTGAATCTTTGGATTTCTAGTAGCCAATGCGAAGCTGGTGGGCTTAGGTTTATAATTATAGTTAAGGTTTATAATTATAGTTGCAACTGAAATCTCAAGCCAATGTGGGAAATAATTTTGTATAGATGACATAAGAAGCATAGCAAGTATATCAAAATTTGGACTGCAAAATGACTGGCAACGAGGTTGGAATGCAAATAATTAATCTTCATAAGCGAGTCTAGTTTTATGTTAGGGATATTTGCGAATGTTAAAAATAGAAGAAATAGAAGAGAGTAGAGGAAGGAGGAAGATCGAGAGGAGCGAACATGTGTGCAGGAACAACGACCTGCGGCCTTGAGAATTGAGCCGCATGTCTCTCCTCAATTTATATTATTAGGTCAAAAGGGAAAAAATAATTACATGACACAAATACCCTTCATACAGAGTAATGCCACAAATACCTTGACCTAATACAAAATAGGAAAGTAAGAAGAAAACGAGGGATGAAAATGCCCCTATTAGGAGCACTATTTTCTACATTCCTTCTCAAGCTGAGCATAAATGTCATGCGTGCTCAGCTTGCTCAAACATGACTAGAACTGAGTCACAAACTGTTCTTTGGTGAAGATGTCTGCCACCTGTTCTGGAGACTTTGACATATGGTAAGCAAATTTCATTGAAATCAACTTTCTCCTTGATGAAGTTATGCCCAATCTTAATAAGGTTGGTATGGTCATACTCAATTGGGTTATTGACAATGTTGATAGCTGCTTTATTATCATAGTATAGCCTCATTGGGAGATGAATTTCAATACCAAGATCTATCAAGAAGAGTTTCACCAAATCATATTGGTAATGAATTCAACTTCTGCACTGGACTTTGCACACATAGTTTGTTTTTTACTCTTCCTTGCCACTAGATTGTCTCCCAGAAATAAACAGTAGCCAGTACTAGATCTTCTGTCATCCTTTGAACCTGCCCAATCAACATCTGAATAGCTTTCAACCGTCAATTTCCCTGACTTGGAGAATAGAAGTCCTTTCCCTAGACAAGACTTGATGTACAGAAGTATTCTCTCAACAGCCCTCAGATGTGGTACCCTCGGTGCATGCATAAATTGGCTAACCACACTTGTAGCGTATGTCAAGTCTGAGTGCGTAAGGCCCATATAAAGCAATCGACCAACCAATCTCTGATATTTTCCTTTGCCTGCATCAGACAACAATTTTCCCTCGCCATGGATGGCAAACTCGGTTTCGGCCGGGTCCGAAACCGATACGACTCGGTATCGGCCGGGTCCGAAACCGATACGACTCGGTATCGGTTTCAGTTTCGGCCGAAACCGGCCGAAACTCAGATAAAAGGTAAAAAAAAACAAATTAATTCTAAAAATCTGAAAAAAAATCATAAAAATATAAATAATCACTTAAAATCACAAAAATCATTACACATGCATTTGACTGTATAAGTTAGTGCAATAACCTTGAAGTAGACAACTACAAAAATTGAGAATAATTCATAAAAATATGAATAATCACATAAAAATCAGAAAATTCATTAGACATGCATTTGATTGTAAAGAAATTAGATTAAGTGCAATAAACATGAAGTAGGCATTGAAATTCAAACATTGAACATGTTAAAGTTAAACTAATATTCTTGAGTACATACTAAGCATAAAGTAGATTCAAGCATTACAATAAACCTAATTAGGCACAATAAATGTTACGGAAATTAAATGATTTTTACCTAAATGAAGAGGCACTAATATGGGTAATAACTAGAACTTTCTCCCTCATCGTCAGGCTTTTCATGTTCATACCCATAAGAAGGATGCATGTATGGTCTATATTCACTATAACCGAACAATGAGGTAGCCAAGTCCCGCATCCCTCTTTGGATCCCTCTTGGAGTGTTTGGTTGGCTTGAGCCGAATCCAGTATCAGCATAAGAATCTTGAGGATGAGAAGAGGAACTGGTCGGATATGGATAGAACTGGAATGATGGTACATAACCCCACGACCCATAAATCGCTGTCTTCTGTTGGCCACCTCCATAACCTGGTTGATGCCCATATTGACTCTGTGACTCATGTCCTCCCTCACCCTGACTGTATCCTCTGCCTGTGTCTGCGTAGGAGGAAGGACCACTAGCATCCCCACCGCCAGTAGTAGCACCTGTGTCTGCGTGGAAGGAGGAAGGACCATGTTGCACCCGTAATTTATCATCTATTCCGGGATATTGATTCTGCATGTGACAAGGCTTTGGTACGGTGTATCACCGTCCGATGGGATATTCCTACACGGGACCCTCTATTCGGCGTATCGCCGTCTCGTCAGATATTCCAAAGTCTAAGGCTTTATAGCCTACATGTGGTTACAATCTAAACCCCTCGGGGGATGGCCACAAGCCAAGCTCAAGCCACAATGATTGTCAGGATCGTGTGGTTGTATTAAAATCCCTACGGGATTAAGTCTCCGTCCTTTGAACGTGTAACTACGAGCAAGGAGAACCTCTACAACAATGAAGAAGATGCTGGAAAAGGTCTACGTACCAAGCACAACGTCCCTCGCACGTGTATCACGAAGCACGGACAACAACTCGTCCTCCCGCAGTGGCCTACGGCACGAGGAAGACGACAAACGAACAAGGAGGCGCTCTCTCTCGCTATTCTCCACGAGGCATGGCGAGAACTCGAAGCTTCAAAGCCCCGGAGACCTCCTTTTATTGAACCCACGCGAGGAATAGACCCGTCCGGGGCCAAAGGGACCCGTCCGGGGCCGCCCTTACCCGGACGGGTCCGCCCGGAGGAGGAAGAGTCCCGCGCGGGACTCTCCCTGGGCGGGCGGACCCGCCCGGGGTCGCCCGGACCCGGGGGGGGGGGGACCCACCCGGGGTCCGCAACCCCGGGGAGCCCCCCTCGGGGTGCGTGCGGCCCGGGTGGGGACCACCCGGGGTCTGCGACCCCGGGGAGGTCCTCCCCGGGGCGTGCGACCCCGGGCGGGACCCACCCGGGGTCCACGACCCCGGGCAGGTCCTGCCCGGGGGGCCGCGACCCTGGGGAAGGTACCCCCAGGGGTCCGCGACCCTCCCCCTGGAGGGCCGCGACCCCGGGCAGGTCCCCCCCGGGGGGTTCGAGACCCCGGGGAGGTCCCGGACCGTCCCGGGGACCTCCTACCCCGGGGAGGTCTCATTCCCGCGCACGTACTTAAAAAAAAAATTGAAAATGGGACCTCCCCGGGGTCATTTTCATTCCGTTGGACCCGTACAGGGTCAAACACTCCCGGGGAGGTTCCCCACTTCTATAAATAGACCCCCGGAGGTCTAAAGAAAGAAGGGAGAGAGGATCTACGATCTACACACAAGCTACAACCTACGGAGCACACTTGAAGCGTTTGTTCGTTTGTTTCGGCCCGCGTGGGGTAAGCTCCCGGGTCTTGTACTTATGGCCCTACGGGGTATATTTACGTTTATGCCCCCCCAGCGGGCCGTGTTTGTAATTATGCCCCTCAATGGGCCATGTTTGTAAGTCTTTACGTCCCGGGACGACTAAGTCATGTATTTCTGCCCTTATAATGGCGAAATTACAAGAATGTCCTCCCCGGGATCGTAAAAGACCAAAGTCCTGTAATTTGCAGTTATACCCTACGACTTTTGTAATTGGGACTACGTCCCTATCTCCCGCTCTTACGCGGACTTTTGTACAGTCGACAACTCGCCGACAACCCTTGTACTCATTTGAACTATAGAAGCACTCAGCATGTTTTATATGTATCCTCGGGTGGAAAAATTATAAGAAAACCCCCGACTTCTGAAAATTGCATATATACCCCTCCTTCGATCAAATTGACAGATGTGTGCCTTTCATGAAGTCCCTTGTCACTACTTCGGTCTGGGAGTGTTGTCAGCTCAGTCCGACACTCGGGTATCACTCTAAACCTAGGTCTAGGGTATGGTAAAATTACCAAAATATCCCTACAACCTAAAAATGGCCCAGCAGTCTCCTAAAACCCTCTAAAAAGAGCCTCAGCGCCTTGGGGAGTCAGGGACCCGATCCTACTTCATTCCAGCCCAGAAATGTCAGAAATACCCATGGCCTGGGAATATTACCAAAATACCCCTGGGGTGGTAAAATTACCGAAATACCCTCGGGGTCCAGAAAACTTCTCTCTGTTTCAAAAATGCCTATGGCTTCCGCATATTTGCGCTTCCATTCCTAAATCTTAGGGTTTTGCTCAGACCTAGCCCTGATTCAGTCGTCTCTATTGGTCGGTGGTAAATGAGTGGTCATGGAGAGTTTCTCGAGTGAGCCTGCCCTCTGCATCAGAACCTCTATAGAAGACTTTGGGATTTCTTTGACAGTCAAACAAAGGTGTTCGGACGTTAGGCCGATGTAAATCAACACTGACTACGGTCAGTGGGGAGAGGTCCAGCACTCGAACCCAAATCGTCTGATACTATGCGCACACACGGAATCACCCTCTATACTTAGAGGGGGATGTCTCTTTTCAAAAAGAACAAGATCTATATCTTTATCTACGATAAAAAAAAAATCGATTAGATTTTTCCGTGTCTCACAGACCACCAGCATCCCCACCGCCAGTAGTAGCACCTGTAGCACATGCAGTCTCCAGTCGCCTTTTGGCCTTTGGGGATGCTTTTTCCTGTGCCGGTGTGCTTTCTTCTTCCACCCTTGACATGAATCCTGTTCCTCTTGGCGTGTGCCTCAAATAAATCTGCTTCAACTGCTCAATTGCCGGGTCCTCTCGAGCAGCAACATTTGTTCTCTCAGTTTGCCCATGCACTGATGTACTTCTTCTTAAGGATGTAGGTGCCTTGCCCATTTTAGGAGTGACTGGCTTGCTATCTGAGTCTGAGTGTCTAGCTGGCTGAAAATCATGCTGCTCCTCAGTGTCCTCAACAACCCTAGACATGTGCGCATGAGTATCTCTGGCCCTCTTTGATTTTCTTCTTAATTCGGGATCTCTTGGCTCATCTTCATCTAGTATGCCCTCTGCCCATCTTCTATCATCATCATCAAAAACAGGCTCATCAACCTACTCTCGTGTCTCCACCCAAGACTGCAACGGATTCTCATCATCAAATAAGGCATCCACATCAATTTCTGCGGCGGCATCCCCGGCGGCGCGTTTGTCTCGCAGCTGTTGTCTCAACCTCATATTCTTTATTCTCAACCTCATATTGTAGTGGCAATATACTAATTTCTCTAACCGTTCAGCCTTTAGCCGATTGCGAACCTTCGAGTGTATAAGGCTGAACGTGCTCCAATTTCTTTCACATTGGCTTGCCGATGTTGTTTGACTGAGCACCCTAACTGCAATGAAAGCCAATGCTTTGCTGCCCACATCTCGGTTGTTCACCATTATCCACCAGTCAGTTGTTCCACCAACCATAAACAAATGCATATAAGTTGTAGAAATATATATTAAGGTTAAGAAATCCAAAAAATAAAATATACCTCGGCTCACTCTTCCCACAACGTATTGCAATTGGGAGTCAGCATATGTCCCAGTCCTCATTCTATAATGGTTCATCTACAAACATAAAGTAATACATTAACATAACTACTTAAATAAATTCTATACATGTTATTGATAAAATCAAATAAAGGCGAACCTCTACTTCGGCCTCAAGTCTCTTTTCTGGATTCCTCGATAAACGACCAATGACTTTTAAAGTCCCTTGAAGCACCTCGCCATCAACATGTGCATCGACACCGTACATAAATCGAGGGTTGAGGAAATAACCTGCATTTGTGTATAATTAACTAAATAAAATTTATAAAATAACATAAAGGCAATACCCCAATTTCAGTACAATTAATCACTCACCAGCTGCATGCAAGTCGTGGTGTAATGTGTTGTCTCATCTCTGGTCAATAATTTTTCACCATTTTGCATAATATCTGGGAAGGGAATGCTGCAACTCCAATTTGGCACGGTCCATGCTCTCGTACAGATAGCCCATATCATTCTTCTCATCGCCATCCACCATTCTTAGGACCTTCACGAGGGGTGTGACTACTTTCAAGTACCGTGACACCCTGTCGCAGAATTTCTTGTCATCCACGACGTGGCAGACATCCAAATAATCCATCTGTGCATCAACATTGCCCTTGTCGATGTATTCCCGCAGGGCATTGTGGTACATGAAAGCTTTCAGCTCATTCTTGTACCTGTGCAAATAAATGAAATTTGAAGCTGCATCAACTGTTACATTTCAGTAAGGATAAAGTATCAAGAATTGAGATCAATCTTATACCTGTGCAAAGACTCCAAAGAAATAAAATTGGAAGCAAATCTGGTTGGGCCTGCACGGATGATATCTCGCCCTCCACTGGCATGCGCCCTGAACATATTCAGTATCCTAGGATGGCCATAGATATACTGTGTGACTTTTTGTGCCTTGTCAATTATCTTCTTCACATGCTTTTCCTTCCCTATGTCTTCAAGCATCAGATCCAGACAATGTGCTGCACATGGGAGCCAATATAAATGACTGCGCTTCTGCATCAATTTCTTCCCTGCAGCCTTGTAACTGGCTTCATTATCAGTCACCACCTGCACAACATTCTCCTCTCCAATTTGTTCTACCATGCCATCCATCAAATGAAACAAATAATTTGCATTCTTTTCATAATCTGATGCATCAACTGATTTCACAAACACTGTACCTTCGATGCAATAGACCAAAAAGTTTATCATGGACTTCTTCGTGGTACCAGTCCAACCATCACACATGATGGTGCATCTTCTCTCCACCCATATATGCTTGAAGCTTTCAACCCAATCATGGAGCTCCTCAACCTCTCCCTCAAGGCCACGCCCGTATATGTCTCGACGTGAGGGGGCCTTCAAGCCACGGCCAGCATCTGCTATGGCATCTATCATAGGTTGGAAATATTCACTTGAAGCTGCATGTGTAGGGACACCTGCATGAAAAAATCATTTGCAGATACTTTTAAATGCATGCCCTGCAACTTCTGCTGATTTTTTGACCCCTCTCAATGCAAACTTGATTTTAGGTTGTGTAGCCTAAGGCCTTCTGTGGAGATAGCTATCCATGGGACCGGTTCCCTGCATATGTGGGGCAACACCAATGTCAGGACGTCGTGCAACTGTACTCTCATAGGTCCCTGAACCTATGGGTCCCTTCCCTTTCCTTCGAGCGGCTTCTTCACGCTCCCTTGCTTCAGTCAGCTCCGGATCAGAATCCTCAGTGCCTTCCTCATCATCATCCCTCCTAACCCTTCTGCCAGAAATCTCCTCAGCAATTTCAGCCTCATCCTCAGCCCTTTGTTGCACCCTCTCCTTTTTCCCCAGAAGGCACTGGCGCATCTCTTCTCGTACCTCTCGGGGACAGTTGTCACATTGTCTCACCTCTCCTCTTACCCCTGCCAAATGTTACTTTCCTCTGGTAATTCCGCCATACATCTCCTTACCACAGTAATTGCATTTCACCTTTCTTCTCTTAGCATCAATTAAGGACATGTGGGCCCACCCCGGATCCTCCTGCCCTTACTGCTCCTGTGTTTGCTGACGTCTAGACATGATGCTGCATTGAGATAGTCAAAGAAAAATAGTATAGTTGTAAGTACATTGGAAAAATTACGGCTTAATCCTTAATCACCCTTGGAAAAAAATAATTACCCGCATGCTCCCACCCCAAAATCTTCAATGAAGCTTAATTTAACTTCAATTGAGCCTAAGCAAATCAAAATAGACAAAAGCCCCAATTTCTATGACCTAATTAGGGCTTAATTAGCAATTAACCCTTAATCACCCTTGGAAAAAATTAATTACCCGCATGCTCCCAACCCAAAATCTTCAATGAAGTTTAATTTAACTTCAATTGAGCCTAAGCAAATCAAAATAGACAAAAGCCCCAATTTCTATGACCTAATTAGGCCTTAATTAGCAATTAACCCTTAATCACCCTTGGGAAAAATTAATTACTCGCATGATCCCACCCCAAAATCTTCAATGAAGCTTAATTTAACTTCAATTGAGTCTAAGCAAATCAAAATAGACAAAAGCCCCAACTTCTATGACCTAATTAGGGCTTAATTAGCAATTAACCCTTAATTACCCTTCGGAAAAATTAATTACCCGCATGCTCCCACCCCAAAATCCTCAATGAAACTTAATTTAAGTTCAATTGAGCTTAAGCAAATCAAAATAGACAACCCAATTTTTATAAACTGATTAGGGTTTAATTAGCAATTAACCCTGAAGGCCTTAATCACCCTTGGAAGAAACTTAATAAGCAAGGCTTGCTCACCCCAAATTTTTAACCCAACCAAAATAACACAACAAAACAATCAAACCCTAAATTAACCCAATGAAATTAACCTCAAACAAAACCATCAAACCCTTGATATTGTGTTGGCCCCCGGTGTGTGCAGCAAGGCTCCCTCTCGGCCTCTCCCTGTCCACCTCCAGCAGGCGCAGCAGCAGGCTCGCAGCACTGCAGCAGCAGGCTCGCAGCACTGCAGCAGCCTTGGCCCTTGGTCGCACGGCAGCAGCTCGCAGCAGGCAGTAGGTGGCAGCAGCAGCAGGTTGCAGCAACAACCAGCAGGTCGCAGTAGCAGCAGCAGGTGGCAGCAGCAGCAGGCGTTCGCAGCAGCTTGCAGGGTTTCGGCCGTTTCAGCTGTGGGATGGGGTTTTGGGGGGGAGAAGAATGGGTTTCGGCCAAAATCGGGGGGGGGGGGTTCACGTGGGTTTCGGCCGAAACCGGACGGTTTCGGGCCGAAATCGATATCTCCTTTAAGTTTCGGACCTGCACAGTAAACATGTGGGTTTTCATATCGGGTATGGCCGAAACATTTCGGTTTCTGCCGAAACTGCCAACAATGTCCCTCGCTATCACCACAAGCCATGATTTATTTCAATTGGAGTTTCTATTAGTTTACACCCTTGCTTTCCAGTTTCTTCCAATAAATCTAGGGCATACTTCCTCTAATAGATATAAATCCTTTTCTTGGATCGAGCAATCTCAATTTTAAGTTCACCTAGATCCTTAATGTCAAATTCTTGTGCAAGATTTTGTTTCAACTTTTGGGTTTCTTCTATATTATCCCCGGTAGTGATCGTATTCATCAATATACACTAGTAGAACAACCACCTTCCCATCCTGCCACCTTGTGAGCAGAGTGTGGTCAGAATGTCCTTGAGAATAGCCAAAATTAATCATTGCCTTATGAAAATGATCATAGTAAGATCTTGGTGACTGCTTCAAATCATAGAGGGCCTTATTTAGCTTGCAAACTCATCAAGTCCCGAAGGAGGTTGCATTTAGACTTCTTCCTGCAAATCACTATTCAAGACTGCATTTTTGACATCAAGTTGATAGAGAACTAAGGTGAATTGAAGAGCAAGTGCTAGATTTAAACCGAGCAACCAGAGCAAAGGTTTTAGAATAATTGATCCGTTTAGTTTAAGTACACCCACAAGCAACAAGCCAAGCTTTATAGCACTGGATAGAGCTATCTGCATTAAACTTAATTGTGTAAACCCATTTTGAGCCAGCCAAACTATTTCCATAGGGAAGGTCCACCAAGTCCCAAGTACCAATATTCTAAAGAGCTGCTAGTTCTTCATTCATTGCTTGCACCCGCTTAGGATCTTTCATAGCTTTAGCAAAAGAAGTAGGACTGTGATTCGAAGACATGGTGGATAAGGAGTAATAAGTAGGAAAAATACAAGAATAACACACATACTAAGTGATAGATGACGAGTACATGCTCTAGAACCTTTCCGAAGTGCAACATGATGGTTAGAGTCAGACAAAGGCTCACCTAAAGATGGCGCAAAGAGAGAATCGGAGGACATAGCAAGTTCTGGGAGTGGTAGATCCGCAGGTGAACTCTTCATGTGCCATGTGCCTCGAGAGTAGTGCTGAGGAAGTTGCAGAGTCCAATTAGTAGTAGAATCAGCCAGTAAAGGAGAAGTCTCTAGAGACACAGCACCTAGAGAAATCAGGGGCAAGGGAAGAGTGGAAAGAGAGAAGGAGGTCTCCCCTTGAGTAGTAATTGGAGAGGGAAAATGACCGGGACTTGAAAAAGGTGACATCCTTCTGAACATATTTGCGTGTTGTAGTAGGATCCAAACATTTGTATCCTTTCTAGGTGGGTAGGTAACCCAAGAAAATTCCACGAATAGTCCTGGGATCAAGTTTACTAGGAGCAAGATTGTGAATGAAGCATAAACACCCAAAAGTGCTAGGAAGCAAAGAGAATAAGGACTCCAAAGGGTGCAATAGGAGGAAAGGAACTTGATCGACTAGTGTTCGAGATGGCATCCTATTGATGAGATAAGTTGCATGAAGAATAGACGTGCCCCAATATTTTTCGGAAGACTATTGTTGCACATGTTTATTTTCTCGAGCTAATCGAGACTCAAGCAAAGGGAATTACTCCCTAGATACCACAAGACGACGGCACAATGTTGACGGCTATCCAATGGCCGAGTCGAACTTGGGCTCCGGGGCCACTCGTCGTATCAAACGGCACAAGACAAAGAACGGGAATCACTCCTGGATACATCACAAGATTTCATAACGCCAAGGGTGCTTCGACGGCCGAGTCGGACTTGGGGATCGGGGCATCCCGCCGTATCACACGACAACACAAAGAAGGGGAATTACTCCCAGACACATCATAGGACGGCACAACGTCGACAACGTTCCGAAGGTCGGGCCGAACTTGGGCCTCGAGGCATCTCGCCATATCACATGGCACAAGACAGAGAACGGGAATCACTCTCGAACGAACGTCACCATGTCGACGGCTCTCCGACGGCTGGGTCGAACCCGGTCCTCGGGACAACTTACTAGCGGGAACCAATCCCGAACACCTTACAATCGCCACAACGCCGATGACTTTTTGACGACCGAGTTGAACGCGTACTCCAGGACCACTTGTGTGTCACACGGCAAAAGGGTGTCACACGGCACCATGTAAAGGAGTGGGATCCACTTCCAATTAATGAAATGAAATGAAATCCTTTGGGAAACTTTCTCGAGTCGGTTGCCAGTCTCAACGACGCCCATCTCACACCCGGTCCGTAGCTGATCAACGGGGTCTGCACCTGATCAACGGAATGGACCGTCATGCCCGAGCTGGTGCCTAGTCGTTCTACACTCAGAGCCAGTGCCTAGCTACTTCACACCCGAGCCAACGCTTGACTGCTCCACACCTGAGCCAGCGCTCGACTGCTCCACACCCGAGCCGGTGCCCGATTGCTCCACCCCGAGCCAACGCCTGCCTGCTCCATACCCCAGCCAGTGCCCGACTGCTCCACGCTCGAGCCAACGCCCGACTGCTCCGTGCCTGAGCCGGTGCCCGACTGTTCCACACCCGTGCTAGTGCCCGACTGCTCTACGTGAGCCAATGCTCGACTGCTCCACACCCGAGCTAGTGCCCAACTGCTCTATGTCCGAGCCGACGTCCGATTGCTCCACACCAGAGCCAGCGCTCGACTGCTCCACTGCCTGAGCCAAGGCCCGGTCGCCCCACATCCCTGAGCCAATGCCTCGCTCTCACAAACCTGGAGTCCGTATCCCCTCCAGTGCCAAACTGAGACCGGCCTCCTAACCTTACCACTAACTCCTACTATTGTTGCTGTTGTTACTTCATCGCTATAGCTTGGCTCAAGCCCTCCCGATGTCACGGCCCCTAGAGTCACTGACTCTTCTTTTCGGTAGTTAAACAAGGGGGTTCGGATTACGTCCGATGTAAATTAACACCGACTGCGGTCGATGGGGAAATGCCCTGCACCCGAACCCCACAATCGTCTGATATACCTCCACCCGTGGAATCAAACCGCACACGCTACCCAAATAGTTGTAAACGCACACACATATCAGATCATACATGCATCACATGTGGCGTCCACCCCGCGTGTTTCCATTTTGCGGGGATTGTCGAAACTCGACTGGCATGCCCATAAAACAAAACCCAATTCCATGTGTGCTTGAAACAACTATGTTGGAAAATAAGTGCACCAGAAACCTCCAGGAGATGCCTATTTTTACGTTCTGCTATACCATTCTACTATGGGGTGTATGCATAAGATGATTCATGTATGATTCCGGCATCCTCTAGAAATATATTCTAGTTTTTCTCAAAATATTCGTATGCATTATTAGATCTGAAAAGTTTCACTTGTTGATCAAACTAAGTTTCTACCATCCGGCCACTTTCAAAAAAAAGTTTCTACCATCCGGCAAAACACTTGGACTAATCGAGGAACCTCCTCTGTGAGTGGAAGAGATAAAGCCAACAAAAATGGGAATAATCATCAATAAAAGAAAAGACATATCGATGACCTTACATAGAGGGAAAAGGGAAGGACCCCAAACATCTGAATGTACAAATTCAAAAGTAGAAGAACTCCGTTTTCTTGATTATGAAAAAGTTCTACAATGTTTGGCAAGTTGACACACTTGATATTGTAAGGACTCAACTGCGACAAAAGTAAGCGTCCGAGGAAAAAGGACTATGAGAGACCTAATAGAGATATGGCTAAGGTGTGAATGCCGCAAATAGACATCTCCTAGTGACATGCTTTTATTATTACAATTTAAGGACTAAAAGGCAGTAACTCCATCGAGCTTGAAGTGATAGAGGCCACCCACTTCACGACCACTCCTAAACGTTTGCCATGTCCGCTGGTCCTAGGAAATGTAGTAAGTAGGAAAGAAAGTTACTAAGCAATTCAACAACTTACTAAGATTACTCAATGAAATATGATTAATGGACATGGATGGAACATGAAGAGCAGGGGGGACCAAGTGACTATTGATACAGATGTGTTTTTAACAACACGAAATTAAATTCGAAAGTATAAATGCAGATTTGTAGCTATTTGAGTAGCGTGTGCATTATTAATTCCAGGAATTTAGATTTATTAGACGATAGGATTCGGGTACTGGACATTTCCCCACCGACCGCATTCAATATTTATTTACATTGGTGTAAAGTTCAAATACCCTTTGATTAAAAGTCAAAGATATCTTTTCAACCTTCACAATATCTGCTGTGGTATTGAGGGTTTTATCTAATGGACTCGATCGAAAGGATTGTCCATTAGAGATGCACGTCTGCAGGAGAAAATCGAATATTTCATTCCTTTTTGGGTATTGAAGAGGCGAGATCTTGTGCGAAGCTGCGGACCATCGGATCTAGGGTGATCGTGGGACGTAGCCACCTCAGAATGAAGTTCTGTAAAAGGAGAGGAAGCGATCAGGGGCCTGGGGTGGTGATCCCGAGGAAAACCCTCCGATGCTTAGGTCAGCAAACAATATGAGCAAGGTGCAGTAGGGAGGCAGGAGAGGTGTAGGGCACGAGACCGCTCTTCATCGGTTGAAGTGGCTAGAGTTGGCTTACCTTTTTGGAGGTGTTCCCTGAGTTTATACAGCTAGCAGCTCCCTTTCTTGAATGGAGGAAGCGTGAGAGTTTGGGGGGGGGGGGGGCGTTACGTCCTTAATAAGTACTCTCACCGTTCAAGGACTCTTGCCCTTCCCCTATCCTCGTCCTTAATAAGTACTCTCACCGTTCAAGTATTCTTGCCCTTCCCCTATCCTCTTGAGCTTCCCACTCTCTGAGGGTAGCGTAGCATCCGCTGAGACGATAAGGGATAAATGCCCAACCACGAGGAACTCGCCCTGGCTCACTAAAGACTCTCGATGACGGGCTGACCCACAGGAGATAAGGGATATCTTCTTTCCCCACATGGAGTTTGAGGCTGGGGCACTCCCTTGAGGGAGCAATCATCCATCTTATGATGGCTCGATCGATCGATGGCTAGGCTTTCCCCGAGCGTCGGGGGGCCTTCGATCGGGCGTCCGAGCCAAGGTTTGGTGGGCTATCGTCGGTCCGCTTTACCAAAGTCCCGTGGTAAGTGCCTGTCACTTATTGGGCTGCGCAGACTAGGATGGGCCGTGTAAATATTGGGCTGCAAATCTGCCCCTCTATTTGCCCCCTACTCCCGAGCCAAGAATAGGCTCGGAGAGTAAAGAATATCCATTGGGGTTTCTGGCAAGGGCGGGAATTGGCCATCATGAGCTGTCCCCCGCTTCGATTCTCGGGTCCATCAATGTGGTTGCTCTAGCGCGTGGGGACTTGAGCGCAATGATCATATCTTTTTGCTCCAGTTCGAATGCGTCATCTCGGGGCGTGCACCCTTTAGAGACATCGCGACGGTTCTCACGAGGCCATTCAGGGCTATAAGTGCCCCTCGCTCCTGTTCTCCCCGCCTTCATCGTTAGGGTTTTTTCGTCTCCCCCCGCTTGCGCGAGTTCTTAGGGAGATTCATGTCCCAGGAGGGAAATCAGAGAGAGTGAGAGATTGCCAGGGCCTTCGCAGAGCTTGCTGAGACCACCGCGGAGGTGATCTGCCAGCTTCCTCCTCTTGCAAATTCATCATACTCTAGCATTTCGCCGTCTCCCACATCCTCTATGGCGGAACGAAACGAAGACGCCCGTGGCAAGGAGGCTGGGCTGGGAGCGGGAAGTTTGGCTCCGGCGTCTTGCCGCCATCTATGCAGCGAGCTCACGATGGAGGAGGTGAAAGAGCTCAAATTCTGGTACCAGCTGCCCTGGCGGTATTCATTTTTCGTCCCCAAACCTCATAAGTCAAGCCTGAGCACTCGCTCAGGTGCTTTTTGTAGTTATCTATTGGCTTGGAAGTGTAGCCGTCTCCCCCTCCACATTTTTGTCGTCAAGTTGCTGAATTCCTACCAGCTGGCTCCCATCTAGTTGGTCTCTAACTCGTACACCCTTCATCTTCTCCTTTATCACCCTCTGTCGAAAATGTGGTGTCCCATAATCCCTTGACCTCTTTTACGTCTTCTACGAGCTGAAAAAGCACGCATAGGCCGGGAAAGGCTTCTTCTTTCTACAGGCCAGGAGAGGGATGAGCTGTGTTACCCTCTCCCCCGGGATTCCTCGCACAAGGGGTGGAAGACCCAGTATTTCTGGGTAGACTATTCCAAGGGTTCCCCTTGGCTTTTCCCGGTCCTGCCAAACTATCAGCCGGTGCTCCCCGAAAGGCCTCCGACGTTTTCCCAAGAGGTCGAGGACAATATTAGAATTCTCCAAAGCAATAAGCGATCCACCGTGGAGCTTCTGTCCGAGGCCAACATCCAGCACTATGCTCGCGCCCCATTGAATCCTGGGGGTAAGAATTCAAGTAACTCGGCTTCATCTAATGCTTCCTTTGGCTTTCCTCTGACGGTTTCACTTTGGTCCGCAGATATTCCCCGTAGCGTCGGAGAAGGTCGGCCGACCAACCCGACCGAGCCAACTGCTGAGGGGGAGGAGACCATAGAGGGAACAACTGACGTTGGTCGGGGGGCCGCTCCCGAGGTACAGGAGATCGAGGGCCCTCCGGTTATCCGAGACAAGGAGAAGTGGGCCCTCACCGGGGAAGAGATGGAGCGACGACGGTCTAAGCGGAAAGACCCTGAGCAAAGATTGATGTTGGCCTCCATGAAGGCCATGGCCGCCGAGCAAAGCAGGCAGAAGAAGGCAAAGACGGAAAAGTCATGGATGTTGAATTGAGGGTATCGTCGGTACCAGGATTGTACCGAAGCAAGGGATATCTGATTCCAGAGGGACCAGGAGTTGGTATAGGCCATAGTTGTCAAGGCGACAAGGCGACCAAGGCGACCAAGGCGAGCTTGGGGTCCTTGAGTGCCTAAGCGCCTGCCTAAGCGGCGCTTAGGCGTCAAGTTCATAAAAAATATCATCATTAATATATACGTAATTATATATATATAAATTAATCATGATTATTACAAATATGGGAAACAACACTAGTATGAACATAGAAATAAAAATTAATAGAAATGACATTGCAATAAAATATCAAAATTCATTTTGAGATAAAATTAACAATAAAAATTGGACTTTCAGAATGAATAAAATACTAACCTGATGTTTGCCAATTTCTTCCAAAAACATGCAAATCATACTCGAAATAACATACATATAATATAAAGTAGATACGAAAAGAAAAAGACATCTCTCATTATCACATACAATCCATAATAAAGTAAACAAACACATAACTAGGGAAGTACCATAGATGACCATTGTAAAAAAAAAGGACATACAAAATTCAAATTAAAATTTAAAATACTTTATTAACAAATTAACCCCATTATTAATTGAAAAGGGGGGAAGGCAAGATAGAGAGAGAGGGACAGAGAGAGATAGTTGTGAACTGTGTGTGTGAGAGAGAGAGAGAGAGGGGGGGAAGGGTGGGGGAAAGAGAGAGGAGGAAGGGTGGGGGAAAGAAGAGATAGACAGACAGAGGGAGGGGGCAGGAGAGAGAGAGGGTGGGTCTCACTGTGAGTGTGAGAGAGAAATAGAGAGAGAGTGTTAGAGTGTGGAGCCCGAACTCGCCATCGTGCGCCCTCGCAGGCGGATCGACCTGCGCGGTCAGGTCGCGGAGCCCCCGGAAGAAAATTTCTATTTATAACAAGCGAGAAGAGGGAGAGAGAGACGAAGATAGAAGGGGGCCGCCTAGGCGCCGCTTTGGGCGCCTAGGCCGCCCAAGCGGCGCCTAGGTGGCGCCTTTTTCAAGCCCAACAAGGCGTGGGGGCGCCTTGTTGTCCAAAAAACGCCTTCCCGCCTAGGCGCCGCTTAAGCGGTGGCTAGGCGGGCGCCTTGACAACTATGGGCGCATGTATGTAACGACCCAAGATCCGGATACCTGGAATAACCCGATACCATTCGAATCCTGGCCTGCCGCCCACGAGCCGGAGGGCTCGGAAGGGCTAAAAGGAGTGTAGAGGTACAAAGAAATAGGAAATAAAGCAGAACAATTCAACAAGTAACAGAAATAAACGATCTAACTACAATAGAGTCCAGTCCAACAAAAGTACATCTAAAGGCATGGAAACGTACCCAATGCCGAGTGAACACTCGGCCCGGCGAGCTGGCAACTAAGAACCTTCGCGCTGCACCCTCGAACCTCGAGGAAGAATCGCCGCACCTGAAAAGCAGGGGTGAGCCTCCTATCACTGGCTCAGTAGGGGTCCCGCGGAACCCCAACCGTAAGCAACAGCGGTAGCGGAAGGCAGGAACAACAACATGAACAGCCACCTCAGTGGCCGGTAAAAACTTGGCACTATAGCTACTCCTATTGGAACGGAAACCAACACCCCGATCTCACAGTCGGGGAAACACCGGTCTAACGGAAAGACCTCTGGCTACACAGTCGGGAGAACCCATCACGATACCACTGTCGTGGACCGGACACTGCTTAGGAAAAACCCTCGGTGGCGTTCACCGGAACCCTAGACCTCAACCTCGGGAACACACCCGGAAACTGCACGCAAACCCACATCTCGCAGACGAGAAACAGAACCTCCAATCAGGAGAATCTCACGTCACGTGACGGGAGTACCTGCCCACCAGAAGCAAGGCCGGATGCGTCCACTGACGTCTGAGTCCACGCCTCAGGTGTCTCCCTCCGGCCCAATGGGAACTGAGACACCGTACCAGTAACCACAGAACAAGGACTAGCTGGGGTCGCGTTCGTCAGCGCGGGTCCGACGTCCCCAACCACGTGTGCACACACGGACCATCTGCTCTAAGTCGGGCCTCTAGTTGGTTTCCCCCCCAGCCCAGACGCAAGCTGCAAAGGCGAGGGGCCCTACGGTAACCAGCCTAAAAATCGTCTCTCTCGGGAAAGCTCTACACCACTCCCGGGTGGGTCCACACTCACGTGCGCATGAAAGCCACAGCTAGTGGCGGGTCACTAACGTGAACACCGAAAACCACGCACGCACCCATCGCGAGTAACGCGAAGTAACAGGTGGCTCGGGGCCACTAGACTCTGGACAGTCCACTAGACCTAATAAACCAACGGTCCTTGAGTCACAGGATTCGGGGTCAAGACCGTTGTACAGGACAGCCCTAGACAGACAATCTAGCCCATCCCTAGGTCTGAAATCACGGTAGCACGAATACCGAGGCAGCTCACGAGCTGCCGAGATAATTCCCTATCCAAAGGAAAAGCGGGAAACCTCCAGCCCCAGACTGGGTGACTGGACTCACAGTCCAAGGGCCAAACCCACGGCCCACTCGGAAACACTTACCAGGAAGCCAATGACGTGCGGGAAGGCCCTCCGCACTCACGCCGACTCACGCCGACTCGATCTAGCGAAAGCACGAAAGCCCGGAACACCTGGGGTCACCCAGACCCACCAAACCTACAGGCACGCTAATCGAGGTAAATGGTACCTCCGGACACCCAAAAACACGGACACAGAACCCACGGTGTCCGGGACATCCACGAGACCGAAGGTTGACCATTGGGTCACAACCGGGTCGACCGGGGGCCAACACGACACAAGTGGAACACGACTAGCGCGGAAAATAGGGTGGCGGTCCTCCCTGGAACGCTACTCCGCTTGGCGGTCCACTACCGCTAGGTCGTCTCGAGCGCAAAAACGGCGAACACGGTAGAAAACCCCATTCCACTCCCCGTTCACACCCATGTGAAGGGGAAAACAAGGGGAAACTAATCCCCAACCTCTCTAGCACTTAGAGGACCCATTTAAACCCAAAAAATGCGATCAAAACGCAAGATCCGGCTCACACCCCAAAACATGCACTTTTCCCCACAACGCAAAAATAACTCCGCTTGACTCACCACGGCGTACAAAACTCGCGAGAAAGGAAGTACAGGGGTTAAGGATCCGTCCCCCTACCTCCACCGAAGATTCCGCGTGTCGAGGACGCCGATCCGCCACGGCGCCCCGAACTCGCGGTCGAGCTTCGCCGCGCCTCCGTCCCTCGATCCTCGACCCGTCCTCGCCGTCGCTCGCCCCACGAACCATGCCGTCGCTCGCCCCACGAACCTCGCCGCCTCGCCCCCATCCCGCTCCGTCGGCCGTCGGAGAAGAGAGGGAGAGAAGAGAGAGCGTGAGAAGAGAGAGGGAGAGAGTGAGAAATGAGAGGAGAGAGAGAAAAGGGGTTAACATATAGAAAATCTAGAATTTTCAAAAAATACGAAAAATAGGGAAAAATATTCCCCACGATCATCAGAAAACGCATAACGCGGTGGTAATGTCCCGGAGTCGGAGAACGGAACGGTTCACCCTACACGGGGCTCCGAAGGCTCGCCAGACGAAAACGTGTAAACCACAAAACTCAATCCGGCACCCACAAAAGCGATCCAAAACCCATGGATCCTAATCCGAAAACTCGGGGTGTTACATGGTAACTCCTGGGAAGAACTCCCGAACACAAGCTTGTTTGTTGGAGGATATCGGTTTTAGCTGATCGCCGAACTGAGGAAGCGGCACGTGGTATAGCTTCAGGTTCTTCCCGTCGAGGGGTGGAATTGGTTCTAGCTGATCGCCGAGCCGAGGAAGCGGCGCATGATATAGTCGGAGTAGTACCCTTCTTCTGGCATCTGCCATAATTTGGAATAAGGTTCTGTTTCTGACTTCAGAGGAGTCTTTTATTCTGATCAGTTTAAGCTTTTCTTCCTTTTTTTCTTAGGCCATTGTTGGTATTCGAACCATTGCATAAGGGGGCTCTCCCCAGTCGGGTGAGCCGGCTACTTCTACCGTCGCAGCTTCATATTCTTCTTCACTTGGCTTCTCTATCATGCTAGGAACCTGGCGTCTATTTATCGCAGTTACATTGAAGGAATCATCTGGCGGGATTGCCAGCGAGCTTGCTAACTTTGCTAGTGCATCAGCTTGTGCATTTGGCCTCGGCCGGCATGGTTCATCTTGACAAAGTAGATTCGCCTCATAAGCCGCTTTGCCTTGGCATGGTGAGGGCGTAGTTCGGACTGTCGAACATCAAACTGTCCCTGTAACGTGACAATCAGCATTGAAGGAGCTCCGTGATCAACGGAGATTTTTCAGGCACCGGGTGCGCTGCTAAGAAATCCGCAATGGCCTGACCTTTAATGACCTGTTGCGACACATAAGTGATATTGAACCCTATCAGGTTGACGGCCCTTTTGCCCAGACGTCCCTTCAGCACTGGCTGGGAAGGTACATGCTTGGTTGGATCAGCTTTTGATGTTGGCGGTGTTTCATGTGACGGCATGCAGCACCTCATCTTCTTGACCTCAAAGGTCAATGCAAGTCAAACTTTTTCGATCGGGGTGTATTTTCTTTTGCCCCCACTGGCCTTCGACTTAGGTAATAGAGAGCTTGCTCTTTTCCCTCGCCGTTGTTCTGGGCCAGCATTTCCCCAGTGGATATCCAGTGGCGGCTATGTAGAGAACCGGCGGCCTCCCTTTGATAGGTGCCCCCAGCACTGACGGGGCCTTCGATTTTTCTTTTAGCTGGTCAAAAGCCCTTTGTCATTCTTGATTCCAGTAGAATGATATATCTTTCATCATCAACCTATAGAACGGCTGATATCGCCCGGACAGACTAGAGATGATAATCGATCCTTGCAACGATCGCGATTCTGTTAAATTTTTTTGGGAGGAGATGGCTTCTGTATTGCTTTTATCTTGGCGGGGTCTTATCTCAATTCCCCGATATCTGACCATGAAGCCCATCAGTTTATTGAGTATCTGTGTCATCGCCCTCTAGTAGGTGACACCAACATCTTTTGTTTCCCTCTTTTTTTTTGTAGTGGAATGTCCCCTTGGGGAATCGGAGAGCCGTATGGATTATCTCATGTTCGGCTGTCCATACCCGATTACATTGTAGTTTCGAGCAAGGCAGCTGCATGTATCGCCCTCTCTCTTCTGGGAGAAGTAGAGTGCTAGTGAAGATCGACCGAGGCTTACTTTTTGTGCTAGGGCTCACTTACTTCGACCAGCTCATCTATAGTGGCCTGGCCTCCATCTTCTATTTTCGGGGGAACCGGTTGCAAATCGACGAAGTCTTCATGATCTGCTTCAGTTTCGAGAACGTCATGGGCACCCTCTTGTTTCATATCGCCTGGTGGTGGGACTTCGCCAGTTACTTTCTCCGACTTTTGGATCTACTGGGGAAGCAACATAGGTGCCGAGAGCATAAGTTCTGGGCAGCTTTGGCACAGGTCCGTGGGTGAAGCACCTCTAGGGGTAGCAGGAGGCTTCTTAGCTTCTTGTACTTGCGGAGCACCACCGGAAGTCGTGGCGGTTTCTACGACAGAAGACTCCTAGCATCTCCAGGGAACATCGGCCTCTAGACCTTTATATAACACTATATGGGGTTGCGGGGTATCCCCCGACTTTGAGGGCTAAAGGATTTCCTCCTGATCCTCCAAATAATCCTCATAAATTGCCTCCTGGGGGTTTTCACCTGGAAGGGTGGAGAGGGAGGCCGTATCTGCTTCATGGCATTCCCTGATTGCTCCATTGACTAGATTTAAGATCCCCATGGGTGGGGAGCTGGGGTTATATGCCCTTGCAGTGGGACAAGAGTAGTTATTCTTCTTTTCTTTCATCAGCGATAGATATTGCCCAAACAGCTCCTTTCAGGTTTGAAGCCTCCTTCGTTCGTCTTCCGTTATATCTTCAGGGGTCTGGCGGTGGACCGAGACCACATGAACTCCCCTTCTGCAGATGCCCATTTTATGAGGGCGTGGAGGGTCAACCTTATGCTCCCCTATTTGCAATTTGTCCCTCTTGATCTAGCTTTGAGCAATATCTTTGAATATATAGTAATCTTCAATCGGGTGCCCCAACATCCGGTGATAAGGGCAGAATTGAGGATCGCCGCTTCTTTTAACATCATCTGGCCTTTTAGGCTCTGGGAGAGCAATCTTGCCATGGTGGCAGGTCCATTTGAAGATACCTGGGTTTTATCCTTCGGGAACGAGTAAAATTTCTTCATTTTATCCTGCAGTGAGGGTCCTTGCTTGGCAGGCTCGTTGGTCAAAGGACCAGTTGCCTCTTTCGCCTTCTTCCTTTGCTGCTCGAAAGCACTAAAATCAGCGTCCACCGACTCGCTGCAGCGGTAGCAGGGCAACATTTTGACACGAAGGCTTCAACATCGGCTGCAACCCTGTTCAGCTGATTAAAGGATTGGATTTCAATGCCAGTTATCCTTTACAGAATTTCTTTCTTTAAATTTTGTTTGCAAATCTGGATGGCGGCCTCGTGACTCGGTGGAGGCTCACACCTTTCGCAGAGGTTTATCCACCCCTTAATGTAATCCAAGATAAGGTCATCATCTGTCTGCCTGTGCCTATGCACCTCCGTCCTGGTTACAGGGGGACCCTTCAGATTTGCAGGCCGAAGTTACTGAGGGAGGATGCCTTCTGTTGGATCAGACTGGCGCATGCTAATTTCAGCCAGCTGTCTCGTCAATTTTTTGATCTCCTGCTGCTGCTCATATAACCGCTCAAGTAAAGCAGGGTCATGTCGGGAGGAGTCCAGAACATAGGTCAGACCGCTGCCCCCCGTGCTAGTATCAGGCAGGATGAATGGCACCCCGCTATCATCATCGACCACGGCCGTTCTTTCAAAGATTGGCGCGCCCGGCCCCATGCCCTTGTGCGGAGAAGAACTCCAAAGGTGTATTTCCTCATCTTGTCTTTCGCCATCGGGAGGCATGTGTTGTTCTTGATCTATAACTTTTTGTATCTCTTGATTTCCCGAAGGATCTTTGCTGGTAGAAGCAGAGATGGATAGGCATTCATGTGCCTGCATATGCAGGCGGGGCAAGGAAGAGGAGAGGACCCCACTGCCAAGAGGAGGAAGTCAGCAGGCCAATGAGGTCTGCTGGCAGCTGACAGGTCAACCTGGGGCATGGGGTAGGTCGGCCTACCCTTGCTCCTAGCAGCTTACACTGCTATGCTCCATGATGAAGTGTTCGGGTCAGGTTCATGCAATGCAAAGGATGACTTTGCAAACCGTTTATCCATATCGTGCGAGAATTTAATTACATATTCGTGAGAAGTGACCCCCGGTACGTGGCGGAATATTTCACTCATGCATAGTGACGGTTTCTAGCCGGGCGTAACTCGACCTTCCACACATTACTATTTCATATGCCGCAAAGTCATGGCCTGCAAGCCCATACGGAATGTAATGCATATGCAGTTAAGTTCATATTCGTAATGGGTGCAGAAAGTATAACATGCTCGAATATGTGATGAATGGATGAAGCTCCTTCTCCTTTTTATTGATGTTAATGGGGAGACATCAGGGAGTTTTTTTATGCAATTTGCTGTGTGCATGAGGCTTTTATTGGTACCCATGCTGGATGCAGAAACCATATGCACGCAAAGAAAATGCTATGCTCAGACTTGCAATCGATGCATGAAGTTCTTTTTATTTCAGCCCAGGAGGCCAGCAGAGAGTTTTTTACAAGTTGATAAATGCATGAGGTTCTACTCATGTTCATGCTGGGTGCGGGGTCCCTGCACATGCAAAAGGTGTAATGTGTTTAGATTCACAGTGAATGAAGAGGATTCTTTGTTTCTGTTTATGAGAGGATTAGCAGAGTTTCTTTGTGCAATAGCTCGCTGAATGGGGAGCCTGCAGTTCTGAATGGCAGGGCATCAACTCTGGCAGTCGACCCCTCCTTAGCCTGGGTCTGTCTGGGCTCTTCTGTGCAGGGTTCTGCACAGGAGTCGACTCCCAGGGTCGACTCCCACTGTCTCGGTCTGCAAGCCAGAATTGTGCATATATTCTATGAACCAAGCTGAGCACCATGCATGCATCAAAGCCAATTGCATCTATATGAGGGGCCAAAGTGCCTCCGGATCAGGGGCATGGAGCCCCGCCGGTTCACCTCTCTTCTTCTTTGTGTTTTTCTCCTTCTGCTGCCGGTTCAATGGGGAGGGGATGAGCCGGCGGATCAATGGGGGAAGGCCGCCGATTCAGTCTTTTTTCTTCCCCTTTTTCTTCTCTTATTATTTCTTGTGTGCGTCTGCATGTGCGTCGACGCGGCTAGGGGTTGCGTTGACGCACCCTTGCTGATTGCCTTAGCAGGCAGCCTGCGGCTTCACGCGTGTGTCGACGCAGCGTGTGGGGTGCGTCGACGCACTTCTTCTCTTCTTCTTCATCGCCCTTGTTCGGCTCGGAGTGGCTCGACACTTTTGGTGGCGAATTTTAGGTGTCCACAGGGCCCCTCTGAGTGAGTCCGCTTGTCCTCTAGCTCCTTTGGTCCTTCCGCCCGAGGCGCCAACGCTTGATGCTCTGGCCGCTCTTCCCTTCGCTGAAGGCCCAGCCGTCGACTCTTAGGCTGAACCAACCTTGGCCGCAAGAGCCGTCGCCGAGCCACACGGTGAGGGCGTGAATCCGGCTCTTTCGACTGAGTCGGGCGTCGCTGCCTCCGGCTCGAGAAGTCTTGAGGGGGTCCCTCCGACATTGCCGCCAATAGCGGTAGTCCCGCCCCCAGCGGGGGCGGTTTTCCCTTCGAGCTTCCATTTACGACTGTTGCCAGTGGCTGGCAACTCCTCCTGTCTAGGACGAGTTCCAGCGTTGCTCCTCCCGGACACTCCTTGAGAGGGTCATGGAGGGAGGTCTTTTCCTGGCCTAGTTGGGGGCCGAGATTGTGGACCGCCTGGCACGGGTGGAGAAAGGTGAGGCGGTGCCGGCCAAGGCTCGCGCCGAGTTAGACCGGAAGCTCGGTGAACTTTCTACTGAGCGTGAAGCCCTTCGTCAAGAGGTGGCATCACTCCGCTCCCGGGATCGAGCGGATTAGGAGGAAGTGTGGTCCCTGGCCGACCAACTATCCCAGGCCCGATACTTGGCTGACCTCAAGAGCGGGCTCTTGGATGACGAGTTTCAGGCTCACGAGGCGAGCTCGAGGTAGTGGGAGGCCGAGCGGGAAGAGCTCCGGGGTCGCCTTCTAACAGTAGAACAAGAGTGAGCGGAGGTTGAGACAAAGGTAGCAGAGGCTGAGGCAAAGATAGTGGAGATCGAGGCAAGGGGAGCGGAGGCTGAGACGAAGGCGGTGGAGCGGCATCTCGCCTCAGAAGAGTACCAAGAGGCACTGAAGAAGACCGCCTTTACCTACTATGGACCGGGCTTCAGGCACGGGTTGAGGAAAGGCTTCGCTCAGGGGTTCAAACGAGCCGTATGTCTGGCCTAGGACCAAGTTCTCAATGAACTTATTTTTGAGCTCGGGCAGCGATATGACTCGGATGAAGAAAGCTCGACCCCTCCGTCCACGCTCGAGCCTGGTGCGTCGGATGAAGAGAGCGAGGGCTCTACTGACACCGTGGAGGAAGAACCGTCTACCCCTGTCGCCCCAGGAGACCACACGGTCGAGGCAGTTCCTACACAGGTGGGGTCAGTGCCCGAGCCAGTGGCTTCTGAGGGGACCGAGCGTACGCAACCTTCAGTCATCGAGGTGGCATCGGACATTGAGGACCCTCCAGCTTCCGATCCTCCCGAGAGACAGTCGATTCCCCGATCTTCCTCTCCGATCTCAGTAGACTAAGATCGATTTGTACTTGGCTTTTTGGCCTTCCTTTTTTTTGCTGTTATCTTTGTACTTTCCTTCCTATACTTTTTATAAAAGGAAATGTTCTACAAAAAGGAATGACTCACCTAATCTTTGACCGAACATTTGTCTATCGTATCCGCGTACGTCAGCAAATAATATCTTCGTACGATTCTCCTGCTGAAAATCGAAGTTCCGCGTCTAGCGCTCAATTCGCCTGTATGAATTCTTAGGTGCAGCGCCCGCGTCCGTTCATATCCCCAGGCATTTAAGGAGCATATCTTTCGTGTATTCCCCACGGTGGATTCGAGGAGCCCAGAGGAACTGATCCTCGGGGAATCCGCACGCAGCTTTTTCAAAGTCCGCTCACGTCTCTTCGGGGGAGGGGACATGGTGGGGACACCAGTGGCCCACAACACGTCCACGATGCCCTGACTCCGCCAGATGACACAGATCAAGTTTGACATCAGAGGATATCTAATTATAGTTGTATTTTCTTTTTATTTCAGCATTGTAGCCTTTATTGGGCCCTTAAATAAGGCCCAAAGGGCCAGTCTAGCTTCTGCTTCGGTTCTAGGTTCTAGGTTTCTTATTGTCACCTCCAAGATGAGGAGGGAATTCTTTTGTTTGGTAGGGATAGTTTGAGTCATTTGTAACCCCTGGCTCTCCCTATAAATAGGGGCCAAGGGACTCCATTTAGAACTATTGAAGAAATGAAGAATTGAAGAAAATTTTGAATTCCTTTGAGAATCTCCACCTCTTTCTCCTTGCGCACCTCTCTCCTTCTCTTTCCCTTTCTCTCTCTTCTACTCTCCATCCCAAGTTCGCACCCCTCTCTCTCTTCCCCTCTCTTCTCTCCCCAATCCCAGCGCACTCTCCTCTCCCTTCCTCCTCCCCCCTTTGCCACATCAGCCCACCTCCCTCCTAGAATCTCTCCCCTTCCTCCTTATCCCTCTCCAACCAGCGCAGCCAACCTTCCCCCTTCTCCTCCTCATCCTTCCCTTCCCCAAAAGAAATTCAAATCCCTCCTATTTTATCTCTCCCTCCCTCCTCCAAAAATTCAAATCTCTCCCTAATCCCCTGCCACCTCACCCTCCAATCTAGGAAAATATCCTAGAATCCCTCCCCCTTCCCCAACACCAGCCGCCACCTTTCCCCTTCCACATCCCAACCTGGCCGCAGCCCCCACCAACCCCAAACCCTAGTTCGCCCAGCCCCCCACCTGTTCCTCCCCTCCCCAGGTCGACCTCAGCACCCCCCTCCCTCTCTTTCACGTCTTCCATTCCCTCCCCCGGTCGCTCGTCCCCATCCATTCCCCAGTGCCCCGCATCTTGCAGCAACCTGAGGAGCTGGGTGTGCAGACCTGCGCCCAGAACAGAGCGTCTGCAAATCGGTTGACACCAGCGCCCCAGCAGCGTTCCAAGGCGAGTCCAGGTGTGGGAAGGTGTTTCCCCATGTCCCCCTCCACCCTCAGCTCGAGTCGGAGGCCATCCTCACCCCGAAGCTGCACCGAAATTCCTCTTCCGTGGACCCGCGTCGAGTCTGCAACCGACAGTTCGAGCAGAACGTGAGTCCGAGTTACAGATCCTCCCTAGGCGGTCCTGCTGCCCCGCTGGCCGCACCGCTTCTCCAGTGCCTGCTTCCCTGCGTCCTCTACGCGTGCCAACTGGTCTGAGGCCGATCCGAGCCCTGAGCGACCCGTACCCGCCCTCACCACCGAGGCGCACAGTTCTGCCACCCAGTCTTCCAGCAAGCCAGTTCGTGGTCAAGCACGCCTTCCATGACCGTCCTACGAGGCCCGTTTCTCCCTGGGACGTGGAAGACCCTATCCCCCATCCTCTCTTTCAGGTCCTGCCGCAATCGGACATCGGTGGACACAGTATCGGCCCCGACAAGGAGACTACGCAATTCTGTCCTATAGGGCAGACTATCGGGTTCTGCGCTGTCCGGCCCCCACCGCCATCCAGCAGGGCCCGCCGCTCCTGCCGACGACCGCGAACGATCAGAAGGCTTCCCTGCACGTCCCGGACTCGCTGCACCAGCCATGACCGCCTCTGGTTGCCCGTCAACAGCGTCGGGTTCCTGTTCTGTCCACACTCGCTAGGCGTGCGTCAGAGCCCTCTTGAGTTGCCCCTGACAGTATGGATGAACTACTGATCTAGAGGGGGGGGGGTGAATAGATCAACCCCAATTTTTCCCTTAACAGCAGTAATTAAAATGCGGAATGAAAAATGTTGTGAAGTAAACTACCAAATCAATCTAGATGAGCAACGAGAAGATCTAATGAAGAAATACTATCATCCACACAGAACACCAAATGATATTATAATCAACAAATAGGCATTCAACATGACAACGCAGTTCTGGTACTAGGCGAAGGTTTGATTCACGAATCTCCTCCCGCAAGAGACATTTTTCCAGATAGGCATAATCTATCCTTCTGACTGCGTCTTTTGATATACCACTGAGATGTAGATCGATCGGTAGAAGTCAGATAGAGAGACTACTGAATGAATCAAGACAAGGCAAGCAAACACACACAAGAGACAAGGCAATTTTTAAGGTAGTTCGATCTCAATCTTAAGATCTACATCCACCCCTCACTCAATCGAGTGAGGCTTCCGCTGAAACACAGCTTTGAATCCGCTGAACACACAGCTTACAAACGGCTGAGCTTCATAGCTTGCTGTCCGAGGAAAACTCTTTGCTGCTGTCTCACAGCTTCGACCGCTGATTACACAGCTTAGACCGTTGATTACACAACTTACACTAGTTCAAAAACAAGCAAAAAGGAAACAGACAAAAATGACAAAGACAGAATGAAAACATATAGCTCTCTCGAGCAATAGACTCTGAATCCGATTCAGAAGTCAAGACCAACCCAATTTCTTCCTCAAGCTCTCTTCTCTCAGACTTCTTGTCCTTCTTCCTATACTCTGTTTTCTCTCACTCTTCTGCAGGAAACTCACACTCTCAGCTTCTTCTCTCTTCTCTGATCTCTCCTCTCTAACTTTTCTCCTCTGAATTCTTCTCTCTGGATGATCACTCTCAAGCTCTTTTTCCTTCTCACTATTTCTTCTCTGGTCTGCTCTATATCTTCCAGTCTCTTGCTCGCCTCTCTCTTTTCTTTAGCGCACGCACGATCCCCTTTTTATCCTCGAGCATGAATATTGTAGACCCCACAAGATTCCGATAAGGCGTGTGGAGGGAACGCTCCCGCCAAAATGATTTCTAGAAAGCACTTGATCCGAGAATCCACGTGTCAAATAAAGACTGAAGACCTTTCACGTGGCAGATCACTTTATTGGACTGTCAGCCTTGGATCACGTGCCAGACAAGTTGATTCTTCGAACCACGTGACCAATTTAGTCTTTTGACAATTTCTGCTCTTCAGGTGTTCGATCAAGTTGCAGAGGTAGTTTGATGATTTCGCTTTGATGTTCTTGCCAAATACATGAAGATTCATTATTAACTTCATTTTCCTGTAGCTAACGAGATATCAAAATAAATGATTATAGAATGCAGATTTAAGTATATCATGAAGACAAGCTAAATCATATGAATGAATGCGTGAATTTCTGCAAATGCATCGATGCACAATCAAAGTGCATCGACCTGTCTTTCAAACGAGATGAATTGATGCAGCAAGATTGCAACAAAGCATCGACCTGTTTCTCATATAGGTAGACCTTATGCAATCAGAGAAACAAACACTGCATTGATGCATATACATAGTGCATCGACCTGTTAATGCACAAGCCCGCACTCCATGTTTTGTAACATCGACGTGCCACTGAGGCTGTTGCACCCATAATTTATCGTGCTAAAGGTTCGGGATTTTTAATCTCGCATGTGACAAGATTTCGGATGCGGTGTATCACCATCCGATAGGATATTCCTACACGGGGTACCTTTTTCGGCGTATCGCCGTCCCGTCGGATATTCCTAAGCTTAAGGCTTTATAGCCCATATGTCGTGGCAATATAAACACCTCGGAGGATGACCACGAGCCTAGCACGAGCCGCAATGATTGTCAGGATCATGTGGCTATATTTAAATCCCTACGGGATTAAGCCCTCGCCCTTCGGATGTGCAACCCTAAGAAAGGAACACCTCTACAGCGGCGAAGAAGAGGCTGGAATAGGTCTACGTACCAAGCACAGCGTCCCTCGCACGTGTATCACGAGGCGCGGACAACAGCTCGTCTTCCCGCAGCGGCCTACGGCACGAGGAAGACGACAAACAAACAAGGCGGCGTTCCCTCTCGTTGTTCTCCACGAGACACGGTGAAAACCCGGAGTTTCAGAGCCTCGGAGCCCCCTTTTATGGAATCCACGCGAGAAGTAGACCCGTCCGGGGGTGGAGGGACCCGTCCGGGGTCACCCTTACCCGGACGGGTCCGCCCGGGGCGAGACGAGTCCCGCGCGGGACTCCTCCTAGGCGGGCGGACCCGCCCGGGGTCGTCCGGACCCGAGCGGGACCCACCCGGGGTCGTCCGGACCCGAGCGGGACCCACCCGGGGTTCGCGACCCCGGGGAGCCCCCCCTCGGGGTGCGTGCGGCCTGGGTGGGGACCACCCGGAGTCCGCGACCCCGGGGAGGTCCTCCCCGGGGCGCGCGACCCCGGGCGGGACCCACCTGGGGTCCCCCCGGGGTCCGCGACCCCGGGCAGGTCCTGCCCGGGGGTCCGCGACCCCGGGGAGGTCCCCCGGGGGGTCCGCGACCCCTGGGCAGGCCTTGCCCGGGGGGCTGCGACCCCGGGGAGGTTCCCCCCGGGGGTCCGCGACCCCGGGCCGGTCCCCCCGGGGAGCCGCGACCCCGGAAAGGTCCCCCCCCCGGGTGTCCGCGACCCCGGGACGGTCCAGGACCGTCCCGGGGACCTCCCACCCCGGGGAGGTTCCATTCCCGCGCACGGACTAAAAAAATTTGAAAATGGAACCTCCCCGGGGTCATTTTCATCCCGTTGGACCCGTACGGGGTCGAACACTCCCGGGGAGGTTCCCCACTTCTATAAATAGACCCCCAGAGGTCCAAAAGAGGACACTTGGAAGTGACTACAAGCAGCAACCTACGGAGCATACTTGAAGCTTTTGTTCGTTTGTTTCGGCCCACGTGGGGTAAGTCCCCGGGTCTTGTATTTATGCCCCTATGGGGTATATTTACGTTTATGCCCCTCAGTGGGCCATGTTTGTAATTATGCCCCTCAGCGGGCCATATTTTGTAAGTCTTTACGTCTCGGGACGACTAAGTCTTGTATTTCTGCCCTTATAATGGCGAAATTACAAAAAATATCCTTCCCGAGACTGTAAAAGACCGAAGTCCTGTAATTTGCAGTTATACCCTGCAACCTTTTGTAATTGGGACTACGTCCCTATCCCTCGTTCCAAAGCGGACGTTTGTACAGTCGACAATTCGCCGAGAACCTTTGTACTCATACGGAATTGTAAAAGCATTCAGCATGTTTTATATGTAACCTCGGGTGGGAAAATTATAAGAAAACCTCCCCGACTTTGAAAAATTGTGTATATACCCCTCCTTCGGTCAAATTGACAAATGTGTGCCTTCCATGAAGCCCCTTGTCATTCCTTCAGTCCGGAAGTGTTGTCAGCTCAGTCCAGCACTCGGGTATTATACCAAACCTAGGTCTAGGGTCTGGTAAAATTACCAAAATACCTCTGTAACCTAAACATGGCCTCAGAGCCCTTGAAACCCTCCAGAAAGAGCCTCAATGCCTTGGGGAGTTAGAGATCTAGTTTCACTTCCACTCCAGCCCAGAAAATTTCATAAATGTCCCTGGCCTGGAAAATTACCAAAATACCCCTGGGTTGGTAAAATTACCAAAATACCCCCGGGGTCCAGAAAACTTCCCTTGCTTTAAAAATGCCTATGGCTTCCGCATATTTGTGCCTCTATGCCTACATCTTAGGGTTCTGCTCAGACCTAGCCCTAATCTAGTTGTTTCTATGTGTTGGTGGTAAAATGAGTGGTCATGGAGAGTCTCTCGAGTGAGCTTGCCCTCCACATCAGAACCTCTGTAGAAGTCTTTTGGGACCTCTTTGACAGTTAAACAAAGGTGTTCGGACGTTAGGCCGATGTAAATCAACACTGACTCCGGTCAGTGGGGAAAGGTCCAGCACTCGAACCCAAATCGTCTGATACTATGCGCACCCACGGAACCCTCTCTACGCAGAGGAGTGTTTCTTTTCAAAAAGAACGAAAATCTACCTTTTATCTACGATAAGAGTATTTCTTAGATTTTTTCCGTGTCCAACAGATTGGCACGCCCGGTGGGACCTTTCCCGCCTTTCTTCTTTCTGTCAAAGAAAGTCTCTAAACCTTCTTCAAGGTTCTGATTGCCCCTCTTCCTCTTACAGGACGGGAAGAGGAGGGCACATCTCTCTCTGTTCATTTGAGAGTTCTTTGTGCATCTGCACGCCATTCCGTTCGTGCTACGCACCACCACCACCAACACTTCAACAGCGATGGCTGCCGTTATCTACGGCCCTGAGATCGTCGCCAACCACGCCAAGCTCGGATTCCTGGCGACCCCGCTGGTCTTCGGCGACTTCCCACCTGTCGTCGGCTCGCCCTTCTTCTTGGGCGTGGTACCGGTGGCTGAGGCCAGTCCAGCCAGGCTTCCAACAGCTGTCGAGGGCGTCAAGCCTTCGGCTCCAACAACTGGCCGGGTCAGTCCGGTCAAGAAGACCATCACTGAGGGTGTTAGGCCCTCTGTTGCTTCGACTGGCCGGGTCCGCCCGGTCAAGAAGATAGCTGTCGGAGGTGTCAAGCCTTCGGCCCCTTCAACTGGCCGGGTCAGTCCGGTCGACAAAACAACTATCGGGGGCGTCAGGCCCTCGGCCCCTTCAACTGGCCGGGTCCGCCCGGTCAAGAAGACAACTGTTGGAGGCGCCAGGCCTTCGACTTCAATTGCTGGCCGGGTCAGTCTGGTTCAGAAGCCAACTATTGAAGGAGGCAAGCTCTCCGCCATTCCCGGTCGGGCTCGCCCGGCCAACAAGCCAGCCGTCGGGGGTGCCAGGCCCTCGGCTTCGACAATTGGTCGAGTCTGTTCGGCCAACAAGCTAGCTTCTGAAGGCGTCAGGCCTTCGGTTTCGTCGATTGGTCGGGTTCACCTGGCCAAGAAGTCAATCACTGGGGGTGTCAGACCCTCTGTTGCAACAGCCGGCCGGGTTCCCTCGGTCAACAACGCGACTGTCGGGGGCGTCAGGCCCTTGGCTACATCAACCGGCCGGGTCCATCCGGTCAATTCGCCAACTGTTAAGGGTGTCAAGCCCTTCATCCCAACAACCAGCCGAGTTCCATTGGCTGCTCCGTCAATGGCTTAAGGTGTCAGGCCTTCTGCCCCAGCTGTTGGCCGAGTCTTCTCGGTCAATCAAATCACTGCCGGCGCCGCCCCTGCTCAACGGGGACAACGTCGCCGCCGCAATGGCGCCAAACCTACTGCAGCTACCCTCAGAGGTGCTGTACCTGCTCAACGGGGGCAACGTCGCCGTCGTCAGGAGGACGCCATGCCTACCACGGGCGCCACCACTGCCTCCCCTACTCAATGGGGGCAACGCCGAAGCCGCAAGGGTGCAAGGCCCGAGGCTGCTGTCTCGCGCTCCGGCAAGACTGTGATTGTCGGAGACATCCGCATCCGGCTCGATGGAGGTGAGCCGATTATGCCACGGGATCGTCATGTCCCGACTATCTCTACCTCCAACCGCTTCGAGCCCCTCCGGCAAGTCCGGGAGAAAGGAGCGAAGAAGGAGAAGTCTGCCGTACCTACGGCAACTCCGCGCGTTTTGCAAAGGCCCAGGCCACGAGCTCCCCGTCCAAGGACTGGGGGCAACCCAACTGAGGAGCATCAGCTCCATTTGAAGAAGATCTGGGTCACCAAAGAGGAGGCCCGAATTATAAGGCGCGCGAGGGCGGAGGAGCCTTTTCGCATGTCGGATCTTCGACGAGTGCGGAGTCCGACAAGCACTGAGGCCTCAGTTTCTCCGCAATTTACAAATCAGCCCCTACGGGGGCAGAAGCGCCGCGGAGCTGGCAAGAAGGTGCGGCCGACTTCCCCGTGGGCTAGTTCCACGCACACGGAGGAGGATCGCTCACCTCAAGCAGTCACATCCCGAATGTCTGTCTTCGACAGACTTGGGAGGCCGCCCAAGTCGGAGCGACAACCGCCCAAGAAAAAGCGGGTGGTCCAGGTGACCGATGACACTGTCAAAGTGTTCACCTGTTACGCCACCTCCGGCGAAAAACAGCCTGAAGGCACCTCGGGGGAACTCAATCAGCCTCTTCAATATACGAGGAGGTCAAGGTCCGGGTCCCGGGGCCTGGCACAAATTCAACAGGTGCCGGCCGCTGGTACCTCTCAGCCTGAGCCGGCGTGGCAAGAAGAACGCCAGGAAGACGTCCACAGTATTGATGGGGACAGTCACTCCAGGCGCGAAGAAGAGCTGGGGGAGGAACCATGGGCCCCCACGCTGGACGAGCTCCAACGGGAAAACCAAGAGCTCAAGAACCTGCTACAGTCGCTTTTACGCGAAAAGGAGGTTCCTTCCCCGCCTCAGGCGGCACCGACTGGAGTGGATCAACATCCTTCTCCCATCCTGGCAGCAGCCAATGCCTCTGTTACCGTTTCAAGACTCCCACTGGCAGTGGACTTCGAAGTCCAGCCGCATGAAGCCAATGCGCGGTCATCTGCTACTCCTGCCGCAGAAAGCCTCATGGCGCAGAAGCAGATGATCGAGCGCATCGTGGAAGCGAAGTTCGCTCAACATGGCGAGGGGGTGGCTACCGTTGATTTGTACAGCGTGCCTTATCCCCTCCATCACCAATTCAAGAAGCTTCCACCGGATTGCCCTAAAGCCCCGAAGCTCCAGAAATTCAACGAGCAGGGTTCTCCGCATGAACACCTGGCCTATTACATGACGGCCATGGGTGAATTAGCCTTGGAAGAGGCATACTTGCTGCGGTATTTTGCCACGTCTTTGACTGGCACCGCCTTCCAATGGTATTCAAGGTTAAAGCCCAACTCAGTATCTGATTGGGCTGATATGCAAAAGAAGTTTGTCGACCGTTTCCAAATGGTCGAGCGCAAAGTCTCCTTAGCAGAGCTTTGTTCCCTTCGACAGAAGAAGGGCGAAACAGCATTGGACTTCATCAAGCGATGGAGGGACGTCAGCATGCGCTGCGATAACCCTCCGACGCCTGAAGATGCAATCACTATCTGCCGCAGGGGTCTCTCGGCAAAAGTTAGTGAAAAGCTTCTGGGCTCCAATATCAGAGGCTTCGACCAACTCAACACGGTGGTGGCGGAGATTGAGATGTTCTTCGCTGATCACCCTGTACAAACCTCTACAAAAGGCAAACCCTCCAAAGACCGTCTGGCTAGTGGTAAGGAGGTGAATGCCGTGGACTTCTCCCCAACGAATGGAGATAAAGGGGAAGGAAAGTCCAAAGGGAAAGGCAAGAAGTCGGGTGATAAGACAAATGTGTCTTTCTTAGCGGAGAACATGAAGACGCCTTATTCCTTCAGAAAGGAGCATACTAAGATGCTCTTTGATCTATGTATGAAGGAGCAGCTCGTCACTCTGTCGGACCCGCGGAAGCCCGCGGAGGTGGATAAGACAGATGATCCAACCTATTGTGTGTATTACCGGAGGTTGGGTCACACGGTCGGGGATTGCTATGTTTTCAAGAATATAGCAGAAGAGCTCATTCAAAAGGGCCTGGTAAATATGCTGGGCCATGTAGTCGACCCACCCAGCCTCATCCCTGGAGCCGATCGAACCGGTCGGCTAACGTGGTCCATATGGTGGCGATGGCTTCAAGCTCCAATGCCTCCGAAGCCGGGCCCTCAAGTCGACAGCCCAATGGTGGCCCCAGAGCCACTCCTCCTTCATTCCCAGAATGTTTGGCGCTGCGGAGGACTATCCGGAAGATCCGAGGGGAAGTCCGACAGCTACGACGGGAACAAAGGCGCTTGCTGCAGTTCCTAGAGAACATTGATCAGCAGTTGTCCACCTTCCCTTTTGGCCCATTTGCCAGGGGATTAGCTCCAGCCCACATACGGGAGGCGGGTGTATCACCCACGGGTCGGGCTCCGCTCAGGGGTTGGCTCTCTGAAGAATCCCCAGATTCATCTGAAGACGAGGAGGACTCACCGGAAGATGTGGAGGCTCCACTTCCAGTCGAGCTCCCAGAGAAGTTATACTCCTTCTCTTGCGAGAAAACTCCCAATATCTTCTTCGCATGTCAACGGGCGGGATTGATTAGCCCGTCACCTCTGGAGCAGACGCCAGGCGCTGCTTTTCATCAGGGCTATTGCCCATATCATGAAGTTGTTGGTCATGTTATCCACAACTGTGAGCCATTCAAGGACCTCGCCGAAGACTTAATCAGGCGAGGGAAGGTGGATATGGGCGAATTTCTAGTCGACCCACCGCAGCCGCATGCACGAAGGAGTCTTCACTGCTCCGTCAACGTCATTCACGTTGCAGCAGCCTTCCAGTTCCCCGAGCCGCAGGAGGAGGGAGTTAGTTCCCAGGGAGCCAGTTCCCAATCGCCCAAGTCCACACTCTGGTATCCAGGGTGGCGACCCTCTCACCAGTGTTCTTTTCCTAAGGAAGACACTGAGAAGATTTTTGATAAACTTCTGGAGGATGGCTGGGTGCTGACACATGACCCACCGTCTTATTACAATGAGACGGCCAAGATACACCCCCGCTATTGCAAGTATCATGCAAGGGTGTCTCACCCCACTCGGCAATGCCCACAGGTTCAAGACTTCATTGAAGCCCTCATCCAGAGAGGGGTTGTCGATCATCAGGGGAATTCCATGACAAGGTTACGCCTTGCAGAGGCCGCCAGGGAGACACTCCAGCAGGCCCGGCGAGAAACTGAAGCTTTCTCTCGATTAGTCCGGCCAAGTGAGCCTACGGAAAATGATGAATTCCCATTACTCACTAAAGGCAAGGCCACGGTCACCTATAAAGGGCCTAAGGTCCAGAACCCAAGAAGCCAAGCTGCGGGAGAGAGTTCCAAGGTCCGTCCCAGGTCGAATCAGCCCGGCATCGTCCTAAGAGAGAACTCTCGGCCAGACAACAAAGGCAAAGCCAAGGCGTCAGAGCCTTCAGCCAAAGCTCCTGCCAGGTCAGCAAGGCCATTAGTCGGGGAAAGGACTCAACCCCTTGAGCCCGCAAAGATCCCGGCTAAGGCCTCTGTCAGCTCAGCAAGGCCGCCAATTGTAGAAAGGCCTCAGCAGCTCAAGCAAGCCAACCCACCAGACCAAACAAAGTCGGTGGAACTACAAAGCTCCCAGAGGCCCTACTGTGGACTGGCAGAG
Organism: Amorphophallus konjac; assembly: GCA_022559845.1. Lineage (NCBI taxonomy): Eukaryota > Viridiplantae > Streptophyta > Magnoliopsida > Alismatales > Araceae > Amorphophallus > Amorphophallus konjac. Next base: position 276,453,939 of record CM040124.1, on the reverse strand, counting down.
TTCCAGGAGTTGCCTCATGAAATAATTGCTCAGGCAATCAATGCCACCTTCCAAGCTCAGCCGGAGGAGGTCAATTGGACCAAGATTGCCCCCAGAAAAAGTCGTGGCACTAAGGTTCCTAAGGAGCCAGCCCAGAGCAAGAAGCAAAATTCTGGGGGCAAGCGAGTCCCACTGCCGAAGCAAACTCCTCTCTCTTCTCAAGAGGCAACACGCCAAAAGAAGCAGGGGAAGAATCGCAGGAAGAACTTGAAGAGGAGGTTGAAGAAGCAAGCCGAGCAAGCCGCTGCTATGGAGGCTCCTAAGGAGCTAACTCCTCTACAAAGACTTCAAAAGCTCATAGATGAGCTGGAGGAGTACACTCCCCCTCATCCCACCAGGGTCGTCACTCTAGACGAATATATTCCCTGGGACAAACTTGGGCGCAAAGCTCGTCTTCTACAATGGCTCCGAGAAATGGTTCACCGTCTTGAAGAAGGTGAAGACTTCCCAATCCCGGAGGAGCTCTCCTTATTCTACAAAGATGAGGAGCTCACTGTCGAGATGCTCGAGGAAATGCTGCAAGAGCTCTCTTGCAACATGGTGGCGATTCCGCCACCCGACAATATTTATTGTCCCACGGCTGATAGCGCTGGAGGCCAGGCGCCTATGGCGACATATCGGCGCCGCTCGGCGAGAAATGGCCGGGGACGTGGCCGAGGTCGTGGCCGAGGACGTGGACGTGAAGGTCCCCTTGCTCCTGATCGGGTCATAATATTCAGAGGGGAGAAACCAGGTCCTGTCCCGGAAACCCAAGTTCGGGGGATCCCTTTCATCCTCAACCCCTCAGAGGGTTCAGGCCCCATCTCAACGGCTAAGCCGGGTGGCGTCCCTTTTACAATCACATCCTCTGATGAAGAAGAGGAGTCAGCTAAGTCGCCAGTGCGCGAGAAGGTGTCAGAGCAGGCCGGCCCCTCCAACAGGGTCGAGTCTACAAGCCCAGTAGGTCCTTCTAATGAAGACCAGCCTGATGAGCCTTTGCCACCTCCAGAAGAGTCTTTGGCTCCGCTATTCCAGGAAGATGCGGAAGGCCAGAATACGGAGGAGCGCCCTCCTAAACGGGAGAAGTCTCGCCAGGTGCCGAAGGCCTTGGCGGAAATCATTCCGCCATTTGACAAGACCCGTGCCAGGGCAAACCGCAAAATTATTCATCATATGAAGCGGTTCCCAACAAATGTCACTATTTGGGAAGCCATTGCTTGGAGCAAAGACCTCAGAGAGGCTCTTGTCAAGATACTTCAAGATCCAGAGGCATATGAAGCCCATGTTACAGAGTTGCAAGCCTAGGCATATGAAGCACTCACAGCCAACATCTCCTTCACGGACAAAGACATGTTGCTGTCTTCTCCGTGCCATAATCGTCCCTTATATATGAAGGGGACGATCAATGGGCATGACGTGAATCGCATCCTGGTGGACGCCGGAGCAGCCGTCAACATCATGCCTCTGAAGACTTTCAAGTCTCTATACTTGGCACCTTATTTGCAAAAGGTGACCGACGTCAAGATCTCGGGATTCAATCAGGGTTCCGAGGAAGCGCTTGGTCGGGTTGTAGTCAAGCTAGCTTTGGCCGATTTCGTCACTCAGGCGACATTTTATATCATCAACTCCGACACATCTTACAAGATGTTGCTTGGAAGACCTTGGCTTCATGAGAATTAGGTCGTTCCTTCAACATTGCATCAGTGCATTAAATATGCTAAGGAAGGGGAGCAACATACGGTCTTCGCAGAGCAGGCCCCGTTCCATCCCAATGAGTGCCATCTGGCCGATGCTTCACTATATTTTGGGAAGCCCACCTTAACAATCCCCGAGCCTTTAAAAGGTAAAGGGAAGCAAAAGGTGGACCCTGAAGTTGAAGAAGGGCAGCTCTTCACTGTCAACCAAGACATGGTAAAGTTGCACAGGCTGAGCCTCAGTGCCGCCTCCAAGCCGACCCAACCAGAAAGGCGGAGTATGGACTTTGAAGCCAACCTTATCAGCCGGGTCATTGATGGGAGTATCTCCTTACCGCCTAAGTGCCTTCAACTCGTGTCCCAATGGGAAGAACAGGAGGTAGAGCAGTTGAAGACCTTTACAGTCTCCTATCAACGGAGAAGGAGACGCAACAAGGGCAAGGAGGTCAAACCGATCATCTTTTACAAAGGTGATTTAGTCCCACCGTGTCCTCCTAAAGATGACTTCGGCTGGGATACTCCCGCCGATGTGGTGCCAGAGCCAGTCCAGGAGATGGACGATATGCCAGAGTATATCAAGGAGATGTGTAAAAAGCAGCACATCCCGCAAACTCTGGACTCTGCTCGAGCGGCATATTTTCATCAACTATGGAATCCTCCACAAGTCCGCGGGCAGCCTCCCTTCTCCCGTAAAGATACAAGGGGCCTTGGCTATGACCAGGAGAAGGACTTCGAGGTCCACTTCGCAGTCAACACCATAGGACTGCTACCTCTCCCTAACGGGCAAGTTGAAGTTGAGCCCAACATAGATGACTCTGCAAGGGAGTCCGCTGATGTGTCTACGACACCATCACCTTCATCAGGAGCTGACAATGGTCACCCCTCAGAGGAAGGAGCAGCTCAGCCTGCTAACCACCCGCAAAACAAAGCGAGCTTTTCGGCTTCAAGCCACGAGCAAAAGTGCTTCGAAGAATTTGATGTCTATGAAGCCAACACTGATGACGAGGGAGACTTCGTCGACCTCCAACCAGCTCCACCGGAGCTTGAAGACGGTGGTCAAGCAACTGTGGACGAGTTGATCGAAATCAATCTTGGAAGCAAAAGTGACTATCGTCCCACCTTTATAAGTGCTCTCCTCAGTGAGGAAGAAAGGCAGTCGTATCGACAGCTTTTAGAAGAGTTCAGGGATTGTTTCGCCTGGACTTATAAAGAAATGCCCGGGCTCGACCCTTCTGTGGCTGAACATGAGCTGGCAATACTTTCAACAATCAAGCCAGTCAAGCAAGCCCAAAGGCGTATGCGCCACGAGCTGGAGCTGAAGGTCAATGCTGAGGTTGACAAAATGCTCAATGTGGACTTCATAGAGCCTTGCATGTACCCTGTGTGGCTCGCTAACATAGTCCCTGTCAAGAAGAAGAATGGCCAAGTCCGAGTCTGCATCGACTTCAGAGATTTGAATAAGGCATGTCCAAAGGACGACTTCCCTGTCCCAATCACTGAGACAATGGTTGATATGACCACTGGTCACGAAGCTTTGTCTTTTATGGACGGGTCGTCGGGCTATAATCAAATCCGCATGGCCGTCAAAGACAAAGACCATACAGCTTTCCGATCTCTTAAGGGGATCTTCAACTACAAAAGGATGCCGTTCGGTCTGAAGAATGCCGGCGCAACCTATCAAAGGGCAATGACCAAGATCTTCGACGAGATGCTACATGACTGTTGTAACCAGAAAATAAATGTATATATACGTTTATATATGTACGCATGTGTGCGTCAAAAGCCCATGCTTACGGTGTTGGCTCAGTCCAACCCGTTCTATCCCGCGGAAGCGAGGAGAACCCGCAATAAACCCACGGAGACTATTATAGTCATGTGGTTCCGGGTTTTAATCAATCAACCCAAGCCCTAAGGGTGTGAAGACGTGCTATGCACATTGTTTTGGTACCTCGACGGCGTGTATCACGTCTCGTAGGATCGAAAACTCCTTCCCCGACGGACGAGCGAGGCGCGGAAGACAACGAACAAGGCGTGGAGAAGGCTTTTCCTCTCCCACGTGGAGTCAAGTGCGGAAACGTCGCTGTCGGAGCCGTACGGAGAATTTTAAAAGAAGCGAAGGGGACTGCCCGGGGAGGGGGGAACCCGCCCGGGGTATAAGGCCCCCGGGCGGGTCTCCCCGTGGCTGCGCGCGGGCTGGCAGACCCGCCCGGGGTCTGCCCACCCCGGACGGGTCCGCCCAGGACCGCGTGCCCCCGGCGGTCCGCCCGGGGTGCTGCGCCCGGGACCGCGGTGCCCCCGGGCGGGTCCGCCCGGGGTGCTGCTCACCCGGGCGGGACCGCCCGGGACTGCGCGCACCCGGGCGGGTCCGCCCGGGGCCGCGCGCCCCCGGACGGGTCCGCCCGGGGGGCTGCGCATCCGGTTTAGTCTATTAACTGCCCGTTTTCCAAAAAAATTTGATTTTTGGAGGGAAAGGAACCCGCCCGGGGTCGCCTTGACCCGCCCGGGTCCCACTTCCCCCGGGCCGGTTCCCTACTTTCTATAAATAGACCCTATGGGTCCCATTGAAAGGGGACGACGGGAAAAGAAAGAGGAGGAAAGGTGGACTTGCCTAGACCTCAAGTTCAAGTGGTTCGTTGTTTTCGGTCCGAGTGGGGTAAGTCCCCGGGCCTTGTGTATATGCCCCTACGGGGTATATTTACAATTATGCCCTTCAACGGGCCGTGTTCGTAATGCGTTGTACAACAGAGTGACGGACTTATGCAATTATGTCATTATGTCATCATGTCATTACGATGACAAATTGTAAAAATGTCCTCCTTAAGGTCTTGAAAGGCCTAAGTCTTGTAAATTGCAGTTTTACCTTGCGACTTTTGTAATTAGGGGTATGCCCCTACTTCCCGCCATGATGCGGATGTATGTACTGTCGATAATTCGTCGACACCCTCTGTACTCATGCAAAATTATAAGAGCACCTTATTATGCCCGGCACATTTCGTTAATGCAATATTGCATATAAACCCCGACTCTCTAAGAGCGTGCATACCTCCCCCTACTTCCAAGCAATTGAACCCATGAGTGTCTTCTCTAGAACCTCTCGTTGTCGGCTTGGTCTGGGAGTGCTGTTGGCTCAGTCCAGCGCTCGAGGGTCATCTTAAACCTAGGCCTAGGGTTTGGTAAAGTTACCGAAATACCCCTGCGACCTAAGAAGTGATCTAATGGCCTCCCAAACATTCTGAAAAGGGCCTCAGAGCCTTAGAAAGTCAGTAACCCGGCTTTATGTCTACCCTAGCCCAGAAACTCCTAAATCCCTCTGGTCTGGTTATTTACTAAAATACCCATAGGTCTAAGACGGCCACTTAAACCCCAGTGGCCCACTTCAGCGTGCTCAGTCAGGGTCCCCGTCAGCTCCCCCGTCCTGTTTTAAGCAAACCTACTCTATTGGTTGGAGCCTCGAGAAAGAACTTTAAGCCTTCATGTTGTCATTTAATCAAGGGTGTTCGGACATTAAGCCGATGTAAATCAACGCCGACTCCGGTCGGCGAGGAGAGGTCCAGCACTCGAACCTATATCGTCTGATACGACGCGCACCCACGGAACCCTCTCTATGCAGAGGAGTGTTTCTTTTCAAAAAGAACGAAAATCTACCTTTTATCCACGATAGAAGTCGATTTTAGATTTTTTCCGTGTCTCACAGACTGGCACGCCCGGTGGGACCTTTCCCGCCTTTCTTCTCTTTGACAACAGAAGGCTTGCACCTCTTTGAGGTTCTTATTGCTCTCCCTCCTACAGGACGAGGGAAGAACGCTTTGCTTACCAGTTTCAAGTGCTCTGTCACATCACGATCACGACAATGGCAGCGGTGACGTATGGACCGCAGGTGATCGCTACCCACGCCAGGTATGGCTACCTGGCGACGCCGATTGCTTTCGGCGACTTTCCCCCGGTGGTCGGTTCCCCTTTTTTCTTAGGGGTAGTCCCGATCACTGAGGATGACGCAGTGCCAACTGCTGGCCGGACTGCTCCGGCTAAGAAGACTGCTGCAGAGGGTGCTAGGCCCTCCGTTCGTGCTGTAAGCCGGGTTCACCCGGCTTCGAAGGTGTTCGCCGGGGGCGTCAGGCCCTCTGTTCCTTCCTTTGGTCGGACTGTTCCGGTCGAGGCAACTACTCTGAAGGGCGTCAGGCCCTCTGTTCCTGCCTTTGGTCGGATTGTTCCGGCCGAGACAACTTCTCTGAAGGGCGTCAGGCCCTCTGTTCCTGCCACCGGCCGGGTCCGCCCGGTCCGAAAGATACCTACCAGGGGTGTTAGGCCCTCTTTATCTGCTGTTGGCCGAGTCAGGTCGGCCGGACAATACAACATGGCTGGGGGTGTCAGGCCCTCGATGAAGCCCACGCCTAGAGATGTCAGGTCTTCAGTCTCTCAAGCTGGCCGAGTGTTCTCGGTCAACCATATTACTGTTGAGACGGCTCCTCCCCGACAGGGACAGCGCCGCCCTCGTCGTCGCGGTAGCCGTACTGAGACGGTTGCCCCTGCTCAACGGGGGCAACGCCACGCGAGGAAACAACTTCGGCCTGGGGCCACTACTTCGCGTTCCGGCAAGACTATTCTCGTCAGCGACGTCCGTATCAGGCTCGATGGAGGCGAGCCGATTGTACCTCGGGACCGACACGTCCCCACTATTCCAACTTCCAACCGGTTCGAACTCCTTAGGAAGATCCGAGAGGAGGGAGCGAAGGCAAAGAATGTCACCACGCTCCGGCCCAAAGTGGCGGCCCCCAGAGTCAAGTCTGGGGGCAACCCAATTGAGGAGCATCAGCTCCACCTAAAGGAGATATGGGTCACCAAGGAGGAGGCCCGGGCAATTAAACGCGCTCGGGCTGAGAAAGGTACACGCCAGTCTGGGCCGCACTCAGGGCAGGGCCCCTCTATTCCTAAGTCGACTAAGCCCTCCTCCTCTCACAAGCCAGGCGCTCGCCGGCAGCGGGGGCAGTGCCGCGCCCCGCCAAAGCCGGTACGTCCGACTTCCCCCTGGGCTACCTCAGACAATTCAAGAGGGGGCAATGCTCGACAGTGTCTGGCCCCTCGAGCATCTGTCTTCGACCGGCTAGGGGACATATCTCCCCCGATGCGGCATCCGCCGAGGAGGAGGCGGGTAACTCGTGTCGCAGATGACACTGTCAGGGTGTTCACCTGCTACACCTCCTCCACGGACAAGCACACGGAAGCGGCTCAGGAAGACCTCACCCAGCCATTACAAGCTATGAGGAGGTCGAAGCACGTCTCTCGGGTCGTGGCTCAGCTAGACTCAGTTCCTCTAGCAGGAACTTCACAGCCTGACCCTGCACGACAGGAGGAGCGCCAGGATAATGATCATGGCGCTGTCGGGGAGGGCCTTTTCCCTCGCGAGGAAGGTACAACGGAGGGGATGCAAGCTCTCACCCTGGAAGAACTCCGGCGCGAAAACCAGGAGTTGAAAGGTCTGTTGCAAGCACTCCTGCGCGATAAGGAGCCTCCTGCCCAACCTGCTGCAGCACCGGCAAGCGTTGAGCAGCAAACATCTCCAGTTCCAGCCACTATTAATGTGTCGGCTATGGCGGCCAGATCTCCTGTGGCCCTGGAAGTGGAGGTACCTCAGCAGGAGCCTAATATGAGGTTCTCTGCTACTCCTGCCGAAAGTTTGACAGCTCAGCGGCAGATGATTGAGCGGATTGTAGTAGCAAAGTTCGCTCAGCATGGTGAAGGAGTGGCCACAGTCGATCTGTACAGTGTGCCCTACCCTCTCCATCACCAATTCAAGAAGCTCTCTCCGGACTGCCCCAAGGCCCCGAAGCTGCAAAAGTTCAATGGGCAGGGTTCGCCCCATGAGCACCTGGCTTACTATGTAACCGCCATGGGCGAACTGGCTTTGGACGAGTCCTACCTCTTGCGGTATTTCGCCACTTCTTTGACGGGTTCTGCTTTTCAATGGTACTCCCGTTTGAAGCCCAATTCGGTACCCGATTGGGCAGATATGCAGAAGAAGTTTGTGGACCGGTTCCAAACCGCGGAGCGTAAGGTTTCCTTAGCGGAACTTTGCGCTTTAAAACAAAGAAGAGGTGAGACGGCCATCGACTTCATCAAGAGGTGGAGGGATGTTAGCATGCACTGTGATAACCCTCCCACGCCGGAGGATGCTATTACCATATGTCGCCGAGGCCTGGCGGCCGAAGTTAGTGAAAAGCTCTTGGGTTCCAGTATCCGGGGCTTTGATCAGCTCAACTCGGTGGTCGCGGAGATCGAAATGTTCTTCGCAGACCATCCGACACACTCCTCGGCCAAGGGCAAAGCCCCCAAGGACCGCCCAGTTGGGGGAAAAGAAATCAATGCAGTGGATTTCTCCCCGAAAAATGGCGAGAAAGGAGGCGCTAAGGGGAAGGGTAATGGCAAAAAGTCGGAGGTCAAGAAGGCCGCTGAAGCCTTGGCGGAGAATATGAAGAAGCCGTACTCCTTCAGGAAAGAGCACACAAAAATGCTCTTTGATTTTTGTATGCAGGAGGAGCTGTTTTCCTTGCCAGAGCCGCGGAGGCCGGCAGAAGTAGGCAAGACGGATGATCCCAACTACTGTGTGTATCACCGGAGGTTGGGACATACTATTACAGACTGCTATGTTTTCAAAGACATAGCCGAAGATCTTATCCAGAAAGGTCTCATAAACATGTTAGGCCATGCGGTTGAGCCTCCACAGCCGCACCACTGGAGTCGATCCACTCGATCGGCCAATGTGGTTTATATGGCGGCACTGGTTTTAGCATTGCACGCCGCCGAGGCTGGGTCTTCAAACCAACAACCTCAAGCCATTCCCGAGTCGTCGTGCTGGCCAGGAGCGGAACACCTTGCTGTAAGAAGGCTCCTCTGGAAAGTCCGCCGGGAAATCCACCAGCTGAGACAAGAACAGCGAGAGTTGCTGCAGTTTCTCCATTATTTGGATGATCAGCTCGCTGCTCTTCCCCAAGCCCAGAGTGAACAGCTCACAAACCTTCATGGAGCAGAGGCAAACCCACTTCCACCTGTCTCACAGAGGTCAGGGTCAAATGGTTGGCTGTCCGAGGACTCATCAAGCTCGTCAGAAGAGGCGGAACCTGCAAAGCCATTTTCTTTTCACCGCGAACAAACTCTACAGATTTTCTTCGCGTGTTGCCGTGCTGAGCTGGTAACCCCGTCAGTGGCAACTAATCACCAACGACCTGAAGCCCGGTTCTATCAAGATTATTGCCCTTATCATGAGGCGTCGGGTCATATTATTTTCAACTGTCAACCCTTCAAGGACCTTGCGGAAGATTTCATCAGGCGAGGGATAGTTGATATGGGTGATTCCTTAGTGCGCCCTCCACAGCCACAGCGCGTGGGGCGATGACGTTCTCAGTTAATGTCATCCATACGCAGTTGGCATTCAACCTGCCTGACCCTTCTGCTGAAGGGAATGTTTCCCGACAACCGGGAACCGAGGCCACACTCTGGTACCCAGGACAGCGACCTTCCCATCAGTGTTCTTTTCCCAAGGAAGACACTGAAAAGATATTTGACAAGCTTCTAGAGGATGGGTGGGTGTTGGCATATGACCCTCCGTCTTATTACAACGAGACGGCCAAGAGTCATCCTCGCTATTGCAAGTATCATGCGAGGGTGTCCCACCCTACTCAGCACTGTGAAGATGTTCAAGACTTCATTGAAGCTCTCATTCAGAAAGGGGTTGTGGATACCCAGGGGAATTCTATGACAAGGCTACGCCTCGCAGAAGCCGCCAAGGAGACTCTTCAGCAGGTTCGGCGAGAGAACGAGGCTTTTGCCCGGTTGGCCCGCCCAAGCGAGCCTCGACAAAATGAGGAGTTTCCGTTGCTCGCTAAGGACAAGACTGCTCGTGAGAAGCCTAAGGCTCAGAGCCCGGGAGACTGCGCTGTACGACGAAGCCCTGGGGCTCAACTCAAACCGAGCCAGCCAGGTGTTGTCATAAGAGAATGTCCTCGGCCAGTTGATAAAGGAAAGGCCAAGGTCCTGAATCCTCAGGGTGAGGCTCCGGCTGGATCAGCCAAGCTACAAAGCCTGGAGAAGCCTCAACCGGCGCAGCCCGTCAAAGGGCCGGCCAAAGCCCCCTTGCAGTCCGGTCGCCTTGAGAAGGTTGCCACTAGCTGCCCGCAGAGCAATGATAAGGGCAAGCGCAAAGTTCTAGAGGTTGAGCCTAAGACTCAGCCTGGAGCTAAGTTAACAAATCCTCAACCTGCGGCAAAGAAAGATTCAGCGATTCCGCAAAAATCTTTGGGGCTCCACTTCGGCCAGATGGAGTTCCAGGAGTTGCCGCCAGAAATAGTTGCTCAGGCGATCAAGGCCACTTTCCAACCCTCCCCTAAGGCAGAGGAGTGGACCCGCGTGGGCCCAAGGAAGAGCCGCGAAAGCCAAAGTGCCAGACGGCCAGTGCAACGCGGGAGTCAGAGTGGTGGCGTTAAGCAACCTCGTTCCGCAAAGTCATCTCCTCCTTCTTTCGAAGAGGTCGCTCGCCTTAAGAAGCAAGAAAAGAACCGGAGAAAGAATCTAAAAAGGAGGCTTAAAAAGCAGGCTGAGCAGGTAGTCGCCATGGAGGCCTCCAAACGACTCACTCCAGTGCAACGGTTGCAAAAGCTTATTGACCAACTGGAGGAATACGTGCCACCTTGCCCCACTGAGATGGTCACGTTGGACAAATACATCCCCTGGGAAAAGTTTGGGCATAAGACCTGGCTCCTTAACTGGCTACGGGAGACTCTGCATCGTCTTGAAGACGGTGAGAGGATTCCAACTCCGGAAGAGCTCTTGCTGTTTTGTAAGGACGAAGAGCTTACTATTGAGGCCCTTGAGCTGGCGATGCGGGAGTTGTCATGCAACATGGTGGCCATTCCACCCCCAGACAACATAAATGCTCCTGGCGGAGAAGGCTGTGCACCCATGGCTACATATCAACGCCGATCAGGGAGGAGTCGGCGGGCACGTGGTCGAGGTCGCGGTCGAGGGCGAGAAAGTCCTTTGACCCCCGACCGGGTGATAATGTTCAGAGGAGAAAAATCGGGCCCTATTCCTGTGCCACGAGTACGGGGTGTTCCCTTCATCCCTACATCCTCGGAGAATGTTGATAGGACCCCGGAGAATCGAGGGACGGGCGGCGTCCCTTTTGTAATTCCCTCCTCAGAGAGAGAAGAAGCTCCCACGGATGACTCTCCGTCAACGCCGGCTCCTGAGCAGGCGGGTCCTTCGAACAGTGCCTCGGGAGAAGGTCCCTCGGGTCATGCCGAGCCAGCCGAATCCCAGTCGGCCTCAGATGTGTCTTTGGCACCACTCTTTCAAGAAGCGGCGGAGATGCAAGATGAAGATCAACGCCCGGCTAAAAAGGAGAAGCCCCATGGAGCTCCGAAGACTCTGGAGGAACTTATTCCCCCATTTGACAAGATCCGCGCTAGGGCGGACCGTAAAATCATTCAACATATGAGCCGGTTCCCAACTAGCATTACTGTATGGGAAGCTATCGTCTGGAGCAAGGATCTCCGAGAAGCTCTGGTAAAGGTGCTCCAAGACCCCGAGGCGTATGAGGCTCATGTGGTAGAGTTGCAAGCCCAAGCATATGAGGCTCTGGCAGCCAATATTGTTTTCACAGACAAGGATATGCTACTGGCTTCCCCTTGCCACAATCGTCCCTTATATATGAAAGGGACAATCAACGGCCATGAGGTGAATCGAATCTTGGTCGATGCAGGGGCCGCAGTAAATATCATGCCATTAAAGACGTTCAAATCTCTTTATTTGGCACCTTACTTGCAAAAGGTCAATGCTGTCAAGATTTCGGGGTTTAATCAGGGCTCCGAGGAGGCCCTTGGACGCGTCGAGGTGAAGCTTGTGCTGGGCGACTTCACCACCAAGGCGATATTTTACATCATCAACTCTGACACATCCTACAAGATGTTGTTGGGAAGACCCTGGTTGCATGAAAATTGGGTCGTCCCATCAACATTGCACCAATGCCTTAAATATTCAAAAGGGGGAAAGCAGTATACAGTCTTTGCAGACCAGGCTCCCTTTCACCCCAATGAATGCCACCTGGCGGATGCCTCCCTATACTTCGGGGAATCCACTATTTCAATCCCCGATAAAGTCCCAGACAAGGGGAAGCAGAAGGTTGAACCTGAACCAGAAGGAAGCCAACTCTTCACGGTCAATCGTGAGGTGTTAAAGCTCCACCAGTTGAGTCTCAAGCCTGCGTCGAAGCCTATGCAAGTAGAAAGAGGCAAGATTGACTTTGAGGCCAACCTCATCAGTCAAGCTATCAACTGCAGTGTACCTCTGCCCCCAAATTGCATTCAACTTCCCTTTGTTACGGAAGAGCACGGGGTGGAAGAATTGAAGACCTTTGTAGTTTCTTACATACGCAAAGGTCGAAGGAAAGACCGTCACTTGGTTCAGCCAATTGTCTTCTACAGAGGGGACCAAATACCGCCAAGTCCGCCGGAGGACGACTTCGGGTGGGCATCGCCAGCTGACAAGGTGTCAGAGCCTATCCAAGCCATGGCTCATATGCCTGCTCGACTCAAGCACATGTGTATGAAGCAGGGGATTCCACAGCAGCAAACTTCTGCGCAGAAAACATATTTTTCTAATCTCTGGAATCCTCCACATGTCAGGGGGCAACCTCCATTTTCTCACAAAGACACCCGAGGATTGGGCTATGAGCAGGAGCCAGAATTCCGGGTCCATTATGCTATTAATGCCATAGGGCTCTTATCATCCTCTCGTGAGGAGGCCCGAAAGGAGCCTGCGGCTGAAGAACTCTATCAGGAGTCTACAGAAGCCATGGCGTCTCCTCCGTCAGTGTCCGGCGAGGATTCGCAGACAGGAGAAATCTCCTCAACCTCTACTGGCGACTTGGTGATACCAGAGGAGTTTGAGATTTGCGAGATCAGCCCTGATGAAGCTGAAGACTTCGTTGACCTCCAACCAGCTCCACCTGAGCTCGAAGACGGTGGTCAAGCAACTGTTTATGAGTTGGTCGAGGTCAACCTTGGCACTCATGGCGAACATAAGCCCACCTTTGTAAGTGCCCTCCTTAGTGGGGAAGAACGACAGGCATACCAGCAACTCTTGAATGAATTCAGAGACTGCTTTGCCTGGACGTACAAAGAGATGCCGGGCCTTGATCCATCCGTGGCAGAACATGAACTGGCGATACTCCCGACAGCCAAGCCAGTTAAGCAAGCCCAGAGACGCATGCGCCATGAACTGGAGGTGAAGGTGAATGCGGAGGTCGACAAAATGTTAGACGTGGACTTTATAGAGCCATGCAGGTACCCTGTGTGGCTGCCAATATAGTCCCAGTCAAAAAGAAGAACGGCCAAGTCCGGGTCTGCATCGACTTTCGGGATCTGAATAAAGCCTGTCCAAAGGACGACTTCCCAGTCCCGATCATCGAGACGATGGTGGATATGACTACTGGTCATGAGTCCCTGTCTTTTATGGACGGGTCATCTGGTTACAACCAAATCCGTATGGCTGTCAAAGACAAGGATCATACGGCTTTCAGAACCCCAAAAGGCATCTTCAGCTACAAGAGAATGCCATTTGGCTTGAAAAACGCCGGTGCCACATATCAAAGGGCAATGACCAAAATCTTTAATGAGATGCTGCACAATGTTGTCTAATGTTATGTCGACGACCTGGTCGTTAAGTCCAAAAGGCGAGCTAATCACTTAGCCGACCTACGTCGGGTCTTCGAGCGGCTTCGACAATATCAGCTCAAGATGAATCCGATGAAATGCGCCTTTGGAGTCTCCAGCGGCAAGTTCATCGGTTTTATCGTCAGATACCGAGGGATAGAGATAGATCCTGACAAAACCAGGGCTATCAATGAGCTCCCTCCACCCAGGAACATAACGGAGCTCAGATCTCTGCAGGGAAGGCTCGCTTATATCAGGCGATTCATCTCTAACCTCTCAGGAAGGTGCATGCCCTTCGGCAAATTGATGAAAAAAGGAGCACCCTTTATCTGGGACGAGAGCTGTCAAAAGGCTTTCGAACAACTCAAGGAGTATCTCTTGACTCCACCAGTCTTAGGGGCACCTGTCAGAGGAAAGCCTCTCATTCTTTACATCGCAGCCATGGAGGCTTCCCTTGGGGCTCTCCTGGCCCAAATTAATGAGGAGGGTAAAGAGCAGCCACTATATTATCTCAGCAGGAAGCTGATCGGCCCCGAGTGTCGATACTCACCTATGGAGAAAATGTGCCTTGCTTTGGTGTTCGCTGTCAAAAAGTTACGGCACTATCTGTTAGCGCACCGAGTGGAGCTCATCTCTAAATGGGACCCGCTCAAGTACCTACTCAGTCAACCTGTCCTCTCTGGAAGGTTAGGGAAATGGGCTCTTATCTTGATGGAGTTCGACATTACATTCGTCCCACGTAAGGCGATCAAGGGACAAGGGATGGCTGATTTTCTTGCTGCACACCCTGTGCCGGCGGAGTCGTTCCTCAACTTCGACCTACCAGACGAGGAGGAGCTGATGCAACCACCTGATGCTGAAGAGGGTGCAGATGTCTCACTCCATCCTGAACAAGAGGTGTTGTCTCTCGGCACACCATGTTGGGAGTTGTATTTTGACGGTGCATCTAGGACCGTTAAGAAGACAGGCGGCCTCGTAAGCTCTGTAACCGGCGCCGGCATAGTCTTCGTATCCCCTCAAGGGGGTATACTTCATCATTCCTGCGCTCTCATGAAGTCATTGACTAATAATGAGGCGGAATATGAAGCATTAATCATTGGGCTACAGCTAGCGCTGGAAATGGAGCTCAAATGTATTAGAGTGTACGGGGATTCTCAGCTCATTGTCCGTCAAGTCCTCGGTGATTATGATGTGCGGAAAAAGGAGTTGATCCCTTACTTTGAGGCCGTTATGAGGCTTAAAGAAAAGTTCTATCTCTTTGAGATAAGCCATGTGCCGAGGAGTAGTAATTCTCAGGCAGATGCGTTGGCAAAGTTAGCAGCCGCGTTGAAGCTTCCACCTGACGGTGAATTGAATATTACAGTCAGGCACAGAAGGCTCATGCCCAACATGCTTGATGAAGAATCGGGCCTCACCATTTATGAGGTTCACCACCTCGAAGAGGGAAATGATCCAGAGGAAGAAGATTGGCGCGAGCCAATTATACAAATCAAGAACGGGCAGTTTCCTCCGGAACGAGCTCGAAGGGTGCAGTTGCTTAGAAGGGCTGCGTCATATCGGTTGCTTGATGGTGTTCCCTTCAGGCTCGCCCAGGAAAAGGACCACCCGGTGCTCTTGTGATGTCTCACTTAAGGAAGCCAGGACCGTCATGCGGGAGGTCCACTCTGGGTTG
This sequence comes from Amorphophallus konjac, assembly GCA_022559845.1. Classification (NCBI taxonomy): domain Eukaryota; kingdom Viridiplantae; phylum Streptophyta; class Magnoliopsida; order Alismatales; family Araceae; genus Amorphophallus; species Amorphophallus konjac. The sequence continues at coordinate 276,438,850 of CM040124.1, read as the reverse complement.
TGCGGGGCTCACCAGGCCGGGACGAAGGGGCATAAATTTATTCTAGCAGCCACATATTATTTTTCTCGCTGGGCTGAGGCTATTCCTCTGCGAGAGGTTACAGGTGAGGCAGTGGCTCGCTTCGTAAGATATCATATTATATACAGATTCGGAGTCCCTAGCCGAATTATTTCAGACAATGGGACGCCCTTCAGAAACAAGACAGTGTATGCACTGGCGGCCAAATTCCACATTGATTGGAGAACCTCCTCGGTTTATAACCCTCAGGCTAATGGTTTAGCGGAGGCTTTCAACAAAACACTTTGCAAGTTGATGGCAAAGATTATAAATGGCCGAAAAAAGGATTGGAGCGAAAAGGTCCACGAAGCCCTCTGGGCCTATCGGACTGTTTATAAAACCCCTACTGGGTGTTCCCCATTTTCACTGGTGTACGGGGCTGAGGCAATCACCCCTGTAGAGATTGAGCTGGCTTCATATCGAGTGGCAGTTCAGGCAGGCCTACCCGGCCAGGAGCAGTCTGAAGTCGAAAGGAGGCTGGAGGAATTATCCTCTTTAGAAGGCAAAAGACTTCAAGCCTATCAGTATCTGCAGATCTACCAAGCTCGCATGGCGCGTGCTTACGACAAGTTAGTCAAGCACCGGGCATTCAAGAAAGGCGACTTGGTCATGCTTAAAGAAAAAGAAGTCATTGCCGGCAAGCCAAGCGGGAAACTCCAACCCAATTGGCGGGGGCCTTACATCATCCAGAAGGTCTTCGAAGGCGGGGGCTTACACGGTGGTGGACCACAAAGGCAACAGCCCGTTCCCTCCTCTCAATGGCAAGCACATGAAGCTCTACCATGCGCCACCGCAAGAGTTTCCACAGCAGTCCTCACAGGACAGTACCTCTTGTCAGTGAAGGTTCAAAAAAAAAAGGGGGGGGGGTTAAAAATACTGATACCCCGGCGGACTCAGTCAGCCTTCAATGGTTGGCTGAGGGTAAAAAGGCCACAGACCCGGTCGAGGTGAAAACCCGAAAGGGCGCCTCGGGCAAAAATGGGCAACCCCTCGGTGTGAAAACCCGAAAGGGCACACTGGAAAAAGCTAAAGGGGGCCAACCTCGGCGAAAACCCGAAAGGGCGGTGAGGTTGGTAATGTGAAAGAAATTTTTTTTTTCCTCTCTCTGTCTATTCTATGGGGGGCTCTAAGTCAATGACTCCACCCCATCTCCACCAAAACATCATATTGATGTCATGGCTAGACCTTACATGTCATTCTATGACACCTAGTCTTACCAACATTTTGAGGTTGTCATATTTTGTCCCACCGGGCATGGTCTCAGTATGCTCTCTCGAGCTGCCAACCGATGTCGTCTTTCGACCCCCTTTTGTCCCATCGGGCATGGCCTCAGTATGCTCTCTCGAGCTGCCAACCGATGTCGTCTTTTGACTCCCTTTTGTCCCATCGGGCATGGCCTCAGTATGCTCTCTCGAGCTGCCAACCGATGTCGTCTTTCGACCCCCTTTTGTCCCATCGGGCATGGCCTCAGTATGCTCTCTCGAGCTGCCAACCGATGTCGCCTTTTGACTCCTTTTTGTCCCATCGGGCATGGCCTCAGTATGCTCTCTCGAGCTGCCAACCGATGTCGTCTTTTGACTCCCTTTTGTCCCATCGGACATGGCCTCAGTATGCTCTCTCGAGCTGCCAACCGATGTCGTCTTTTGACTCCTTTTTGTCCCATCGGGCATGGCCTCAGTATGCTCTCACGAGCTGCCAACCGATGTCGTCTTTTGACTCTTCTTTGTCTCACCGGGTTTGGCCTCAGTATGCCCTCTCGGGCTACCAACCCATTTCACCTTTCGGCTCGTAGATTTGACTCATTCGTCCCACCTGGGCTGTCAAATCTACCCATTTGTCCCACTTGTGTGGCATATACGTCCCTACGGGAATGCCACTTTCTCCTCGCCCCCTGGGCGTTATAGGGTCAAAAAAAAATGGGGTTAAAAATATTGAGGCCCCAGCGGACTTGATTGTTTCTGTTAGAGGGAACAATCAAGGGTAAAAAGGCTTTAACCCAGCTAGGGTGAAAACCCGAAAGGGCGCCCTAGGCAAAAATGGGTACCCCTCAGTGTGAAAACCCGCAAGGGCGCACTGGAAAAAGCTAAAGGGGGCTGGTCCTGGCGAAAACCCGAAAGGGCGGTAGGAGCGGTAAAGTGAAAAAAAAAATAAAAAAAAAGAGGTGAAGACATACATACAGAAGGAGGGGAGCAAAATCAGCTACGCTAAAGCTCTGTCTTTCATTTGCTAATGTCAATAATAGAGCCCGAGACAAGCCCTCGGGGAAGATGTACATGGCTGGGGTCTGAATGCAGCCCCACAAAAAAAAAAAGAGAGAGGAACAAGAAGCCATTAAAGCCCGAGATCAGTCCGCAGGCCGGCAAGAAGAGTCTCCTGCTGTGTCAACGCCTCCCTGACTCCTCCGAGCTCGTGCTGGAACTCCTCTTCCTTCACTCTCAGGAGGTCTTGAGCATCCCGGGCCTCTCGGAGCCGTCGCTGCAGAGCCTCCAACTCCTGCTCCAGCCCGTCCACGTGCGAAGAAGCCACCCGAGACTGCTCCTGAGCTGCCGTCGCTTGCATGAATAGGTGTTCTTGTCTGCTGCGAAGCTCAGATGCTGTCTCCTCTGCCTGCTGAATCAGAGCCTGTAGCTGTAGCCGTCTCGCCTCAGTAGCGTGGCGGCGGGCAAACTCAGCCCATGCATGCTCTAGCCGGGGCATCCACGTATCTCGGGAAAATCCAAATGCGTGATATCCTCGGGTGGAGTTGGCTAAATGCTCCCTCATGACCTCAACTGAGGGAAGCGGGGTCGTCTGTAAGAGGAGTTCGAGGTTTTCAATCAGCCCCGCTTCTAAAGCACTGCCTTGGGGAGCCACCAGAAGCTGAGGTCCTTCTGGCCAGTCTATGCCCAAAGCTGGGAAATCTGCTGGCAAAGATGAGGTATCCTCCCCAGCACCTGAAAAGACAGTTAAGAGGGAACAATGCATTAGCCTCCAAAAAAAAAAAGAGGAACAATGAATGGCCCCTCAGGAAGGCCAAGCAAATAGCTAACCTGAGGAAACCTCCGGGGCCGTGTCTGAGACGACCTCTGGTGTAGCATGATCATTAGAGGTCAGCATACTCCCTGCCCCCAGAGGCGGATCGCCGGTCACAGGCATGGACGACCCTGCCTCCTGCGAAGGCACAACTGAGTCCTCAGAAGCCGCCTCAAGGCTCTCCTCCCCCACTGAGGAAGTCAGTGCAGCATCACCTGTATCTGTGTGGCATAAGGGGCAGAAAGGTCATCAATAAGACACCAACATGAAAATACACAGGGAGGCTGAAGCTTCAATGCTGATTATACCTGACAATAGGGGTGTCGCGTCATCTGGCCCCACTGTCTGATCACCCTCCTGGACAGTGGCCGGCGAATTCTCTTGTAAGGGAACCGTCTCCGGAGCAAGCAGGGGAGTGGATGCAACCACAGAAGTGCCAGCTGCTATTTAGGCAAAAGTGTGGTTAGCTCTATGACTGAGTCTAACCAAACAAAAGGCAAATACGAGGCAGACCGAAGACACACCAGTAATGTCTCTGCCTGTGTCCTCGGCCCGTCCACCAGTGGAAGATAGCAGGCTTGGAGCGAAATCAGGAACCCCAGCATGGTAAACCCCGGCGGCTGAGACTGGGACGCTTGGGGCCCCAATAGAAACTTCTGGGTCAACATCATAGGCCGGAAGCTCAGGGCCAGCCCCAGAGGAGGAGATCAACTTAGCCAGCTCGGCTGTGGAGTTGGCTAACTTAGTGGCTGCACAGAAAGACTGTCAGAGGTTGCAGTGACAAAAGTAATTGTCAACTCCAAAGAGGGTCAATTGAGTTTCTTGGTATACCAGAAACAATGCCCAGGTCGCCTCCCTCAGAGGAGCTCAAGGACGAAAGGGAAGGAGCTGTCTCTGTCTCAGAACCAGTGCTGGAGCTGCTATTACTCAAAGAGGTGCTGGAATCCGAAGATGTGTCAGTCCCTTCTTTCTCTCTGGGAGCATAGTGCTCCCTCTGAGGCTCTGTGTAAAAGAGAAAACAGAGTCAGTTAAAAAAAATAACACCTCACTTGATTCAATGAGTAAACAAGGAGGAACTATGAATTTCAAATTCACCTGGAATGGGAGAAGGTCTGCTCTCTCCAGTCTGGCCAGCCATACCAGCAGAAGGACAATCCCCTAAGGGGTGGTCCAAGTCCTCCAGCTCCAATGTCAGGTCCTCTGGGACATCTGCATCTGGTATAATTGGCGGAGTCTTATTCGCAGGCCCTGGCGAAAACTGCCCTAGTAGTCTCATCTCTGGGGGAGCTACACACAAGACACTCTTTTAGTAAAACAGAGGCACAATTACCAAACTATACATAAAGGGGTTCATAGTTTCCAACTCACTCAAAGGAGCTCCGTCCTTGGCAGGGGTGGTATCCACCCGAAGGCGTGATGAAGGCTGAATCTCAGCTCCTAAGCCCCCACTATGCCGCCGTTTCGCCGCCGGACTATTATCCATGGGAGGGTGAGCGGGGAGAACATCCTCTGAAGGTGGAGCGTCGGCAACCTCAGCAATTCCTACAATGGAAATATGGCAATCAGCAGTTGACAGCTCCAGAACATTTATATCTTATTATAATGATAATAAATGCAGACGGAGAATCAGAAGGTTCATACCTACCGCCCCTGCATCAAGACTAGGGCGGGTAATCAGCTGATTCGGGTCAATCCGGAGAGCTCTAGCGGCCTGCTCCACGGCGCCCTTCAGTGCCTGAGGTGTAGAAGCCACCTCCAAAGCCGGAATATGGGCTAGCAAGCCTGCACAGCCCACGGCATTGATCACATGGGCCTTCCAGAAAGCGAAGGCCGTGCCCACCAGTGCTCCCTCCGGGATGGACTCCGACAGCTGGGAGTCGTGGGTCAGACCACAGGAGGCCCTCAAGTCTCCCCACCAGGAGTAGCTCGGAGTAGAGCCAGAAGTGCCTTTGCGGCGCGAACTCAAAGTAGAGGCCTCCTCAGACGTCGACCTCAGGGGCCGCAACGCCCCCGTATACTGACTCCTGTCAATGGGCAATGAATGCCCCTGCTCCCGCCATCGGCTCTCGATGTCTCGGACCACTATAGCCAAGCTGGAAAAATGAGCCCGGACGAAGCCGGGATCAAGGAAAAGAGGAGGCAGGTCCTCCCTCTTCAGGCGCTTCTCCTCTGCTGCCCTGATAGTGTCTGCCCGCTCTCTGAAGATGTTGTTGGCTTTAAACCACCAGCGGGCATAGTGAATGTCAAAATGTCCCACCCGGGCCTGGGCCGGAAGAGGGATATGCTCCCTCACGCCGCGGTAAAGAAAGTCCTGCCAGCATGCGGCAACCAAATGCACGTCCTTCTGCTTATATTGCCTCGATGTCAGAGGTAAATCAACATTGGGTGGAACCGCCTGGTCATAGCCAAAGTTGCGGGCGAATCTGTGCGGGTAGTACGGCTCCAGAACCACTGTGTAAGAGCGCCGGTAAATCAGCACACTAGGTCGTATACACACGACCCACTCCCCAAAGGCATGTGGGGAAACAATGCCCTTTGAGGACACTTTGCAGACCACTGAGTCTCCATGTCCCTCCAGATACGGGCGATAAGAACGGGAGCTGTGGTCAAACTCCAAGCTCTCTCCCCTCCTCGTATGAAGGAAGGAAAGTGCTCGCCGGGCACCTGCAAGCTGTGTCACGATGTCCTGATCCTGGTGACCAGCAAAAGCAAAGATAAGCGGAGCCTTTATATTCGGAATGGAGGACCGCTGGGACAGCTCTGGAAGAAGTAGTCCTGCCCAAGCACTCAAATAATGAGTGGGCAGCAAAAGCTTCTTATCTCGCGGGCTGGCATGCGAACTCAAGGCACCCAAGCAGTGGTAGATGTTCGCCAAGGCAGCAGGGGCAAGGGCCAGCCGACGTCCGCATGCAAGCAGGCACGCAGGATAGATCACCTCGACCCGGAGCAGCTCCTCTTCCCCATGTGGGAAGACAAAGGTAGACAGCCAATAAGCTAAATATGCAGCCAAGTACGTCAGTGTAGGTAGCTTCCTGGAATTCCAACCTTGTGCTGGAGCTGGCAAGTGCCGAGGGTTGGATGCAAACTTTATGAGGACCTCTTTACATTGGTCCCAAGTGGCGCCGAACGAAGGGAATTCCTCGTAGAAACAGCACGGCCCGCTGTAGAAGTACATAATCCAGGCGTTAAGTGTAACCCTGGGTGTCCTGGCAGTCTTCTCCTTGCCCACCAGGGCCAAATCTCTCCAAGTCTTCATCAGATAACGGAGGCAGTAAGGTAAAAGATAGTGGCCCGCCCCATCTGAACTGTAAAGGTGGACGTCATCGAGGCATAGCTCCTCGTAAGCCTGTCCGCTGATCGGCAGGCCCGAAATCCGGTGAAAAGACCACAAATCCAGAGAAGTCTCTCCCTCAGCGGTGACCAGTGTGTTCCAGCGCCTATTCCACCTCTCCACCACAGCCTGGAGCAATCCTGCGTGACAAGGGTATGAATACAAAGCTGCAGTAACCGCGTGACGAATCCCGGCTCTATCCAGAGTGTCACCGTGCACAGTCAATATCCCCCAGAGCCACTTACCTGCACCTCTGTGGAAACAATGGGAGGGGACGACGGACCAACTCCCGTACCAGCTAGGAACCCTCAGTGAAAGGATTCCTTCCAACATGCAAAGATGGTCATAGCCGTCATGGGCAATACGACTTTCGGAGGGGGCCAGATATAGCCCGTCAATCACTACATCGACGGCCTTATGATGCCCCGCCAAGTGCCACACTGCAGGGGAAGAAGGTGTCGACCTGACCACAGCAGCATCCAGGTCCTGGTAGAATCCGAGCCATTTACTGTCGGGAAACTGGGGCTGCCGCGTAAATCCCCCGGGAAAGCTGGCATATGAATATGTGCAGGTACCTCTCATGCTGTCCCTGCCAGCTAAAATAGCCCCTTCCAGTCGTCGCCGCTGCTCTGGGAGAGAAGGGTCGTCACCATCAAGCCCCGGTGGAATGTAGCTCTGCACGAAGGCAATCAGATGCCGGTCCACCGGGTAGTGGGATGAGTATCCCCCAGAACGGTCGTATGCATAAAGTCCGCCTCGGTAGCCGATCTGAGAAGCCTCGACTAAGCCCTCGCCGACAGGGATATCCTCCGTTGGGCCTTCAGCGATCCAGGATGTGCCTTGATCAAGTGCGTCGGAACTGTCAGAGACGACGCGGCGAGGAGGCAAAGGTGGCATGGACTTGTCAGTCCGTTGCACGTAATGCTCATTATGGCCAGCCGCCCTCGACCCCCGTGCGGCAGCACGACTCCTGCTTGGACGAGCCATGTCTGTGGAGTTTAAAAAAAAAATGCATTAGAGATCATGCTGAAAAAATATCTCGATGCAGGAGCTATGCTCCAAGCCCAAGTTCCTCAGCGGACGTGTTACAACATTTATGTAAGTGCACGGGCCATCCGCCCCTGCCTCCGGCTGTCTCGGATGTCCCGTGGGGGGCACTTGTTGTAACCAGAAAATAAATGTATATATACGTTTATATATGTACGCATGTGTGCGTCAAAAGCCCATGCTTACGGTGTTGGCTCAGTCCAACCCGTTCTATCCCGCGGAAGCGAGGAGAACCCGCAATAAACCCACGGAGACTATTATAGTCATGTGGTTCCGGGTTTTAATCAATCAACCCAAGCCCTAAGGGTATGAAGACGTGCTATGCACATTGTTTTGGTACCTCGACGGCGTGTATCACGTCTCGTAGGATCGAAAACTCCTTCCCCGACGGACGAGCGAGGCGCGGAAGACAACGAACAAGGCGTGGAGAAGGCTTTTCCTCTCCCACGTGGAGTCAAGTGCGGAAACGTCGCTGTCGGAGCCGTACGGAGAATTTTAAAAGAAGCGAAGGGGACTGCCCGGGGAGGGGGGAACCCGCCCGGGGTATAAGGCCCCCGGGCGGGTCTCCCCGTGGCTGCGCGCGGGCTGGCAGACCCGCCCGGGGTCTGCCCACCCCGGACGGGTCCGCCCGGGACCGCGCGCCCCCGGGCAGGTCCGCCCGGGACCGCGTGCCCCCGGGCGGGTCCGCCCGGGGTGCTGCGCACCCGGGCGGGACCGCCCGGGACTGCGCGCCCCCGGGCGGGTCCGCCCGGGGTGCTGCGCCCCCGGGCTGGTCCACCCGGGGTGTTGCTCACCCGGGCGGGACCGCCCGGGACTGCGCGCCCACGGGCGGGTCCGCCCGGGGTGCTGCGCACCCGGGCGGGACTGCCCGGGACTGCGCGCCCCCGGGCGGGTCCGCCCGTGGGGCTGCGCATCCGGTTTAGTCTATTAACTGCCCGTTTTCCAAAAAAATTTGATTTTTGGAGGGAAAGGAACCCGCCCGGGGTCGCCTTGACCCGCCCGGGTCCCACTTCCCCCGGGCCGGTTCCCTACTTTCTATAAATAGACCCTATGGGTCCCATTGAAAGGGGACGACGGGAAAAGAAAGAGGAGGAAAGGTGGACTTGCCTAGACCTCAAGTTCAAGTGGTTCGTTGTTTTCGGTCCGAGTGGGGTAAGTCCCCGGGCCTTGTGTATATGCCCCTACGGGGTATATTTACAATTATGCCCTTCAACGGGCCGTGTTCGTAATGCGTTGTACAACAGAGTGACGGACTTATGCAATTATGTCATTATGTCATCATGTCATTACGATGACAAATTGTAAAAATGTCCTCCTCAAGGTCTTGAAAGGCCTAAGTCTTGTAATATACAGTTTTACCTTGCGACTTTTGTAATTAGCGGTATGCCCCTACTTCCCGCCATGATGCGGATGTATGTACTGTCGATAATTCGTCGACACCCTCTGTACTCATGCAAAATTATAAGAGCACCTTATTATGCCCGGCACATTTCGTTAATGCAATATTGCATATAAACCCCGACTCTCTAAGAGCGTGCATACCTCCCCCTACTTCCAAGCAATTGAACCCATGAGTGTCTTCTCTAGAACCTCTCGTTGTCGGCTTGGTCTGGGAGTGCTGTTGGCTCAGTCCAGCGCTCGAGGGTCATCTTAAACCTAGGCCTAGGGTTTGGTAAAGTTACCGAAATACCCCTGCGACCTAAGAAGTGATCTAATGGCCTCCCAAACATTCTGAAAAGGGCCTCAGAGCCTTAGAAAGTCAGTAACCCGGCTTTATGTCTACCCTAGCCCAGAAACTCCTAAATCCCTCTGGTCTGGTTATTTACTAAAATACCCATAGGTCTAAGACGGCCACTTAAACCCCAGTGGCCCACTTCAGCGTGCTCAGTCAGGGTCCCCGTCAGCTCCCCCGTCCTGTTTTAAGCAAACCTACTCTATTGGTTGGAGCCTCGAGAAAGAACTTTAAGCCTTCATGTTGTCATTTAATCAAGGGTGTTCGGACATTAAGCCGATGTAAATCAACGCCGACTCCGGTCGGCGGGGAGAGGTCCAGCACTCGAACCTATATCGTCTGATACGACGCGCACCCACGGAACCCTCTCTATGCAGAGGAGTGTTTCTTTTCAAAAAGAACGAAATCTACCTTTTATCCACGATAGAAGTCGATTTTAGATTTTTTCCGTGTCTCACAATGACCTTGTCGAATGCTATGTTGATGATCTGGTCGTCAAGACAAAGAAGCGGGAGGACCACTTAGCTGACCTGCGTCGAGTCTTTGAAAGGCTCCGACAATTCCAGCTCAAGATGAACCCGATGAAGTGCGCCTTCGGCGTCTCCAGTGGCAAGTTCCTTGGCTTCATTGTCAGGTATCGAGGCATAGAAATTGACCCTGACAAAATCAAGGCTATAAGAGGACTACCTCCGCCCAAGAGCTTGACAGAGCTCAGATCTCTTCAGGGGAGGCTCGCCTATATTAGGCGGTTTATTTTCAACCTCTTAGGAAGATGCCTACCTTTCGGCAAATTGATGAAGAAAGGAGCACCCTTCATATGGGACGAAGACTGTCAGAAGGCCTTCGAGCAAATCAAGGAGTATCTGCTGACTCCTCCAGTCTTAGGGGCACTCGTCAGAGGGAAACCCCTTATCTTGTATATTGCTGCCATGGATGCCTCTTTGGGAGCTCTCCTAGCCCAGATTAATGAAGAGGGCAAGGAGCAGCCACTGTACTACCTCAGCCGAAAACTGATCGGGCCTGAGCATCGGTACGCTCCCATGGAAAAGATGTGCCTAGCTCTGGTGTTTGCTGTCAAGAAGCTGAGGCACTATCTCCTAGCCCATCGGGTGGAACTCATTTCAAAATGCAACCCACTCAAATTTCTGTTATGCCAGCCTGTCCTCTCTGGTAGACTCGGCAAATGGGCACTTATCCTCATGGAGTTCGACATCACCTTCGTCCCACGCAAGGCGATCAAAGGACAAGGAATGGCGGAATTCTTAGCAGCGCACCCCGTGCCAGAAGATTCGCCACTCAACTTTGAGCTACCCGACGAAGAGGTGTTAGTGCCTTCTCAAGAAATCGGGGAGTCTTCTGAAAAAGTCCCACTACAGATGGAGCGAGGCGTCCTCACCCTTTATCTCCCATATTGGGAGTTATATTTTGATGGTGCCTCTCGGACAATCAAAAGAGCTGGCGGCCTTACGGACTATGTCTCGGGTGCGGGGGTAGTCTTTGTGTCTCCACAAGGCGGTATCCTCCACAACTCTTGTGCTCTCATGAAGTCGCTGACTAATAATGAGGCAGAGTATGAAGCACTAATTATTGGGCTTCAACTGGCACTGGAGATAGATATCAAGTGTATCAAAGTGTACGGGGATTCTCAGCTCGTCATCCGACAAGTACTGGGCGTCTATGATGTCCGGAAGAAGGAGCTCATCCCCTATCACGCAGCCGTCATGAGGCTCAAAGAAAAATTTTACCTATTTGAAATAGGCCATGTCCCCAGAGGCAACAATTCTCAGGCTGATGCTCTTGCAAAGTTGGCGGCAGCCCTAAAACTCCCGCCTGAGGGAGAATTGAATATTACAGTCAGATACCGGAGGCTCATGCCAAGTGTGCTCGACGAAGAATCCGGCCTCACTGTGTTTGAGGTCGACAACATTCAAGAGGACAATGCTCCTGAAGAAGAAGATTGGCGCGAGCCAATTATAAAAATAAAGAACGGCTGGCTCCCTCCTGATCGGGCTCAGAGGGTGCAACTGCTACGCAGGGCGACATCCTACCAGCTGATTGACGGTCTGCTCTTTAGGCTTGTCCATGGAAAAGACCGATCGGTCCTCCTGCGGTGCCTTTCGTCTAAGAAAGCGAAGACCGTCATGCACGAGGTTCATTCCGGATTGTGCGGAGCTCACCAGGCAGGAGCCAAGATGAAGAATAGCATCAAGCTCAAAGGGTTTTACTGGCCCACCATGTACGAAGATTGCAATCAATTCGCTCGTACATGTCACCAATGCCAAGCATTCGGCCCAGTCCCTCGACGGCCACCTAACCCGCTCCATCCAACAGCGCCTACTTGGCCGTTTGCAGAGTGGGGTATGGATATTGTGGGACCATTCCCACCATCGTCCCAGGGGCACAAGTTCATACTCGCTGCCACTGATTACTTCTCCAGGTGGGCGGAAGCCATTCCGCTACGGGAAGTTACGGGGGAGATAGTTGCTCGTTTTGTGCGGCACTACATTATATACAGATTCGGCACCCCCAGTCGGATTATATCCGATAATGGCACGCCGTTCAAGAACAAGACTATTTATGCTCTGGCGGCCAAGTTCCATATTGACTGGAGGACGTCATCAATATACAATCCCCAAGCCAACGGGTTGGCCGAGGCTTTCAACAAAACCCTCTGCAAGCTGCTGTCCAAGATAGTAGGTGGCCGCAAACGGGATTGGGGCGAGAAGGTCCACGAAGCCCTATGGGCCTACCGGACTATTTACAAAACCCCTACGGGATGTTCCCCTTTCTCCCTGGTCTATGGAGCTGAAGCAGTGATCCCTGTCGAGATCGAGCTGGCATCATACCGCGTTGCTGTGCACGCTGGATTGCCGGGCCAAGATCAGTCCGAGATAGAAAGGAGGCTTGAAGAGTTGTCCAGCCTTGAAGGTCAAAGACTCAAAGCCTACAAACACTTACAAGTGTATCAAGCCCGCATGACACGTGCCTATGATAAGCTGGTCAAGCAACGGGCGTTCAAGAAAGGCGACCTTGTCATGGTCAAAGAAAAGGAGGTTCTCGCAGGAAGATCCAGCGGCAAACTCCAGCCCAATTGGCGTGGGCCTTACGTCATCCAGAAGGTCTACGAAGGAGGGGCCTATACGGTCCTTGACCACAAGGGAGACAATCCCTTCCCTCCTCTCAACGGCAAGCATATGAAGCTCTACCATGCGCCACCGCAAGAGTTTCTGCAGCAGTCCTCATAGGACAATACCTCTCCTCAGCGAAGGTTCAAAAAAAAAAAAAAACAAAAAAAAGGAAAAGGGGTTAAAAATACTGATACCCCGGCGGACTCAGTCAGCCTTCAACGGTTGGCTGAGGGTAAAAAGGCCACAGACCCGGTCGAGGTGAAAACCCGAAAGGGCGCCTCGGGCAAAAATGGGCAACCCCTCGGTGTGAAAACCCGAAAGGGCGCACCGGAAAAAGCTAAAGGGGGCCAGCCTCGGCGAAAACCCGAAAGGGCGGTGAGGTTGGTGATGTGAAAACAAAATCCTCTCTCTGTCTATTCTATGGGTGGCTCTAAGTCAATGACTCCACCCCATCTCGAAAAAAAAATCATATTGATGCCATGGCTACGCCTTACATGTCGTTCTATGACACCTAGTCCCACTGGCATTCTGACGGTGTCATACTTTGTCCCATCGGGCTCGGCCTATGTACGCCTCTTCCGGGCTGCCGACCCATTCCGCCTATCGGCTTCTGAGTTCAGCTCATATGTCTCTTCTGAGCAGTTAAACCCGTTTACTCTCTTGTCCCACTGGGACTGGCCTCAGTATGCTCTCTCGGGCTGCCAACTTTTCATGCCTTTCGGCTCCTGTTTCATTCTAGGGAATGGCCTCAGTATGCTCTTTCGGGCTGCCAACCCATCATGCCTTTCGGCTCCTCTTTCATTCTAGGGAATAGCCTCAGCATGTCCTCTTGGGCTGCCAACCCACCTATTCGCCTATCGGCTTTCGGATTCGACTCTCACGTCCCACTAGGGCTGTCAAATCCACCCCTTTTCTTCTTCAGGGTCTGACCTCTGCATGCTCTCTCGGGCTGTCAACCCATCTCGCCTCTTGGCTTTAGACTTGACTCATATATCCCACCGAGATCGTCAAGTTTACTCCTTTGTCCCCACGGGCTTGGCCTCAGCATGCCCTCTCAGGCTGCCAACCCTATTTGCCTATCGGCTCACGGATTTGACTATTACGTCCCACCCGGGCTGTCGAATCTCTTCCTGTCGTCGTTTCGGGTCTGGCCTATGCATGCCTCTTTCGGGCTGCCAACCCATCCCGCCTATCGGCCTCTAGGTTTAACCCGCATGTCCCTTTCGGACTGTTAAACCAACTCCTTTGTTGTTCCAACCGGGCTTGGCATATGCACACCCTTTTCGGGTTGCTAACTCGGTCAACCTTCGGTTTTGGATTTGGCTAATTACGTCCCACTAGGACAGTCGAATCCACCCATCTTGTCACCCCGGGCTTGGCCTCAGTATGCTCTCTCGGGCTGCCAACCCACTACACCTTTTGGTCTCACCGGGTTCGGCCTCAGTATGCTCTCTCGGGCTGCCGACCCATCATGCCTTTCGGCTCGTTTCTACCCCATCGGGTGCGGTCTCAGTACGCCCTCTCAGGCTACCAACCCGTTTTGCCTTTCGGTTCACAGATTTGATTCACTCGTCCCACCCGGATAATCAAATCTACCCATTTGTCCCATCTGCGGCACACACGTCCCTACGGGAGTGCCACCTTTTCCTCGCCTTTTGGCATTATAGGACGAAAAAAAAAGAGGAAAAAAAATGGGGTTTAAAAAAAAAATATTGATGCCCCAGCGGACTTGGTTGTTTCTGTTAGAAGAGCAATCAAGGGTAAAAAGACTTTAACCCGGCTAAGGTGAAAACCCGAAAGGGCGCCTTAGGCAAAAATGGGTACCCCTCAGTGTGAAAACCCGAAAGGGCGCGCTGGAAAAAGCTAAAGGGGGCCAGTCCTGGCGAAAACCCGAAAGGGCGGTAGGGCTGGTAAAGTGATAAAAAAGAAAAGAAAAGAGAGACATACATGCAAGAGGATGGAAGCAAAAACAGCTATGCTAAGCTCTATCCTTTATTCATTAATATCATCAAGGGAGCCCGAGACAAGCCCTCGGGGATAACTCAAATAAACAATGGGGCGTAAGGGTCCTATGTACAAGAAAGTGCCAGAGCTCGTCAACCACGGTGTACGTCTCTCTGCAACTCCGCAAGGCGGGTCTCCTCCTGGATAATCTCCTCCCGAAGCTCCTCAGCTCGGCGACGGCAGGCCTCCACCCTCGCCTGGACAACACGGTGCTCCTCAGCCGCCTCCTGGAGCTCTCTCTGCAGCTCCTCTACTCGGAGAGAGGTCTTCTGGCTATCCCCCTCGAGGCTCGCAAGGTGGAGGTCGGTCTCAGCTCTGGCGGCTTGAAGCTCACGCAGCTGCTCCTCCTGCTCCTGGACTCGTAGCTGGGCTCTCCGTCTCTGCTCCTGTGCAAGATGGAGGCGAGTAAACTCGCTCCATAAGCTCTCTAATCTCGCGGCCCATGCATCCCGGGGAAAACCCAGTCCGTGGTAGCTTCTGGTGAATACCACCAGATCGGCCCTCAAGGCCTCCACGGAGGGCAGTGGGTCTGCCCGGATCAACTGATCAAGACCCTGCAGGAGCTGGTCAGCGATGGCAACATGTAGCGCCGTCCCGAGTGCATGAGCGTCAGGCCACTCAACTCCAAGGGCAGGGAAATCCATGGGCGTCACGCCTGCTCCTTCTAGGGGCCCTGCTTGTAAAAAAAAAAGGGAGGGAGAGATTGTGAGTGTATCACCACAATAATGTCATAAGAGTAAGATTCCAAGAGTACAAATGTCAAGGACTCTTACCTGAAATAGTCTCACTCGCTGGGCTAGGCCCACGAGGAGATCCCTCCATAGGGACTAAAGAGCAACCATCAGCAAGTGCCGGTCCCTGCTCTGTGGATGGTATAGGCGTCGCCGACCTCTCTGCAAAGAAGGCAAGGAACGGAAAGTCTTAGCACTTCGGTCATACCAAAAAGCAGAATGGGCAATTCATATTTAATGAAGACATACCAGCATGCACAGGTTCCTCCTCTTCAATCACAGCGGGGTCAACCCCTGTAGTTGGCTCCATGGAAGGAGAGACAGCTGAAAGAAGACATCCACTTGTCAAATGATGACTAATATCACAAGTGAAAGGAGTCTTGCTCGATGGATGACAAAGTTCCTTAATTTGACAAACCATATACCTTTCGTTGCCGAATCAATGAAGGTCGCGGCATCGTCAGCGGTGCCTTGCTCTCCAGGTGGCATGTGAGAGGAGCCTGGTGTATGGTCTATCTCTGTGGGCCGAGGGAGGCTGCCCTCCTCCTGATGATTACCAGCTGTTTCAAAACAAAGGCATCCCAGAATGTCAACATGCAGCAGTATGTGTGGCTGGAATGATGTATAGAGTATCTTTGTGCATACCTAAAGCCTGCACCCGGCTAGACTCTGCAACACCGGTAGTACCTGCCGATGGTCCCATGTCTAGGGACGATGCCTCCTTGCCAGGGATTTCAATCTCTGTAGTTGGGGTCCCAATCCTTTCACCAAAAGCTGGCAAGTCAGCAGAAGAGCCGACCTCCATGAGTCTGGAAAGCTCACCCAAGGGGAAGGTCGTCTGAGCAGCTATACAACAATAAGCGAGACAAGTCAGATAAGCTCACTATTTTATGTACAGAAAGAAAAGCGAGGACCTTAGGTCACCTGGACTCATCCTGAGTTCGCCTTCTTCAGAAGAACTTGAAGAAGAAGAAGAGGAACTCCTGCTGGAGGAGGTACTGGAAGTCCCCGTCCTCGATGAGGTGCTAGAGCCTCTCTCCCCTGAAGAACCGGATGGCAGAGAAGTCTCCTCGCCTCCAGAAGATCCCTTTCCCCCTTCAACGGCAGGGAGAGGGGTCTGAGCTCGTGAGGTCCCTGCAACGTGCAATGCTATATTAGTTAAAGCACATACTTCATCTGTTTGAAAGGAGGAATAAGGGAAGGTTAAATATGCAAGATGCCAACCTGCCTCCGGAGCAACAGAGCTCCCGCCTGTATCAAGTGCGGGGGAATCGCCTGTTACAGGCACATAGTCATTGGCGAGGAAGTCCAATCCGTCAATGTCCACACTGATGTCAGGAATGGACTCGTCCACCTCCAACCCCGCCTCTGTGAATACATTTCCTGGGCGAGGAGAAAAGCTTGCAGCATGTACAGCCTCAGGAGGAGCTGCAGCAACAAGGGGAAATAACAGTCAGATTACAACATCTTCAAAATAGGTGGCAATACTGATTGAAAACAAACATTCCCCATTCTTACTCGAGATCTCAGCTGGAGTAGGAGACTCCTCCTCAGGGCGCAGGCGAATGGTAGGCTGTGGATCACCCTCTGGGATATCGGTCCGTGGCCTCTTCTCGCGCCCACGAGCCTCTGAGCTAGAAACATGGCCTGCAAGTAAAAAGAAAGGGTTGCATAAAATCAGCACCTTGAATTGCAGAGTAAAAGGAGACAGGGTCAAATAATTCAGCATATACCTGGATCCCCAATATGCCTCTCTGGCCTCAAAACGATCTGCTAAGTTTTCAAGCCAAGGGCCTTAGCAACCTTGCTCACAATGGTCCATATGGCATTGGGGGTGGTAGCCACCTCCAAATCTGAGATATACTCCAGGGGACCCGCACAGCCTACGGCATTCATGATATGGATCCTCCAAGCTGTGAAGGCACCGCCTCCTAATGCCCCCTCTGGAACAGCTCCTGATAATTGGGACTGGGTCTTCAGACCACAAGAGGTCTTCAGATCCTCCCACCAGGAGTAGAGGGCCGAAGAGTCAGGATCTACCCTCCGACGGGCAGACCTGGAAGAAGAAACTGCAGCTGGTGCACTCCGCAAGGGCTTCAAAGCCCCGATATACTGACTCCTGTCAACAGGGATCGAGAGTCCATCCGCCCTCCAACGGGTCTCAATCTCATGAATGGCCTTGGCGGCCCCAGAAAAATGAGATCTGATGAACGCCGCATCTAGAAACAGTGGAGGCAGATCCTCCTTCTTCAAGCGCCGTTCCTCTGCAGCTCGAACAGTATCAGCTCGCTGCCTGAAAACAAGGCTGAGCTTAAACCACCAGCGCGCATAGTGTATATCAAAGAAACCTCTGCGTGTCTGTGCTGGGATGGGGTACTCCTCCTTCACCTCCCGGGAAAGGAAGTCATGCCATGAAGCCGCCACTAGGTGCACATCCCTCTGTCTGTACTGTCGAACGGCAAAGGGAAAATCTGCATGCTGAGGTATTGACTGGTCATACCCAAAATTCCTGGCAAATCTGTGCGGGTAATATGGCTCAAGCACCGCCATACTGGAACGGCGGTAAACCAGAACGCTGGGTCGAACACAAACAACCCAGTCGACCAATGCATGGTCAGAGGGTAAAGCCCAAGAAGATAGCCTGCAAACAACACTGTCACCCTGTCGCTCCGTGTATGGACGGAACGAGCGAGAGCTGTGGTCAAACTCCAGACTCTCATCCCTCCTAGTATGGAGGAAAGACAAGGTACGACGAGCACTGGCAAGCTGCAAAACTGAGTCCTGCTCCGGATGACCAACAAAAGCAAAAAGAAGTGGCGCTGCTGGGTTATCCACCGGGGTCCTCTGTGATAACTCTGGCAAGAACAAGCCGGCCCATGCACTCAGATAGTGGGTGGGCATCAAGATATGCTTATCTCTAGGAGATGAGTGTGAAGTCAATGCCCCAAGACTATGAAAGATGTTCGCCAACGCGGCTGGAGCAATGGCGAGCCTGCGCCCACAAGCCAACAAACAAGCCGGGTAGATCACCTCTGTCCGCAGAATCCCCTCCTCTCCATGAGGGATTACAAAGCTGGCCAGCCAGTAGGCCAGGTAGGCTGCCAGATAAGTCAGTGGCGGCAGCTCCCTCGAATTCCACCCCCGTGTCGGAGCGGGTAAGTGGCGAGGGTGTGAAGCAAAGCGGAGCTCGACCTCGCGGCACTGCTCCCAAGACATCCCCGAGGTAGCAAACTCCTCGTAGAAACAGTACGGACCGCTGTAGAAATGTGTGACCCATGCATTCAGAGTCACCCTCGGCGTCCGTGCAGCTTTCTCCTTGCCCACGAGGGCCAGGTCCCTCCAAGTCTTCATCAGATATCTGAAGCAATATGGCATGTAATAATGGCCTGCGCCGTCCGAAGCACTCAGATGCAAATCGTCCAGGCATATCTCCTCGTATGGCTGTCCGCAGACTGGGAGGCCAGAAATCCTGTGGAAGGCCCACAGGTCTAGTGAAGTCTCCCCCTCAGCAGTCATGAAAGTATTCCAGCGCCTGTTAAATCTCTCAGCTAGAGCCTGGACCAGCCCGGTATGACAGGGGTAAGAGTACAAAGCTGCCGTCACTGCATGACGTATACCTGCCCGGTCAAGTGCTGTCCTGTAAACTAGCAGCACACCCCACAGCCACTCTGTGGCGCCACGGCGATAACAATGGGAAGGGACAATGGCCCATCCCCCGTACCAGCTCGGGGTCCTCTGTGCCAAGATCCTCTCTAGCATGCAATCAGCCTCATAATCATCATGTGAGCAGGCTGCGCCGGTGGGGGTCAGAAACATCCCGTCAATAGCAATATCCGCGGCCCTGTGGTGCCCGGCCAGATGCCAGGTGGCTGGCGAAGACAGCGCCGTCCTCACGGTAAAACTGTCAAACTCCTTGAAGGAGCCAAGACTCCTCTGGTCAGGGTACTGTCGCTGACGGGCAAAGCCCTCTGGGAAGCTCGGATAAGAAAAGCTGCAGGTGCTATGCATACTGTCCCGCCCGAGCAAAATGGCCCGCTCCAGGCGGCGCCTCTCCTCGGGAAGCCGAGGATCGTCAGTCTCTACTCCAGGCGGTATGAAACTCTGGATGAAAGGGAGAAGGTGACAGTCCAGCGGAAAGTGGGGCGGGTAGCCGCCCGACCGGTCATAAGTATACCGTCCGAGCCCCCGTGTAATCCGGGAGACGTCAACAACGCCCCCAGCGGTGGTAGTCTCTCCAATTGGGCCCTCAGCGACCCAAGTAAATCCGCGGTCCACCGCGTCAAAGTCCTCTGGAGTGATGCTGCGAGGAGGGAATGGTGGCATAGGCCTGTCCGTCCTCCGTACATAATGATCATCTCCACCGCTGGCCCTGGACCTCTGGGAAGTCCCTCCGCTCCGTCTGGAACGAGCCATGTCTGCAAAAGCTGCAAAGCCAAGAGCAGAGAAAGCATTGTCAGTTAAACCAGCATATGGACAACATCAAGACTACAGAAAGTCACACAAAACTCCGGCATGCCTATGAGCCCGGAGACTGACACAGAAGCAACGGAATGCACGGGCCATCCGCCCCCACCTTCGGTTTGGACGTATGTCCCGTGGGGGGCATTTGTTACACCCATAATTTATCGTGCTAAAGGTTCGGGATTTTTAATCTCGCATGTGACAAGATTTCGGATGCGGTGTATCACCATCCGATAGGATATTCCTACACGGGGTACCTTGTTCGGCGTATCGCCGTCCCGTCGGATATTCCTAAGCTTAAGGCTTTATAGCCCATATGTCGTGGCAATATAAACCCCTCGGAGGATGATCACGAGCCTAGCACGAGCCGCAATGATTGTCAGCATCATGTGGCTATATTTAAATCCTTACGGGATTAAGCCCTCGCCCTTCGGATGTGCAACCCTAAGAAAGGAACACCTCTACATCGGCGAAGAAGAGGCTGGAATAGGTCTACGTACCAAGCACAGCATCCCTCGCACGTGTATCACGAGGCGCGGACAACAGCTCGTCTTCCCGTAGCGGCCTACGGCACGAGGAAGACGACAAACGAATAAGGCAGCGTTCCCTCTCGTTGTTCTCCACGAGACACGGCGAAAACCCGGAGTTTCAGAGCCTCGGAGCCCCCTTTTATGGAATCCACGCGAGAAGTAGACCCGTCCGGGGTCGCCCTTACCCGGACGGGTCCGCCCGGGGTCGTCCGGACCCGAGCGGGACCCACCCGGGGTCCGCGACCCCGGGGAGCCCCCCCTCGGGGTGCGTGCGGCCTGGGTGGGGACCACCCGGAGTCCGCGACCCCGGGCGGGACCCACCCGGGGTCCGCGACCCAGGGCAGGTCCTGCCCGGGGGTTCGCGACCCCGGGGAGGTCCCTCCGGGGTCCGCGACCCCGGGCAGGTCCTGCTCGGGGGTCCGCGACCCCGGGGAGGTCCCCCGGGGGGTCCGCGACCCCGGGCAGGCCTTGCCCGGGGGGCTGCGACCCCGGGGAGGTTCCCCCCGGGGGTCCGCGACCCCGGGCCGGTCCCGCCGGGGAGCCGCGACCCCGGGGAGGTCCCCCCCCCCCCCCCCCCCGGGTGTCCGCGACCCCGGGACGGTCCAGGACCGTCCCGGGGACCTCCCACCCCGGGGAGGTTCCATTCCCGCGCACGGACTAAAAAAATTTGAAAATGGAACCTCCCCGGGGTCATTTTCATCCCGTTGGACCCGTACGGGGTCGAACACTCCCGGGGAGGTTCCCCACTTCTATAAATAGACCCCCAGAGGTCCAAAAGAGGACACTTGGAAGTGACTACAAGCAGCAACCTACGGAGCATACTTGAAGCTTTTGTTCGTTTGTTTCGGCCCGCGTGGGGTAAGTCCTCGGGTCTTGTATTTATGCCCCTATGGGGTATATTTACGTTTATGCTTCTCAGTGGGCCATGTTTGTAATTATGCCCCTCAGCGGACCATGTTTTGTAAGTCTTTACGTCTCGGGACGACTAAGTCTTGTATTTCTGTCCTTATAATGGCGAAATTGTAAAAAATATCCTTCCCGAGACTGTAAAAGACCGAAGTCCTGTAATTTGCAGTTATACCCTACAACCTTTTGTAATTGGGACTACGTCCCTATCCCTCGTTCCAAAGCGGACGTTTGTACAGTCGACAATTCGCCGACAACCTTTGTACTCATACGGAATTGTAAAAGCATTCAGCATGTTTTATATGTAACCTCGGGTGGGAAAATTATAAGAAAACCTCCCCGACTTTGAAAAATTGTGTATATACCCCTCCACCGTCCCTATCCCTCGTTCCATGAAGCCCCTTGTCATTCCTTCAGTCCGGAAGTGTTGTCAGCTCAGTCCAGCACTCGGGTATTATACCAAACCTAGGTCTAGGGTCTGGTAAAATTACCAAAATACCTCTGTAACCTAAACATGGCCTCAGAGCCCTCGAAATCCTCTAGAAAGAGCCTCAATGCCTTGGGGAGTTAGAGATCCAGTTTCACTTCCACTCCAGCCCAGAAAATTTCATAAATGTCCCTGGCCTGGAAAATTACCAAAATATCCCTGGGTTGGTAAAATTACCAAAATACCCCCGGGGTCCAGAAAACTTCCCTTGCTTTAAAAATGCCTATGGCTTCCGCATATTTGTGCCTCTATGCCTAAATCTTAGGGTTCTGCTCAGACCTAGCCCTAATCTAGTTGTTTCTATGTGTTGGTGGTAAAATGAGTGGTCATGGAGAGTCTCTCGAGTGAGCTTGCCCTCCACATCAGAACCTCTGTAGAAGTCTTTTGGGACCTCTTTGACAGTTAAACAAAGGTGTTCGGACGTTAGGCCGATGTAAATCAACACTGACTCCGGTCAGTGGGGAAAGGTCCAGCACTCGAACCCAAATCGTCTGATACTATGCGCACCCACGGAACCCTCTCTACGCAGAGGAGTGTTTCTTTTCAAAAAGAACGAAAATCTACCTTTTATCTACGATAAGAGTATTTCTTAGATTTTTTCCGTGTCCAACAGAGGCGTGTCGACCTGTCCAGTGAGATGCTACCAAAAACTCTCAAAACATTGATGCAAGACATTTCTGCATCGAGTTGATCTCCAAGATGATGCAGAAGGTGCATCGACCTTATAGGCACAAGATCCTTTATCGCATCGACCTCATAATGCAATCGCTGGCTCACTATTGCTCAGCAGCATCGACCTGACTACAATGTGCATCGACCTGATAATGCATGACTTCTACAATCGCATCGACCTGTTAGGCCAATAATGCGTAGATGCATTGACCTGTCTGGCAACATGCATGAATATACATCGACCTGATATTCTTTAAACTAGAAGATGCATCGACCTGATTTTGAACATGGGCCTTATTCTGACTTAATGAAAAGACATTATAACACATTTTATTCTACTTAACTTTAAATCAAAACAGTTTTGCCAGCATCAATCAAATCAATCACAGTTTTGCCAGTATCAAAACCAGAGGAGACACAACATTCTTCCTGTTTTTGATGATGGCAACACTGCTTCACTTTAATGGCAACACTAAGAGTGCTATGAGTCAGAATATGCAATGAGTCAGAATATGCAAATGACACAGATATGCAATTATGCCCAAACGCAGATTTAGATAACTGACTTCAAGATTTTGCCACAAAAGGCAGATTTGAATAAAGACAAATTCGAATCTGAATCTTCTTCTCACAGCTCTCTCCCTATAAACGTAGCTTTCTCTCCCATGAAAAGATTCAGAAGATACAGCTCTCTCTCCCCCATACTCACCATACTCAAATGAAATTCTCAAATAAAAGACTCAGTCTCTTTTCTCTCCCCCTTTGCCATCAGCAAAAAGATGATTGACAGAAGTGATATGATCTTGGCAACGAAATTGAAAGGAGATTGAATGATAGGTAATTCAAGAGTATGTATGAAAGGTTCAATGAAGAGAAGCACAGAAATGAACATGCTTACAATATGAATCAACCTTCATTAACTAAGCCTTGAGAGTTAAGATTCTTCTGGTATAAGACTTCATATTATGCAACCTTGATAGAGATTTGGTTTAAGAATGATGCATTGAGAGTTTAACAATCAAACTCTTCGAATAATTTTGCAGTAACTCTTAATAGCAATAAACCAAAAACTACATAGATTCTGTTAAGTGTAATCTCACTTTATCTTACTCATTCAAAATCAGTGATGTTTTAGGAGTGATTAAGGACATGTATTGAGATTAAACATTTTTGACAGTTCTGATTTTTTACCTTCGGGTTACAACATTATTTTCTTTGACTTTTTGCTCATGATTTTTTCAGAACAGTCAGGTATAATCCATACCTTTTGACGTAAAGGTACACGTTGATTAGACGCCAGTACCCCTAGTTACTTATTAGAATTTACCATTCTGTTTCAAATTTTGAACAGAGATAGCTAGAGCACTTCATGACATAGGTTCACTTTATTTCTTTGATGAAAGACCCAATTTCTCAGTGCTACTCAGCCATTACTCTGTCTATTGAATTTTTGACTCAATTTTGACTTTTGTTGCCCTTTGGTTTCCAGAAAAATTTATGTTTAAAAACAATACACAATCCACGTGTCTCAACCAAGTCTATCATGAATTTTAAAATTTCAGATTCAGAGACTTTACGAAACATATCATGTGAGATGTGGTTGAGAGCTATTAAGTGTGAACTACAGCCTTTTTCATTGAGTTTAATATTTAGACTCTTTAATTCAATAGACTTAAACCATCAATTCATTCATGTTACATCACAGATTCTTATAAGAGAAGATTTCTTATTTCAGTAGCTCAGAGTAATGAATTGAAGGTCAGATTGTTATTATTTCTCAAATGAAGTGCAAGAGTTTTCAAGATTTTTCAGGATTTCTCAAAATGATCTAATACTAAGTAAGAAGAGTTATCCAACTGGATAGATATGAGAGATGTGAAAGATACCAAGTGACAGGATATAGATGTGATTCCATGTGAAGAAGATATATATGAGAGAGCTATATGGAATAGTGGAAACATCTGTTCAGTTGGGAGTTAATCAATTTAGAAGACATTGAAGGTTTCGGTTGACCGAAATGGTATTTTCGGTCGACCAAATAAGACAGAATCAAAACCTGAGACACAGGATGCAACAGACAGAATCTATGCAAACGAGTGACGACTTTGGGCGACAACATTCCTTAAGAATCACTCACATCTGCCTTGATGCACCAAAATGAAATCTTGATTTCTGAACATCCTAACATGAACTTCTCCTATCAGCATGTAAGATATGAGATGAACACAAGATATTTTAACATGAACTCCCCCTATTTGTATGCACTGCTGGACTCAACATTTAATGCACAACATGTATGAAGTTTGATTATCATTATCAAAAACAAGGTGCAAGACCTAGACACACCCTTGACCCATGGTACCTGGTGGAGGACTAGCCTCTACACATGGCGTGGGTTTTCAGGCAGAAGAAATCTGCCCTTTTCCCAACATACCATTTGATATACCTTTAGAGTCAAGATGGACAGAATGCAATGCAGTGTATGCAATGACAACCACATTAAGGTCTTTATTTTATGCAAGAAAAACTCAAGCAATCAGTCATCATGCTGAAATTTACATAAACTAAGTTCTCTTCTTTAGAATTTGAATCTTTCATTACAAAGAGGTTTAGTAAAAATGTCAGCAATCTTTTTTTCTGATTCTACAAAGTTCAATTCAATTTCATTCTTATTTACCTCATCTCTCAAGAAATTGTGTTTTATTTCAATGTGCTTAGTCCAGGAATGATGGACATGATTTTTAGTTAAGGAAATAGCACTGGTGTTGTCACATAAAATAGGAATACACCCAAGATTTATGTGATAGTCATTAAGTTGGCGCTTAATCCAGAGTACCTGGGTTACACAGTTTCCTGTTGCAACATACTCAGCTTCAGCAGTAGAAAGAGCAACATTGTGTTGCTTCTTAGATGACCAAGACACTAGACAACCACCTAGGTATTGACAATACCCACTAGTGCTTTTTCTATCTATCCTACACCCTGCATAGTCTGCATCAGTGTAAGCTATCAGTTCTAGCTCACACCTAGCAGGATACCATAATCCTAATTCAAGGGTGCTAGATAAAAATATCTAAAAATCCTTTTTACTGCACTCATGTATGATTCCCTAGGACTCGCCTGAAATCTAGCACATAAACACACAGAAAATTGAATATTTGGTCGAGATGCAGTAAGATAAAGCAAGGATCCGATCATACCTCGATATGTTTTGGAATCAACCAATTTACCTTTAGGGTCATCATCAAGACTAGTTGATGTACCCATTGGTGCAGTGATGGCCTTGAGGTTTTCCAGCTTGTACTTCTTCAGGAGATCCTTGATGTATTTTGCTTGAGTAATGAAGCTTCCTTATGAAGTTTGACAGATCTGCAGTCCAATGAAAAATTTCAGTTCTCCCATTAATCTCATTTCAAATTCATCAGTCATTTCATTAGAAAATTCCTCACACATGGATAATTTAGTTGACCCAAACACTATGTCATCTACATAAATCTGAACAACAAGAATGTCCTTGTTATCTACCTTAGTGAATAAGGTTTGGTCAACCTCACCTCTTGAAAAGCCTTTACCTGTGAGAAATGAGCTCAACCTGTCGTACCAGGCCCTGGGAGCTTGCTTCAGTCCATATAATGCCTTATCCAGCTTGTACACATGGTCAGGGAAATCAATACACTCAAAATCAGGGGGTTGTTTTACATAAACATTTTCTTTTATTATACCATTTAATAATGCATATTTGACATCCATCTGCTGAAGTTTTATTCCTAGGCTACATGCAAATGCAAGAAGTATTCTAATGGCTTCTAGTCTGGCCACAGGAGCAAATGACTCTTCAAAATCTACCCCAAATTCCTGATTGTACCCCTGTGTCACTAGCCTAGCTTTATTTCTAACAATTTTTCCTTGTTCATCAGTTTTATTTCTAAAAATCCATTTTGTGCCTATAATGGAGCCATGTGAAGGTTTGTGAACTAGGTGCCATACCTTGTTCCTTTCAAATTGATTCAGCTCATCATGCATAGCATTAATCCAATGATCATCTTTTAAGGCAGTTTCAATGTTTTTGGGTTCTATTTGTGAAACTAAGGTAAATGAATTCAGTTCATTTTCAATTCTGAAGTGAGACCTAGTTCTAAGGGGTTCATTCAGATTACCAATAACATTCTCTAATGGGTGGTCTCTAAGTACTCTGATGTTGGTAAGCTGATTACCTGAGTTGCCACTTACCTCCCCCTGAATTCTTGATCCTTCAATCTCATCTTTAGCTTCTTGTTCTTCACTTTGCACTTCTTTATTTTCCAGTATCTCTCCTTCATCCTTGTTCCTGCAGAGATCAACTTCAGACCTGTTAGTTGTCTCATCAAAGACAACATGTGGTGATCCTTCAACAGTTTCAGATTTCACATTATAGATTCTATAGGCTCTAGAAGTCTCAGAATATCCCAGGAAAATTCCTGGTTCACTCTTAGCCTCAAACTTATCAAGGTCTCTTTTTGAGTTAACATGAATAAAACATTTAGATCCAAAAACTTTGAAATGACCTAGTGAGGGTTTCTTACCTTTCAATAGTTTATAAGGAGTCTTTTGAGTAAAAGGTCTTATCAAAGCCCTATTAATAATGTAGCAGGATGTGTTCACAGCTTCAGCCCAAAACCTTCTAGGTAAGCTACTCTCCACCAGCATAGTCCGAGCCATCTCCACCAAAGTTCTATTCCTTCGTTCAACTACTCCATTTTGTTCTGGAGTTCTTGGTGAAGAGAATCTGTGGGTTATATTCCATTATCCCTGCAAAAATCATCAAACTGTGAGTTCTCAAACTCACCACCATGATCTGACAGAATACTGGATATGGTATACTTGCCATCCTGCTTTATTCTGTAGAAGAATTCTTGAAATTCACTAAAAGCATCATTCTTGTGAGTTATGAAAAACACCCAAGTATACCTAGAGAAGCCATCTATAATGACAAAACCATATCTTCTACCAGTTAAACTAGCTGATCTAGAAGGACCAAACAAATCCATATGAATCAGCTCAAAGGGTTTAGAAGACATGTTTTATGTTCTAGACTTAAATGACTTCCTAGTCTGTTTACCTTGAGTGCATGCCTCACAGATTTTATTGTTATTCTTGAATGATATTTCAGGTAAGCCCTTAACCATGCTAAATTTATTCAGTTTATGCAGCATTTTGTAACTAGCATGATCTAACCTACGATGCCAAAGTCAAGCTAAGTCATCTTTATTTACAGTTAGACATAGATTTATGTGTGCAGCATCATCTAAATCAACCAAATAAATGTTGTTGACTCTTTTTCCAATGAATTTTATATTTTCTGAATTAGGTTCAAGGATAGTGCATGCATGTGAGTCAAAAACTACTTTATGACCCTTATCACATAGTTGATTGATGCTAAGAAAATTATATGCAAGACCTTCAACAAGTAACACATCTTCTATACAGCAAGAAGAATACTTACCAACCTTATCTGTCCCAATTATCTAACCTTTCGTATTACCACCAAAAGTAACATGACCAACATCTTTCTCCACCAGCATACATAATTTTTTTTTGTTCCCAGTCATGTGTCTGGAGCAGCCACTATCAAGATACCATCTATGATGGTTGGCTGCCAGGCATACCTTCTAGCATAATCAAGCAGAAAATTTTGGAACCCAAAACTGTTTGGGCCCCGTAACAATAGTCAAATCATTCAAACATGATAACAGTTGTTTTGGTATCCACATGTGTGTTTGTGATTTTCCTTGTGTTGTGGATTTCTTATTATTATTCTGCTTGTTCTGGTTGTTGTGCACATTCTGAATTTTTGTTGGCCTTTCAGATGCATGAGAATTTTTGTGCCACTTGTGGGACCAAGAAGCATTGGGATTAGTGGGTGCCTTAAAGAAACTAGGTAGGGCAGGCTTGTGATGCACATATTCATAGGAATTCTGATTCATAAATGATTTATACCTAGGTTGCATAGAATCATTCCAAGGGTAGCCTTGACATCCAGTGAGACTTAGATTTCTGAAAATTCTGATACATAGACCTTCCAGAGTAGTTACCTCGACCTGTCCTATTTGGGTTGAAATGAGAGGAAATCTGAAATGATGGCCAGGTAGATGCTCTGTAGTGGTAGTGTCGACTTGAAGGATTCCTGCTCTGACTTTGATTTCTAAATGACTGAGACTTAGTTGAAGGGGAAGTCTGAGCAGTGTATTGGACTCGTTGACCTGATTGTTGTGACTGGGTTGTTCTGGTCTTGAGGTTCCCATGCACTTGGGACCTAACAGGTTGACTCCTATCCTGACCCTTGGGCTTAGGTGTAGTGATGTGTGTACTAGATTCTTTAGGTGCATTCACCTTCCCTTTGCCCTTATCCTTGGCACTCACTTTACTTTGTTTATTGTTTTTCACAGATTTTTCATTGCTATTTTCCTCACAATTCATTCTTATCAAAGGATTGAATTTCAATTTTCCTTTCTCAGCAACAAATGAGATTATCTTCACCTCAAAACTTTTCTTGCAAGTTGGATTAAAACCCAATCCTTCTCTTCTGAAATTTACTTTAGTTCCCAGAATTGCATTCAAAATTTCTTTTCCTTGAGTCATGGCCTCAAGGGAGTTTTGTTTATCACTGGCTTCCTTTTCCAAACTATCAATGGCTTTCTTCAATTCCTCGTTTACACTTTTTACGGCCTCATATTTTTCATTTGCAGTTTTTGCTTCTTTTTCAAACTTTTGCATTTTGATTTTAAGTTCATCAATAACATTTTTTAGATTTTCATTTTCACATTTCAATCCATTCAGAACACTTTTGTATTCATCCATTTTAGCAAGTGAATTTTTTAACTCAGTGTTTTCAGTTTCTAGATATGCAATCCTATCATTCAGAGTGGTGTCATTAAGAAGGGAGTTTATCTTCTTTTTCAAGTGTCTAATCTACCTACGAATATCATCATATTTATCTAAAATTTCAACATATGCCTCTTCCCAATCACTATGAGTATAATTTTCGAACAGGGAAGTTACCTCATCATCTTCCTCTTCTTCTTTCCTTCTGGCCATCAGGCACAGCTTGTCATCATCTTTACTGTCAGATGAGCTCCTCTGACTGTCTTCTTCTTCGTCGCTCCAGGTGCTCACCATGGCCTTGGCCTTCTTGTTCTTCCACCTGGGCTGATTCTCTTTCTGCAGCTCTGGGCAGTCCGCCTTCAGATGTCCTGATTTCCTGCAGTTATAACACACGATGCCATCAGTCTTTTTGAAATTATCAGATTTAAATCTTGACTGTCTCTTCCCTGAGGAGTATTTTCGTCTGAAGCTCTTACCTTCTTTCCTCAAAAATTTCTTAAACTTTCTGGTTAACATAGCGAACTCACCCGAGTCTTCTTCAGAACTAGAAGAACTATGCTCGCTAGAAGACCCTTTGCTGCTAGAACTTACTTTAAGCGCCAGGGGCTTCTTCTTCTTCTCAGTGTCGTCGACTCTTTTAAGATTCAGCTCGTATGTCATCAAAGAGCCGATGAGTTCATCAACCGTGGTGGTCGCCAGATTCCTAGACTCCTCTACTACAGTGGCCTTCGTATGCCAGATCGGTGTCAAGGATCGGAGGATCTTCCTGACCAGCTCGTAATCGCTGTAGATCTTGCCCAGACTCTTCAAACTATTAGTTAGTTGCATCAACCTAGCATACATCTCGGAAATGGTTTCATCAGATTTCATCTTAAAGGCTTCATACTCAGAGACTAGCATATTTGCTTTGGTTTCCTTTACCTGAGATGTTCCCTCATATATTATTTGTAATTTATCCCACATTTTCTTCGCTGTGGAGCAGGAGGACACTCTGGAAAACTCGGTGGGATGTAGAGCGCATTGCATAGCGTTCATCGCACTCCAATTCAGAGTTGATCTTCGAATTTGCTCTCGAGTCCAGACATCTTCATCTTCGGGAAGCTCGAAAGGACCTCGGCTGATCACCTTCCAGATCTCGTGGTCTTTAGCTCTTAAGAAAACCTGCATTCGATTCTTCCAGTATGCATAGTCAGTTCCATTGAAGAATGGAAGCTTACTTACGGAATGACCCTCAGCTATAAGACCTCTAGCATCCATTTTACCAGATCTCTCCGGCATGTTAAGCCCTTAAGGAGAGTTTGGCTCTGATACCACGTGACAGTATGGATGAACTACTGATCTAGAGGGGGGGTGAATAGATCAACCGCAAATTTTCTCTTAACATCAGTAATTAAAATGCGGAATGAAAAATGCTGTGAAGTAAACTACCAAATCAATCTGGATGAGCAACGAGAAGATCTAATGAAGAAATACTATCATCCACACAGAACACCAAATGATATTATAATCAGCAAATATGCATTCAACATGACAACTCAGTTCTGGTGCTAGGCGAAGGTTTGATTCACGAATCTCCTCACGCAAGAGACAGTTTTCCAGATAGGCATAACCTATCCTTCTGACTGCGTCTTTTGATATACCACTGAGACGTAGATCGATCGGTAGAAGTCAGATAGAGAGACTACTGAATGAATCAAGACAAGGCAAGCAAACGCACACAAGAGACAAGATAATTTTTAAGGTGGTTCGATCTCAATCTTGAGATCTACGTCCACCCCTCACTCAATCGAGTGAGGCTTCTGCTGAAACACAACTTTGAATCCGCTGAACACACAGCTTACAAACGGCTGAGCTTCACAGCTTGCTATCCGAGGAAAACTCCTCGTTGCTGTCTCACAGCTTCGACCGCAGAGTACACAACTTACACTAGTTCAAAAACAAGCAAAAAGGAAACAGACAAAAATGACAAAGACAGAATGAAAACATATAGCTCTCTCGAGCAATAGACTCTGAATCAGTTTCTTCCTCAAGCTCTCTTCTCTCAGACTTCTTCTCCTTCTTCCGATACTCTGTTTTCTCTCACTCTTCTGCAGGAAACTCACTCTCTCAGCTTCTTCTCTCTTCTCTGATCTCTCCTCTCTAACTTTTCTCCTCTGAATTCTTCTCTCTGGATGATCACTCTCAAGCTCTTTTTCCTCCCCACTATTTCTTCTCTGGTCTGCTCTATATCTTCCAGTCTCTTGCTCGCCTCTCTCTTTTCTTTAGCGCACGCACGATCCCCTTTTTATCCTCGAGCATGAATCTTGTAGACCCTACAAGATTCCGATAAGGCGTGTGGAGGGAACGCTCCCGCCAAAATGATTTCTAGAAAGCGCTTGATCCGAGAATCCACGTGTCAAATAAAGGCTGGAGACCTTTCACGTGGCAGATCACTTTATTGGACTGTCAGCCTTGGATCACGTGCCAGACAAGTTGATTCTTCGAACCACGTGACCAATTTAGTCTTTTGACAATTTTTGCTCTTCAGGTGTTCGATCAAGTTGCAGAGGTAGTTTGATGATTTCGCTTTGATGTTCCTATCAAACACAGATGAAGATTCATCATTAACTTCATTTTCATATAGCTAACGAGATATCAAAATAAATGATTATAGAATGCAGATTTAAGCATATCATGAAGACAAGCTAAATCATATGAATGAATGCGTGAATTTCTGCAAATACATCGATGCACAATCAAAGTGCATCGACCTGTCTTTCAAACGAGATGAACTGATGCAGCAAGATTGCAACAAAGCATCGACCTGTTTCTCATATAGGTAGACCTTATGCAATGAGAGAAACAAACACTGCATCGATGCACATACATAGTGCGTCGACCTGTTAATGCACAAGCCCACACTCCATGTTCTGTAATATCGACGTGCCACTGAGGCGTGTCGACCTGTCCAGTGAGATGCTACCAAAAACTCTCAAAACATTGATGCAAGACATTTCTGCATCGAGTTGATCTCCAAGACGATGCAGAAGGTGCATCGACCTTATAGGCACAAGATCCTTTATCGCATCGACCTCATAATGCAATCGCTGGCTCACTATTGCTCAGCAGCATCTACCTGACTACAATGTGCATCGACCTGATAATGCATGACATCTACAACCGCATCGACCTGCTAGGCCAATAATGCGTAGATGCATTGACCTGTCTGGGAACATGTATGAATATGCAGCGACCTGATATTCTTTACATTAGAAGATGCATCGACATGATTTTGAACATGGACCTTATTCTGACTTAATGAAAAGACATTATAACACATTTTATTCTACTCAACTTTAAATCAAAATAGTTTTGCCAGCATCAATCAAATCAATCACAGTTTTGCCAGCATCAAAACCAGAGGAGAGACAATAGCCCCTCCCCTTGATCCCCCCTCCTGCGCGAGGGTAGTGCATGTACTCGCCCCTCCCTCAGTTCACCCTCCCTACGAGGAGTTTTATGCTGGTTTTACTCACAGGGGTCTCGAGCTCGATCGCCACAGCGTGACTGCCGTGTACACACGCTTCTCGGCCCGCCTTCGTCTCCGACCGGCGCCGGCCTCTCCAGGCTCGGCGAGGTACGTGGCTGACCGCCTGCTCCCCTGTGGATTGCCCCTTCGTATCTCCTTGAGCTCGTGCCGACGGTGAGAGAGAGCCCGCTCCCGACCCCCGTTTACACGAGAGTTTGATGCCATGAGAGAGAGCGAATCTCATTGTGCCTTCGGGCGTGAGGTCTGCCCCGACTGAGCTTGGGTGATTCCACCCCCTCAGGTCGGCCTTCCACCAACCCTCCTCACGTGCTCTGACCACGTAGACTGCCCGTGGGCCAAAGTCCATCGTCCCCATCGCCAGGTCACGCCCAGAGAACCGAGTGCGCCGCGTGTCTATCCGCCGTGTCCAGCCTGGCCTGATCGGGCCTGCTTGCTGTCTGCTAGGTCCCAGGCCGAGTCGGGTGTCGTCCCGCATCAGTTTTGGTATCAGAGCAAGTCATCCGATTTGTTCTATCCAAATCGGGATCCTAGGAGTCTTATGTTCGCAATGTTCTTCAGCTTCAAAGTAATCCTACCCCACAATAAGCTTACAACCGTGTTTCTCGATGAGAATCAAACGGGAAATTACATCTCCCAAGCTCTTGTGAATTCCTTATCACAAGAAGGAAAAATTGTCATCCATGGGGAATGGGTCTTCGTGGAGTTCTACCTACCTTGTGTATGCCACATTCCATCCAAGTCTGTTACATGGGTTAGTGGAGCGTGGTGTAAAATTCGGCCCCTTGGATCATATATTAGCTTGGGGAAAGAATGGATGGAAGAGCAACACGCGGTCATAGATCCCGAAGGAAAAGGGTGTCATTTGCAATCTCTGGAAGACAAGAAGAGGTTCCACTTCCCAAACTCTTATTATCAAACACTCTCCAAGTTTGGGCAAGCCGTACAAAAGCAACTAGCTGAGGCAGAAGGTGAGCCTCAAGTCTCTGCTACACAAAACAACCTTAACCTCCAGCGAGAGCAACTCATCCCCACCACCTGTGAGTTAATCATAGCAGAGCCCCTAGCTGCATGGCTCAAAAAGGATCCCATCCTGCACACCTCAACCCCATGCCACCCACTCATGGAGCAACAACTCCAACTCGTGCCCCTCCATTCCCCCCACACCACTTACCAAACCTTTTGCTTTGTGGAAACTCTAGAAGACCTTGTCGGGAGTTTGGGTGTGCAAGTGGAGTTAACTAGCATACTGTCCGTGGAGTCTAATAAACCTAAGTACATCCACTTTGCCTACTCCTCAGTTGGCTCCATTACATCTGTGTGCACTGTAGGCCAATGCACTAGCGAGCTCTTAATATTCCTGCCGATCCCTGAATAGCCTGACCCGATGAGCCCCATGGGAGATAGCTCTCCAGTCCTAAAGGTCACAATGCCTAGTGAGTCCACAGTCTCATTGATGTCCCCTACCGATGAAGGTTTAACACACACTGGGGAACTTCCTACTTGGATAAATCTATCCAAGGACATAGAGGAGATCCACATCCCTAAGGGCCTCAATTTCTATGATCCCTTTTACCCATCCCATTGGGAATCACCATCTTTCCAAACTTTCCACCACCGTCTCCCTTCCAAGGGCAGCCCCATAGGTGTGAATCAGACCCCATATTGTTGTATAAATTATGTTTTGATGATGTCTCACTATAAGTCATTGGCCAATTGATTTAGAAAATCATGAAACATCTTTCATTTGGCTAGGTGTGAAGATGCTTAACAAAGTTTAAAGGCTGCGTCGACCCTACCATTGGATGCGTCAACTCAATCGATCACAAGTGGAAGAAAAGTCCAAATGTGTCACGCCCAGAGATATGCAGCGGAAACAAGTTGGGAACGTGAACAGCCGGCAAATAAAGTCTCAAGCGAGAAATATAATCAGAGCGCTAACACTCACACATAAAAGAGGAATGCACAAGGTCATATACTTAAAACTTCAACTTTATTGAATAATAATGATCATAAGTTTACAAAGACACTTGACTTCTTGACATAACGACTCACTAGACTCAATAAAAAGAAAATTTACATAACATGATCATCTTCACCGCCTACTACAGTGAAGGAACCTTATTACAATACGACTCATGACACTCTAACATTCTAGGCTTCTCTTGTTCTTCAATCACTCTCGGACCCATCACTCGAGTAGTCCGAATCCCCGTTAGAATTTTCTGAAAAGATTGGAAAAGTAGGGAATGAGCACACTTGCCTAGAAGGTATCTTCGTATCAACATGAAGGCAAGTTTAAGTAATTAACAATTTAGCTCTAGAATGTAAGATAAAAGAAAAAAAGTACTCCCGGCGCAATGCGACGCCAGTGTTCATCATATCCCATGGT
The DNA here is from genome assembly GCA_022559845.1 of Amorphophallus konjac. Lineage (NCBI taxonomy): Eukaryota > Viridiplantae > Streptophyta > Magnoliopsida > Alismatales > Araceae > Amorphophallus > Amorphophallus konjac. Next base: position 276,403,973 of record CM040124.1, on the reverse strand, counting down.
TTATAGCATGTTTCCGGCTATCTGTCGAGGGGGCTAGCGTCGAGCCCTTGGACACTATCTGTGCTCGCTCTTGCATCTTCAAGTTATAAATCAAACCACTCTCACGAGATATAAATAAGGTTTCGGCCAATAATGTACGATCAAACAATAGTTTCATGATAGTAAAAATCAAGGTAAGAACGTACCAAATTGAAATCATGAGATCAAGGATGATTTAGTTGGACATTATGCCACGGAGGAAACTGGACAGCATAACGGTACATTCATAAATTTCTATAATTTATTAATGACTTATGAAACAAGATGTTGGGTTCCAGATAATCAAAAGACCATCTAGGAACAGAGTATAACCAACCCTTGGGTCAAACCTCGAGTTAGGGCACAAGATAGCAGAACGCGGTTATGGAAGAACCGCTATTATCAAACCGTGGTCAAGAGGGCACCGCCACTTGACGGAGTCGACGCCAGAAGAAAGAAGTGTCGACTCGATAGCACAGCAGGTAGAACGCGGTCTCGGGATGACCGCTAATTGAAGAAGGCGGTCGCCTGGGAGCCGCTACTTGCCCAGAGTGCAGGAAAACGCGAGAAACTCGAGTGCTTGCTAATCCATTGGGTTTTTAGAGTACAACCAACTCGACGTCTTAGTGGGAATCCTAGGCTCGCGGAGACTTACGGAGACCTTGAAACAAGATCACCTAGTCCGACGGAAGGAATATCCGACGGAGAGGATCACAAGTCCAAGAAAGTGTGCCTATCAAGTGCAAAGTGTAACTAATAGTCACGTACCGGAATATGCGTCATATACTTAAGAAAGACTAGAGATGAGAGTGATTCGTGATAAAACGGCGATCAAAATGTCAATGCAACGTGTTTCACGATCATAGAAAATAGCTTTAATACAAGACTATATGAATTTTGGCACGAAGATAACATATGATTAAAATAAGTTTCTAGAACATGATGGACATGAAACCTAGCATGATGGATGCATGATATAACAATAAGCAAATCTTTTTAATCATGTGGATAAAATATAATCAACAGATAATTTAACTAAGAACCAAAAGGGCTGATCTGGCTACTGTTTAGAGTGAACCGCAGACAGAAAGGAAAATGCGGTCGTTCGTAGACCACTTCTTGGAAGCTGCGGTCTCTGTGAGACCGCCTTCTGCATCTCAGACAGAAGGGTGAAAATCATGCGTGCAATGCCCAATCCATGCCAATAAATGCATAGAACTCATGGTAAACAAGGAGATAAGGCATAATAGAACCAAATTAAATCCTGGGGTGCATGGATTTGCAAGAATTTGGCCAAAGTTATCATCTTTTCTATTAAGGTGCAAGGTCATGCATGCAGAAATAATCTAACTACGTAGTAATAGTAAAACATGAAATACGACGTTTAGGAAGCATGAAATCTTGTGAAACCAGAGGGCTTTTGCTCCTAGCACGTTATTTTAGCCATCCATGAGATAACCTACCTCTGAGAAACGCTCTAAACTTCGAATTTCTGACTGAAAGATGATGCTAGCTCCCGCGGGTCCTACGTGGAACCGGCAATTTCCTGGCCTTCTAACTCTTTAACCGCTTGACCTTATTAATTCATGAGAATTGGAGGGTAGGTAGAAGATATAAAGGAGAACAATTTGTTCTAAAGACTCAACGTGAAATTTGTTGTGCCCCTGTGTGGTTTTGATGATGGCTGACACACCATGAGTCCCACTGAGGTGTGCTAATTAATTTGCTTGAATAGCTAATTTATGAATATGGCTAGATTGGGTTAACGTAGTGGCTAATTGTTCATGCAGTGCGTTGACGCAGTTGGAGATTGGGTTGACGCATTGGCTGTCTGTTCACTAGCTGCGTTGACGCTACAAGGACACTGCGTTGACGCAGTAGTTGCTGGTTTACTTGCTGGGTTGACGCCATGCTGCTTTGTCTACTTTTTGTTGCTCATTAAGTCTTAAAGTCTGTACAGGGTAGTTCATGCATCACTCTATTTGCCAAGTGTATACATCAGTCAGCATTGCATCTTGTTCATGAAGTCTATACATCCACCGTCTATGTTAAGCTTCAAAGTCTGTTCATCCGATCCTCTCATTTGTGTTGAAGTCCATACATTGGTGGCTAAGTATATACATCGTCCAGTGTATTGCTGCATGCCATTAAGTCTGTATAGAGTCTTTGCATCGTGTGCCTCTCACAAAGTCTCTACATCGCATTTGGGAATCAAAGTATGTACATTGGCAGCAGAACTGCATCAAGTCTATACACTGCCTTTGTTTCAAAGTCGATACATTGTCTTTGTTTCAAAGTCTACACATTCATTGTTAAGGCAAGTCTATACATTGGCTCATGGTCTTCAAGTCGATACAGAGTCTTCATCTTGTGAAGTCTGTACAACGTCCGTTGTCTAGAGTTCTTGAAGTCTGTACAATGGACTGTGCTTCGCAAAGTCTATACAATCCTCACTTTTACCTACGTTCGAAGCAAAGTCTATACACTGGCATTGGTCTTCAAAGTCTGTACAGCCATTTCTTCGAAGTCTATACTTTGGCCTAGCGCTTGCAAAGTCTATACATTGGCCAAGTATGTACAAAGTCCTTTGCATCGTGTGCATTCATCACAAAGTCTATACACTGGCATTGGTCTTCAAAGTCTGTACAGCCATTTCTTCGAAGTCTATACTTTGGCCTAGCGCTTGCAAAGTCTATACATTGGCCAATTATGTACAAAGTCCTTTGCATCGTGTGCATTCATCACAAAGTCTATACACTCGTCTTTGAGCATCAAAGTCTGTACAGCCTGTCTGTCTTCATTGGTTCTGTGCTTTTAGTGCGTTGACGCGCTTGGCTGACTGCGTAGACGCAATTGTGCGTCTTTCGCTTTCTGTCTTGTTCACTGCGTCGACGCTGACACTGGATGCGTTGACGCATTGGCCAGTTGCCAAGGGCGTGAGCATCTCGCTTGAGGAGCTGAGGCGACGCTGCACGATGGAAGCGTTGACGCCTTGGGCTGATGTCCTCACGAAGTCTGTACACTCAGTTAAACTTTCAAGTCTATACATCATCTGATACTGTTATTCAACTGATTATCTGACAGGTTTAATGGATGAGGCCATCAAGACTTGCACGTGATCCTAGAGGCTGAAATGCTGACACGTGGACCACTGAAGCTTGGGCGGGAATCGAAAAGAGCATAAGCCCTAGCTGCTGCTACTTATAAAAGGAAGCCTTCATCCAACAGATGAAGACTGATCGAAGCCTTGAGAGCAAAGCAAAAAAGCAGAAGTGCTGTGAGTTCGATCCAGTGAAGAAAAGAAAGAAAAGAAGAGAGCAGAGAAGAAAGTGAGAGTGAGAGCAGAAGAAGGAAAAGAGAGAGATAGTGCTCGTGAGAAGTGAGAAGAAAGGAAGAAGAATAGAAGCTGCATCTGAAGATTTGTTCCTGCTGGACCGTGGATCAAATCCAGGCCAGCCAGCTCCATTGAGAGCTATCTTTGTGCTTTGTCTTTTACAGCTTGTGGTTGCTGTGTTATTTTCGTTCCTTATTTTTCTTTTTATTCGATCTGATTTACTGAGTTCTTCCGATCCTCTGGACTGGGGTCGGGTTCCTCCTGGTGGGTCAGGAGAAGGGAGATCTGATCTCCGGTTTGCAAGCAGCAGGGGGGCTGCTTGTGGGTTCCCTCCGGGCTAGGAGGAAGAGAGGCTAGGCCTCTGGTGGATTGCTGGTAGCAGAGTGCTACTGGCTGGTTCACTGGTAGCGGGGCTGCTACTAGTGGGGTTCCCTCTTGGTATAGAGGAAGAGAGACGTGAGTCTCTGGTTTCTAGTGACCGTGGGTTGCTAGAGGTTCCCTCCGTGTAGGAGGAAGAGGGGAGGTTGTTCCCCTGGGTAAGCTGTGTATCAGCGTCTGTTGGCAAGCTGTGTTGCCCAGCTGTTAGTGAAGCCACGCTCGGGTTGAGTGTGGGGTGGATGTAGGTCTGCAGGACCGAACCACCTAAAAACCCCTATTACATTGTGGTTTGATTGCTTATGGTTTGCTTCCGCTAGATGTTTGCATAGGGGCGCTCCAAGTGTTTGATCACAGGTTCATTAGATGATTTGATCAGATTTTGTTCTAAGTGTTTAATCTGTTGAGTGAGCGAAATTCTAATTGAGCGAAATTTTATATTGGGTGAAAGTTTTTATAGGCTATATTCATTCACCCCCCCTCTGAATACTTGCACCGAACCCAACAATTGGTATCAGAGCGGTTCTCTGATTGATCAGATCCAACGATCTGCAGAGGATCCTGTTGTCCCTTGGTGCATTTCTGTTTCTACCCTTTGCTGCATTAATATGGTTGACGATTTATTCAATGGGTTCTCCACCGGTTTTCAATGGCTCTAACTTTAACTCATGGATTAACAGTCTTCACAATTATGCGAAAATGATTAATCCGGATCTGTGGAAGTTAATTTCACAAGGTCCCCACAGATTGCCAAAGGAAAAGTCCAAATGGACTAAAAGTCACAAGTCAAAATATGGAGAAAATTAGAAAGCCTTTAACCTGATGAGAGCAGCTACTGACAAGGCTCTACATTCTTATTTTTATGACTGCAGGTCCGCTAAGGACATTCTGGATCAGCTGAAGCTAGCTCAGAGGATGAATGAGGACAACTGCATGATGGCTGACGAGAGCAACCATGGCAGTGATCAAGAGGAATTCCAAGATGCTGAAGAGGTAATCATCCCCTTCTCTAACTTCACTTTAGATGACTGGGTAGATGCCTATGCTGATCTGTTTCACTCCCATGAAAAAATGAGTAAGAGGTATAGAAGACTGAAAAAGAAGCTGGAAAAACTAGGAGGTGAAAATCTTGAAACTCTGAAAACTGAAAATGAAATATTTAGAAGACAGCTGACTGATCTCGATTCTATTACTTCAGATCTGGAATATCTGAAATCTGAAAATGCTAGACTCAAAAAACAAACTGAGGAATCTGGATCTAACTCAGTGAGCCTTGAAAATGAAAATAGATTGATTTCTGAAACTTTGGAGACTGTCAGAATAGAAAACTCAGAACTTCAGAAAAGGCTTGAAAATCTTCAATCTGAAGATGAACAAGTGTTTAGTGAATGTCAGACCTCCTTAAGTGTTTTGAAATTTGATGATGAAATCCTGGAACAAAATGGTAAAATGAGACAGGAGATCTGCAAGCTAAAACAGTTAAATACAGCTATGTCTGAGAGACTTATCACTCTTGAAAAAGGGAAGAGTGTTAGCCTGGATAGCTCTGATGAGCTAATGAAAGCTGAACAGCAAATTGAAGGTCTTAGGACTGTTAATCAAATGTTGAAAGAAGATGCTGTTTGCTATAAAAAGAAAGCTGATGAATATGAAATCCATGTATCAAAGCTTGGATCAGAAGTTACAGAATTAAGGAAATCTCTTGAGAAATTTGTCAGTGGAAAAGAAAATCTTGATAAAATTCTTGGATCTAAAGTGAATCTCCGAAGAGAGGGTTTGGGCTACAAACCAATAAATAAAAAGAGCTTTGAAAGTAAGCTTCAAACTTCATTCGTGAGTAGCTCTAAGTCTGGCAGCACATCGAATGTGCCTATCTTTGAATTTAGTGCTAAGAAGAATCAAAATTCCACTGACAGCCCTAAGTCTGAGAAACAAGTTCAAAAACAGAAAAAGACTGTTCATGTTCAGAACAAAGATTCAAGGAACTCTCATGATAAAACTGAGAATGCTGTGCCTAAATTGAACAAACACATTCATGCAAATAAAAAGAAAATTTCATGCCATTACTGTCATAGGTTTGGCCACTTGATGCATGAATGTAAATTGATGGAACAGGATGATAGAATGCATACTAGGAAGTACAATAACAAAAACAGTCCTGTTGAACAGAAAAGAAAAAGTTATTGTTATCATTGTGGAAAAACAGGTCATGTTAGTGAACAATGTTGGTTTGCCAAAGGTAAAGGCAAATATTTTTCAAATTCTAATCATGTCAATTTGTATGAAAATCAACATGTCTTTAAAAGGAACAAAAATGGGTCCAGGGGCCAACACATGGTGTGTTCCACCTGCAGCAAGTCAGGCCATAGGGCGGTTGACTGCTGGCTTAATATTGGTAGAAGAAATTCCATCTTCTGCTATTACTGTGAGAAACCTGGCCATACAGTCAAAGACTGCTGGCATTCTCAGAGAAAGAAGGTCAACTCTAAATTTGTTAAACAAAGTGTGTTTGGTAGGAACAAATCTGTTCAAACAAGAAAATCCCTCACATGCTTTGAGTGTGGGAAGCAAGGTCACAAATCTTCTGAATGCTGGCTGGTTAGGAATAAGAACCAAACTGTTCATGCATATAACAGAAAATCTTATGAACATGTTTATAAACCTTATGCTACTGTTACTATGCATCATAAAAACCAGAAACCAGTCATGTCATGTAGATATTGTGGGAAGTTTGGTCACTCTATGAAAAATTGCTATCTGATGGATCATGGTGACCATATTGCTATGAATTTGCTTAGATCACCTGTCAGGGCTAACGTAGGACCCAAAGCTGTTTGGGTCCCTGCAGGATCAAGATGATCAAATACTTTGCAGGTGTGCCTTGGACTGAGGAATAAAGAGGGGTAAAGTAAACCAAGGCACCCAAGATGATAAAGCCCCATTCAGGTAAATTCTGAAAACTTTGTATTCTGATTTGTGTGATCTGAATGCACTGCATATCATGATAATTCTTTTGCGCATTGTCTAACTGAAACTAATTGGAAAAATCTGAAATGCTCATGAAAATGATTGAGTTTATTTCTAAATGCATTGCACACAAATGCCATGATGAATGATATGCCAAACTTCTTGTATGTTGAATTGCATATCATGCACTCTGTAAGGGGGAGCTTGACTGATGTTGCATTTGAAGAGTAGTGCATTGCATGTCTTTGCATACATGTAGTTAGTTGCATTACACTTTCCTTCATTGAAAAATCAAAAAAAGGGGGAAGGTAGTGTCTCACTGCATATAGATAGGGGGAGCATGCTTAAACCGTTCAGTTGTGTTTTTATCTGAACTCTTCCTATCCACCTACTTGATTCACCTTGTCAATTCTATAGTGTTAGTGATTCCATCACGAAAGTGGTATCAAAAGATCTTTCTTGACTGCTTCTGAAGTTGTTCAAAATCTGAATTCATACTTTATAGGCATCTGTCTGTCTCTCCTAAATCTGCTGAAGGAGAGCTTCACTTCTTTTCAGTCATCCTTGAACTTCTATGCTCAAGAGCAGCTCCTTTGCTACAATTTTTCAGAATCCATGCTGTCTGTTGAATATTCTCACTTGAATTACTAAGCTGAGATATGAAGTAAATCTTCAGCCTGAATACTACTTCATAAAAGTTAAAACATCTTCAATGAGGAACCTTCCATTATACATGCTTAAGAATATTTGTTAACTGGAACTGGTTTAAGTCTTATGTACTCCTGTTTGGACACAAGGAACTTGGAAATATCTGATTCAATCTCTTAATAAACTTTAACTGTCTGCTTCATGTAAATTCATGTAAGAGCTTCTGACATCTGAAAAGTTGATATCCTTGTCTATGTTGACTGAGATATATAGTGTATGTGATTTTTCTTAAACACTTAACTTGTTCTGAATCATGGACAGAGCAATAACTGTGGTTACTGAGAAACCTGTCCAAAGGATTGTGTCATGAAGTACCATGGTTAACTCTGCTTAAAGAAATGATTGAAAATACTGTGAAAATTTGGCAGAGCAATGGCATTGTTGTATTGAGTAACTGGGGATTCTGGCCTCTAATCAAGGTGTATCCTCATGCCAAAGATACTTCCAATACTACCTCTGTTCTCCAAAATGGGAGAAGCAATACGGTTGTCACACTGAGTAACTGGGGATTCGGGCCTCTGATCAAGGTGTCTCCCCATGTCAAAAGGTGTTGATAAACCAAACTTGTTCATTTAAAAAGAAAATTATGAACAAGTGTAAATCAAATTCTGAAAGAACAATGTAAAATTCCGTTGCATTCTCTTATGTATCTCCTAAAACTGTCATGGAAAGTAAACTAACTAAGATGGAAGTTGGTTGAACTAGAATTTTATATGAGCTTGTAGTTCCTTTTTATTAAGAGCTGGTTCAGATATGAGTACAATTTTTTTTGAAAAACTTGTTTACATCATTCTTAAACCATATCTGAAAATCAAGGTTGCATAAGCTTTTATAATGGAGGACTCTAGAACTTAAAAATTCTGTTCTATGAAGTTAGTATCTTGCTGAAAAGTTCAATATCTCAATTTTCACTAACTGTTGAATCTGCTCATCCTATGGCTCTTTATCACTGTGTTTTGATTCAGTGGTATTAGACTGGTTGTCATTTTTTTGAGAAGCACTTCTCTCAGTTTACCATGTGTACTTGCAGTTTTTGGATAACCAGAGTTCATCCTTGTGGATTTCTCTTGCATCATAGATCATAAGGGCAAGATTCTCTGGTCTGTTTGAGAGACTGTTTGCATAAGGGGACAATGTGCTAGATTGTCTGATCATGTTGTTTGTCTGCATTAGCTCTATATCTTCTGCCATGTCAAAGGGGGAGTATTTGTTGCATATGCATCACTGCATAAGTTGTTTAACAAAGGGGGAGAATTGATTTAATTGCTTCTGATATTGTGTTGTCCTCATCTGCTGAACTATGTTGAGTGTCTCATATGACATCTCTGGATTATTCGTTTTGCTAAAGTAAAAGGGGCAGATTAGTCAAAAGGGGGAGCTTTTAATTCACTCTTTTTATACAGTCTTATTCTTTCCTCCTCAACTCATGTCTTTTTGCTGAAGGCAAAGGGGGAGAAGAATCTAATCTGAGTCAGTGTAACTCATAGTGTTGCCATCATCAAAAAGGGGGAGATTGTTGTGCCCCTGTGTGATTTTGATGATGGCTGACACACCATGAGTCCCACTGAGGTGTGCTAATTAATTTAGATGACTGTTTGACTGCTTAAATATCTGATTGTTTGCTTGAATAGCTAATTCATGAATATGGCTAGATTGGGTTAACGTAGTGGCTAATTGTTCATGCAGTGCGTTGACGCAGTTGGAGATTGGGTTGACGCATTGGCTGTCTGTTCACTAGCTGCGTTGACGCTACAAGGACACTGCGTTGACGCAGTAGTTGCTGGTTTACTTGCTGCGTTGACGTAGTGGAACAGCTGGGTTGACGCCATGCTGCTTTGTCTACTTTTTGTTGCTCATTAAGTCTTAAAGTCTGTACAGGGTAGTTCATGCATCACTCTATTTGCCAAGTGTATACATCAGTCAGCATTTCATCTTGTTCATGAAGTCTATACATCCACCGTCTATGTTAAGCTTCAAAGTCTGTTCATCCGATCCTCTCATTTGTGTTGAAGTCCATACATTGGTGGCGAAGTATATACATCGTCCAGTGTATTGCTGCATGCCATTAAGTCTGTATAGAGTCTTTGCATCGTGTGCCTCTCACAAAGTCTCTACATCGCATTTGGGAATCAAAGTATGTACATTGGCAGCAGAACTGCATCAAGTCTATACACTGCCTTTGTTTCAAAGTCGATACATTGTCTTTGTTTCAAAGTCTACACATTCATTGTTAAGGCAAGTCTATACATTGGCTCATGGTCTTCAAGTCGATACAGAGTCTTCATCTTGTGAAGTCTGTACAGCGTCCGTTGTCTAGAGTTCTTGAAGTCTGTACAATGGACTGTGCTTCGCAAAGTCTATACAATCCTCACTTTTACCTACGTTCGAAGCAAAGTCTATACACTGGCATTGGTCTTCAAAGTCTGTACAGCCATTTCTTCGAAGTCTATACTTTGGCCTAGCGCTTGCAAAGTCTATACATTGGCCAAGTATGTACAAAGTCCTTTGCATCGTGTGCATTCATCACAAAGTCTATACACTGGCATTGGTCTTCAAAGTCTGTACAGCCATTTCTTCGAAGTCTATACTTTGGCCTAGCGCTTGCAAAGTCTATACATTGGCCAAGTATGTACAAAGTCCTTTGCATCGTGTGCATTCATCACAAAGTCTATACACTCGTCTTTGAGCATCAAAGTTTGTACAGCCTGTCTGTCTTCATTGGTTCTGTGCTTTTAGTGCGTTGACGCGCTTGGCTGACTGCGTAGACGCAATTGTGCGTCTTTCGCTTTTTGTCTTGTTCACTCCGTCGACGCTGACACTGGATGCGTTGACGCATTGGCCAGTTGCCAAGGGCGTGAGCATCTCGCTTGAGGAGCTGAGGCGACGCTGCACGATGGAAGCGTTGACGCCTTGGGCTGATGTCCTCACGAAGTCTGTACACTCAGTTAAACTTTCAAGTCTATACATCATCTGATACTGTTATTCAACTGATTATCTGACAGGTTTAATGGATGAGGCCATCAAGACTTGCACGTGATCCTAGAGGCTGAAATGCTGACACGTGGACCACTGAAGCTTGGGCGGGAATCGAAAAGAGCATAAGCCCTAGCTGCTGCTGCTTATAAAAGGAAGCCTTCATCCAACAGATGAAGACTGATCGAAGCCTTGAGAGCAAAGCAAAAAAGCAGAAGTGCTGTGAGTTCGATCTAGTGAAGAAAAGAAAGAAAAGAAGAGAGCAGAGAAGAAAGTGAGAGTGAGAGCAGAAGAAGGAAAAGAGAGAGATAGTGCTCGTGAGAAGTGAGAAGAAAGGAAGAAGAATAGAAGCTGCATCTGAAGATTTGTTCCTGCTGGACCGTGGATCAAATCCAGGCCAACCAGCTCCATTGAGAGCTATCTTTGTGCTTTGTCTTTTACAGCTTGTGGTTGCTGTGTTATTTTCGTTCCTTATTTTTCTTTTTATTCGATCTGATTTACTGAGTTCTTCCGATCCTCTGGACTGAGGTCGGGTTCCTCCTGGTGGGTCAGGAGAAGGGAGATCTGATCTCCGGTTTGCAAGCAGCAGGGGGGCTGCTTGTGGGTTCCCTCCGGGCTAGGAGGAAGAGAGGCTAGGCCTCTGGTGGATTGCTGGTAGCAGAGTGCTACTGGCTGGTTCACTGGTAGCGGCGCTGCTACTAGTGGGGTTCCCTCTTGGTATAGAGGAAGAGAGACGTGAGTCTCTGGTTTCTAGTGACCGTGGGTTGCTAGAGGTTCCCTCCGTGTAGGAGGAAGAGGGGAGGTTGTTCCTCTGGGTAAGCTGTGTATTAGTGTCTGTTGGCAAGCTGTGTTGCCCAGCTGTTAGTGAAGCCACACTCGGGTTGAGTGTGGGGTGGATGTAGGTCTGCAGGACCGAACCACCTAAAAACCCCTCTTGCATTGTGGTTTGATTGCTTATGGTTTGCTTCCGCTAGATGTTTGCATAGGGGCGCTCCAAGTGTTTGATCACAGGTTCATTAGATGATTTGATCAGATTTTGTTCTAAGTGTTTAATCTGTTGAGTGAGCGAAATTCTAATTGAGCGAAATTTTATATTGGGTGAAAGTTTTTATAGGCAATATTCATTCACCCCCCCTCTGAGTACTTGCACCGAACCCAACAAAATTTCCTCTGCTAGGGCTTCTAAACTTCTGATCTTTGCTGGACGGACACACTTGTTCCTGTGCGATCTGCAGGAACCAGTGACTTCCGATCCTCCTAACTCCCCAAAGGCTTGACCTCTTAACACGAGATATGGAGGAATGTTAGAGAAAACTAAGAAGAATAAAATCCTCTAAAGGACTAACATGAAATACCATCATCTTACCATTGAACCAGGCGAGCCAAAATAAGGGTTCGCGTAGGTCGATTCTGGGCTCTATTTATAGGGTTTTGCCTAGGGTTGAGGATTAGATCGATTTGAGAGTCCTAATTTGGAGTAGGATCGATCCCCAAGAGTCCTAGACTAGGTTGCCTTGCCAGATAGCATCGAACCTAGGGAATTGGGATGGGAAAAATCCCATTTTTTCCACGTCTCTCACACCTTCGTTCACGGAACCTAGTAGCGGTCAGGTCGCGACCGCTTCTGTGAGAACGCGGTCGCGCGATAGACCGCGTTCTTGCGCTTAAATCCGAAAATTTTGAATTTTCTAATTATCTTCTATTTATCCCTTTAATTAGCCTATTTATCCTATTTTAATTCCTTAAATAGCCCTAATTACGCCTCTAGTAATGGGTTTGGGCCTAAAGGCCTTGGAATTATTGTTTTGGGCCTATTTAAAGTGGGCTTGACCCTTTGGTTAATATAGGGCCTTTAAATTGATTTAATTAACTTTAATTAGCCCATTAAGCCTTTTAAATGCTAAATAATTTTATTTAATTTCTGAAAAATCTTAGAAAATTTCAGGGTGTTACACCCTTCTCCACTTAAAGAGAATTTGGTCCCCAAATTCATTGCATGGGTTTTGTGGAGAATACACTTACAATCGAATAGTTCTAGGAATCTCTTGCACATAGCTTCTTTCGTTTCCCATGTTGCCTCATGGTCTAGGCATTTACTCCATCGGACTTTCACCATGGGAATAGTTTTATGTCGAAGTTGACATACCTCTTGATCAATTATTTTGAGTGGCTTTTCCTCGTACGTCAAATCCTTTTGAATCACCAAGTCGTCATGACTTATAATATGGAATGGGTCATAGACATACCTTTTAAGCATAGAAATATGAAATACATCATGTACTCCAGCTAATTGAGGAGGCAGCGACCTCGCCAACCCTTTCAAGAATTTCAAAAGGGCCGATATATCTTGGAATGAGCTTGCCTTTGATGCCATCCTTTGGATACCTCGACCTGGAGAAACCTTGAGAAACACATGGTTTCCCACTTGAAATTTCAGGTCTCGCCTTCTATTGTTAGCATATGATTTTTGCCTATCTTGGGCCATCTGGAGGTGTTCTTGAATAAGCTTGACCTTCTCGGTGGTATCCCGGATGAGTTCAGGGCCTAAAAATTGCTTTTCCCCAACTTCATTCCAGCAGATAGGTGAGCGACAACTTCTACCATATAATGTCTCAAATGGTGCCATTTGAATGCTAGCTTGATAGCTATTATTGTAGGCAATTTCAACTAGAGGCAAGTGATCGTGCCAACTCCCACCAAAATCAATAACACATGCTCTGAGCATATCTTCTACCACCTGATTTGTCCTTTCAGTTTGACCATCTGTTTGGGGATAGAATGCGGTGCTAAAGTTGAGTCAGGTCTCTAAAGAATGTTGTAGACCCTTCCAGAATTGTGATGTGAAGCGAGGGTCTCGATCGGAAATGATAGTGACAGGGACGCCGTGTAACTTGACAATTTCTTTCATATACAAAGCTGCTAATATATCCACAGACCATCGACTTTTGATAGGTGCTAGGCCCGGATACAGAGGGGGGGTGAATGTATCCTTCTATGTATAATGGCCAAATAAAAACTTGGATGCTAGAGATAGACACAGAATAGAACCAATTCGATTTAACTCAAATACAAACACTTGGAGCGTGCCTATTCAAGCATCTAGCGGAAGCAAAGCAAACAATCAAACCACTGCACAATAGATTTTTAGGTGGTTCGGTCCACAGACCTACATCCACCCCTCACTCCCAACCGGAGTGAGGCTTCCACTAGCTCAAGCTAGAACGCAGACTTAGTCTGCAAACAGTTGCTGCCACACAGCTTGACCAGGGGAACAACCTCCCCTCTTCCTCCCAACAGGAGGGACACCCAAGTGACTCCCAGCCACTTGGAAACTAGAGATCGAAGACCTCTCTCCCTCCAGACCAGGAGGGACCACTGGACTTGCAACCACAAGCCCAGAACCGGAGGACTAGCCTCCCTTCCTCTAACCAGAGGGAACCCACAAGTGACAACCTGTCACTTGCAACCCGGAGATCAGATCTCCCTTCTCCTGAACCAACAGGAGGAACCCGATCCCCAGCAAGGCAATCAGAAGAACAAGATAACCAAATGAAAACGGAGAAACAAAAACACGAAATGAAAATAACTTCAGCAAACAGAAAGCTGAAAGACGAAATGCACAATATGGCTCCCAACAGAGCTGACTGGCCTGGATCTGATCCACGGTCCAGTGAAGATAGATCTTCAGATGAAGCTTCCTATCTCTCGTTCTCTCTTCTTCTTTCTCTTCCTTTTCTTCTCTGCTTCCTTCTCTCACTCGCGAGCTCTCTCTCTTTCTCTTTTTACTTCTGCTGCTTCTCTCACTCTGCCACTCTTCTTTTTCATCTTCTTCTCTTCTCACTGGATCGAACTCTCAGCACTACTGCTTTTCTGCAATTGCTCTCAAGGCTTCGATCACGATCTCTCTCTTTCTTCTTCTTCTCCTTTTCTTCTTCTTTTCTTTTTCTGGATCGAAAGGCTTTTCTGCTCTTCAGGCTTTTTCTTCGATCTTCGATCACACTTCATCAGAAGACGAAGGCTCCATTATATACCTGGAGCAGCAGCAGGGCGTGTGTGGCTTCCACAGTTCCCGCCCTAAGAGTTCGGACCACGTGACAGCATCCAGCAGCTGTCAGAACACGTGTCTTCATCTGGGCATTCTCCTTATCCTCAGATCACGTGCCCAGCACCAGTACGCTCAGCAACTGGAGTTAGATGGCGTCAACTCACTTGCTCCAAAGAGTTGACGCAGCCATCAGAGATCTTCAACCTTTTTAACCGCTGCGTCGACTCCATCAGCCTGCTGCGTTGACGCAACGGTATCGGCAGTCCAGTGATCAAGTCTTCAACAAATGGGCGTGCTGCGTCGACGTTATCAGCATGTTGCGTTGACGCATTGAAGACATGTACATTTGTATACTGGCGTCTCTTAAGCCGCTGCGTCGACGCTGCTTGTTGATGGCGTTGACGCAGTGGAAGATATCGTGAAAGCTTCGTCGCTTGTAAGAGTTTCTGCTTCTTTAACTGCTGCGTCGACGCTGCTTGCTTGTGGCGTTAACGCAATAGAAGACATCGTGAAAGCTTCGTCTACTGATGCGTGGACGCTTTAAGCTTCAGGCGTCGACCCTGTTCCCTTCAGCAACAATAATGAAGTGTATAGACTTAGTGTTAACGTGCCAGAGAAACCAGTGTACAGACTTCATGTTAACGTTGAACCCAATGAACAGACTCTATGATATGAAGCCAATGTCCAGACTTGAAGAGAAAACAAATGTATGGACTTTGACGGAGTGAGACAATGTTCAGACTTTGAAGATACACTGTGGATGTACAAACTTGGAAGATCATGGAGTGTATAGACTTGAAAGTCTGAAGGCGATGTACAGACTTTGATGCCCAAAGGCGATGAACAGTGAATCAGTGTATAGACTTCAAAGTTCACTGAAGGATGTTCAGACTTTGTTCCACCGACCAGAGTATTGACTTTGCAAGCGTGAGACGCTGAAAGAGACGGTGGCTGAGACGAACGCTGTATAGACTTTGAAATCTGAATCGACAAAGCAAGCTGTACAGACTTTGAGAGTCTTGAAGGATGTACAGACTTTGAGGGCTTTGATGGCCAATGTACAGACTTGTAACACTTGAGGACTGATGTATAGACTTAGGACCATTTGCCAAGGCTGTACAGACTTCAGGCTGAACGTGTGCAAAGACTGAGAATGTATAGGCTTCATGAAGTGCATGTTACAGTGATGTCTAGACTTAGACGCAACATGCTATGCAATGTACACACTTGATGTAATGCATGCCGATGTACAGACTTCAGTTGAAGTCAACCGAAGAGTGTATATACTTTATGAATGCATATGCCAAGACCAATGTACGAACTTGATCGAATGTCTAGACTTTGCATGAACAGTCGATGTGTAGGCTTGAAGAACTGAAGACCACGTTGTATAGACATGACCTAACAGTCCAGTGTATAGACTTGAATAGCTGAAAGCTACAGTGAGAGAGTGTATACACTTGACCAGATCAAGGGCAATTCGAGTGTGCAGACCTCATGCCATGAGACGCTGAGAGAGACAGTCCAATGTACAGACTTATGAAGACTGATGCATGAACAGTAATGCATAAACTTAGGAGCATGGAGGCCAATGTATAGACATCAACTATCAAGACGCTAAGGAAGACGGACAATGTACAGACTTCCTGTAACAGTCTGATGTACAGACTTCATGAAGCTAGACCAGCGGCTGTACAGACTTTGAAGGAGGACAAATGTATGGACTTGGTGACGTGAAAGCGATGTACACACTTAGCGTTGACGCTAATGTCTTGAGAATGCTCACAGCGTTGACGCTGCATGAGACGTAGGCTGTACAGACTTAGCATGTGAAGACTGATGTGCATACTTGCTGAGTTGACGCTGCAGCCCAATGAGTTGACGCTGCAACGTATATTCTTGATGATCAACTGATGATGTATAGACTTCATCAAATGAAGAAACTGAACTGAAGCGTCGACGCATCAGCTCAAGGAGTTGACGCACTACTGTATGGACAGATACAAATATGACCAAGGGGTCGACGCATCGGCACACTGAGTTGACGCACTGCAGTGACAACTGTGCAGACAGAGTGTAGCAATGAATGCTTTATGCATCAGTTAACATGACTGAACATCAAAATATATTAAACCAAACTGAGCAGCAAGATGACTGAACATTTGATTAACTCACATCAACAACCAATCATCAAAACCATCATCAAAATCTCAACAACCAATGCATCAGTTAACATGACTGAACATCAAAATATATTAAACTAAACTGAGCAGCAAGATGACTGAACATTTGATTAACTCACATCAACAACCAATCATCAAAACCATCATCAAAACCACAGGGGCACAACAATCTCCCCCTTTTTGATGATGGCAACACTTTCAATACATTAAGTCATTTTGATGATGTGAGGCATTCTGAAGACTCAAATTATTCTCCCCCTTTGACTTCATCAAAAAGAAAAGAATTTGAGAAATTAAGGCATGTATAAAAGTTCAATCAATTTCTCCCTCTTTGGCAAACAATCTCCCCCTTTGGTATAATCAAAATAGACCATGGTAGATGCAGATGCAGCAAGAAGTGCAATACTTCCCCCTGAGTATATGAATGCAAGGTTACAAATGATATGAACATGATTCATTTTGACAAGTAATGCTCCCCCTGAATAAGTGGAATCTTATGAGATAGATGAGAAGGAGACCACAGGGGCAAACAAGGAGAAGTTCAGGTCAATGAACCAATAACATGAGCAGAAGAAATTCAGCCAGATTTTTAAGGAGGCTTCAATCTATCAAAATTCAGTCAGATTTTCAGAGAGATCAATCTCATAAATCTAAAACATAAGTTTTCAAAGTCTTCCATTATAAGGGCTTATGAATGAGCTTTATTGAACAACATGGTTTAAACATGATGTATGTAGAGTTTATCAATAAAATTCTGTATTGATATCTAAAATCATGGTTTAATAAAAATGAACCAAGCCCTCATATTTATCTTGATAAATCTCCCTTCTTACACAATCAAAATTATTGACTTCTTTCGGAATTACATGCATCTGTATTGAAATCAAGCAATTATGAAGTCATATGAATTTGTCTAGGGTTGTAGCAATTTGATTTTAGCATCAATATTCAGGTATTTCAATTTGTTCAACAATTTTCTTGCTACAATTTTACGAGCACTCTTGTTCAGTTCACACCTTGTAACTAGAGGATATACCTTGATCAGAGGCCAATATCCCTAAGCACTTAGTGTGACTAACAGTCATGCTTTGTATGAACAGAGTTAGCATTTACACATCATGACACACTCGAAATCATTTCTGGATGAGTGAGTTGTATTTCTCAATGTGCATGCCATTGCTTTGCCTAATTTTAAATAAATTTTATTTTACAGAGTTAACTAAGGCACCTCATGACACAGTCCTTTGGACATGGTTTCTCAGTGACCAAAATCATTGCTCTGACAACTATTTACCCTTTAGACATTTCAGACAACTTTATTTGCTTCAAAGCAATAACAATATCATGTTCTTAACCAAATAAAGTCATGTATTCAAAAGTGCAGATTTCAGAAGTTTTCACAAGACTCAACATGAAACAGATGGTTAAGGTTTATTAAACATGCTTCAGATATTTTTAAGAGATTTTAAAGTCAAACTCCATGAACATTAAACTTAAACCACATGAGTTATTTCAGACATTCATAAAACTGTATAATAGAAGATTTCTAGTTCAAAATTTTTTAGATTTATGATCGAGATAGCCCATTGAAATCTTCATGAAGGACTGATTGAATTCTGAACCCGAATTATACCAATTGATAGGAGGAATACCAATTGTTAAGAGAGATTGTGAAGCTCAAAGTTTTCAGAATATGATTAAGGTTTGTCAACAAAATCAGTAAGAGAGGATATGCAATGAGTTCTGACCCATGTATGCATTTGACAACCTATATGCAATGCAATGACTCCCCCTCACAATATGCATTCAAACTCTCTTTTTGGCATTTTCAATATATAGGGAGATGCAATGCACTATATGTATGCAGGGATATGCAAGGACTCAACATTGAATACTATGCAAGGATATGCAACTAACTTCCCCTGAAAACATGCAATGTTTGCACTGAAAACTGAACATATGATTCCAAATGATATTGTGACTTGTGCACAATCAGACTGTCCTATCAGCAAAGTGACCCATGGTACTAGGCGGAGCACTTGGTCTAAAAGACCACCTCACACATAGTAAGAACCTCCAGACAGACCTCCCTGCCTTTTGGTACCTTACCATTTATATACCATTGAGGTCATGCATAATTATTCAACATGCAGTCCTATATGCAGTTCAGAATTTCAGTGAGCTATTGCAACACACAAGTTTCAAGTCACACTCATATGCAGTTCAGATTTTTCAGAAAATTCGAAATGCAATTTGTTTTCAGAGTCTATGCATAACACAATTATCAAGCAATTGAAATTAGCCTATGTATGCATCAGACAACCCTTCTTAATCTGATATTTGCACAGAACTCTCAGCAAATGCATGATCAGAAAGTAATGCACATGGCAAATGATGAATGAAAATGTAAAAACAGATTTAACTTGCTATGCATTAAAACTAAAAACAAGAAGAGCAGGAAGTTTACCTGAAAAGTTCAGAAGGGGTTTTCATTCTTGAGTGCCTTGGATTAATACCCCTTTTTATTCCATTCCAAGGCACACCTGCAAAACAAGGTTTATTTTGCACAAACAGGTACCCAAGAAGTCTTGGGTCCTGACATGACATTATCACTCCTAGCAGGTTTCCTCAACACATTTTTAACTTGATAGCAAGGAGCAGCAGTTTTCAGATCTAATTTATGCACATTCTTGTTAGCATGAGTTCTATGTGCACATACATGAGATTTTCTGTTAACAGGATAAAAATTATGTTTACCAAAACCAGTTTGGTTTTGATATCCTGCCAGCCAACAGGTTGCAGCCCTGTGACCTGGCTTCCCACAGTTATAACATGCAGGAATCTTTTCCTTAAAAACAGATTTATCCCTCCCATAATCATTCTGGTGAACATGATTAACATGAGAATAGAATTTTTTCTTGCCTTCAGCTGACCAGCACTGAACATCAACATGTCCCAGTTTACCACAATTATAACAATGAATTTTCTTTTCCCAAAGGACATGAGTTTTAGCATGACTTTTCTGTGAATTAATAGCAGCAAGGTCATCTAACTCCAATGATTTGCATTCATGCATGAGATGACCCATTTCATGACAGTAAAAGCATTTGGATTTCCTGTTTTGAGCCGAATAGGATTTCTTAGCATAAGAAGTCCTAACATGAAATCTATCATTATCATTCTTCATGACAAGGCAATCATCAAGTACATGGCCAGAACTTCCACAATAGAAGCATTCAACATTCCTTCCGTGGATAGTTGGAAATTTTCTAGCCTTAGGCTTGTTTGCATGAAATTTACTATTCTTCTTCAGTGTTCTCATTTTCACATTTTCTTTCTGTTTTTGAATCTTCTGATCATTTGACTGTTTTGAAGAAGGTGCAGAAGTACTAGCTAAGTTTGAGCTACTCACAAATGTTGCGTATAGTTTGTTCCTTACAGCTTGCTTAACTTGAGAATTGCACCTTTTCTCTTCATTCAGTTTGGTGACTTCCACATTCAAAGAATCTTTCATTTTTTCTTTACCTTTGGCAAATTTTGACAGAGAGTTGTTTAGGTTTTCAATTTCAATTTGCAAGGTCATAATGTGGTCTTCACACGAGATAACCTGATTTTGTAACCCATCATTCAGACTTTTCAGGATCTCATTCTCCTGAGTTAGCTTCAATTCAATGTTCACTTCTTTTTCTTTCAAAACTGATTTTTCTCTTTCAACCGTTAGCCATCTTTCAGATAAAGCGGTGTTAAGGACCATTAGCTTCTTATTTTGCTCCTTCAGGTGGATGTTTTCTTCAATCAGCTTATCTTTTAATTTATCAGTTTCCTTCTTCTGAGTTAGCAGAGAATCATTTTCTTCTTTCAAGGAAGTGATTAAGTTTTCCTATACATTATCATCAGAATGTAATTCTTCAATCAATTCCTTCAATTTAGATTTTAGATTTTCATTTTCAGCCTTTAGACATGTGATTTCAGCATTTTTCTCTTTTCTTAATTTTCTCTTTCCTGATTTGACTCTTTCATATTTATCTAGAAGATGCTCATGCATGGCAACTAACTCATCATGGCTAATATCCTCGGTCTCAGAGATTACCTGGGATGAGGACTCATCTGATTGATCACTCCTTCTTGCCATGAGACATTCTTCTTCCTGTTCCACGTGTGTTGTAGTCACTCTATCAAACATTTCCTTTGCAGTGCTACAATCTGAGAAAGAGGAAAAATCATCAGAACCGATTGCAACCTTCATTAAATTTAGAGCTCTCACATTATCATCATTTTTCAACTTGTGAACATGAGTCCACTTGGACTTATCCTTAGGAAGTTCATGTGGACTACCTTCCACAATTGTGGATTAATAGAGTTAACATGCTTGTGCATACGATATAGCCAGAATTTAATATTTGAACCACTGAATAGTGGAGGATGAGCCATGACAGCACAACAGTTTAATGCAACAAGAATATTGATGCACTAAAAATAAATTAGCACCGAAAACCAGAGATCAAATCTGCAGGTCGTTGGACCTTATATGCAGACACCTCTCTGATACCAACTGTTAGGGTGCTAGGCCCGGATACAGAGGGGGGGTGAATGTATCCTTCTATGTATAATGGCCAAATAAAAACTTGGATGCTAGAGATAGACACAGAATAGAACCAATTCGATTCAACTCAAATACAAACACTTGGAGCGTGCCTATTCAAGCATCTAGCGGAAGCAAAGCAAACAATCAAATCACTGCACAATAGATTTTTAGGTGGTTCGGTCCACAGACCTACATCCACCCCTCACTCCCAACCGGAGTGAGGCTTCCACTAGCTCAAGCTAGAACGCAGACTTAGTCTGCAAACAGTTGCTGCCACACAGCTTGACCAGGGGAACAGCCTCCCCTCTTCCTCCCAACCGGAGGGACACCCAAGTGACTCCCAGCCACTTGGAAACTAGAGATCGAAGACCTCTCTTCCTCCAGACCAGGAGGGACCACTGGACTTGCAACCACAAGCCCAGAACCAGAGGACTAGCCTCCCTTCCTCTAACCAGAGGGAACCCACAAGTGACAACCTGTCACTTGCAACCTGGAGATCAGATCTCCCTTCTCCTGAACCAACAGGAGGAACCCGATCCCCAGCAAGGCAATCGGAAGAACAAGATAACCAAATGAAAACGGAGAAACAAAAACACGAAATGAAAATAACTTCAGCAAACAGAAAGCTGAAAGACGAAATGCACAATATGGCTCCCAACAGAGCTGACTGGCCTGGATCTGATCCACGGTCCAGTGAAGATAGATCTTCAGATGAAGCTTCCTATCTCTCGTTCTCTCTTCTTCTTTCTCTTCCTTTTCTTCTCTGCTTCCTTCTCTCACTCGCGAGCTCTCTCTCTTTCTCTTTTTACTTCTGCTGCTTCTCTCACTCTGCCACTCTTCTTTTTCATCTTCTTCTCTTCTCACTGGATCGAACTCTCAGCACTACTGCTTTTCTGCAATTGCTCTCAAGGCTTCGATCACGATCTCTCTCTTTCTTCTTCTTCTCCTTTTCTTCTTCTTTTCTTTTTCTGGATCGAAAGGCTTTTCTGCTCTTCAGGCTTTTTCTTCGATCTTCGATCACACTTCATCAGAAGACGAAGGCTCCATTATATACCTGGAGCAGCAGCAGGGCGCGTGTGGCTTCCACAGTTCCAGCCCTAAGAGTTCGGACCACGTGGCAGCATCCAGCAGCTGTCAGAACACGTGTCTTCATCTGGGCATTCTCCTTATCCTCAGATCACGTGCCCAGCACCAGTACGCTCAGCAACTGGAGTTAGATGGCGTCAACTCACTTGCTCCAAAGAGTTGACGCAGCCATCAGAGATCTTCAACCTTTTTAACCGCTGCGTCGACTCCATCAGCCTGCTGCGTTGACGCAACGGTATCGGCAGTCCAGTGATCAAGTCTTCAACAAATGGGCGTGCTGCGTCGACGTTATCAGCATGTTGCGTTGACGCATTGAAGACATGTACATTTGTATACTGGCGTCTCTTAAGCCGCTGCGTCGACGCTGCTTGTTGATGGCGTTGACGCAGTGGAAGATATCGTGAAAGCTTCGTCGCTTGTAAGAGTTTCTGCTTCTTTAACTGCTGCGTCGACGCTGCTTGCTTGTGGCGTTAACGCAATAGAAGACATCGTGAAAGCTTCGTCTACTGATGCGTGGACGCTTTAAGCTTCAGGCGTCGACCCTGTTCCCTTCAGCAACAATAATGAAGTGTATAGACTTAGTGTTAACGTGCCAGAGAAACCAGTGTACAGACTTCATGTAAACGTTGAACCCAATGAACAGACTCTATGATATGAAGCCAATGTCCAGACTTGAAGAGAAAACAAATGTATGGACTTTGACGGAGTGAGACAATGTTCAGACTTTGAAGATACACTGTGGATGTACAAACTTGGAAGATCATGGAGTGTATAGACTTGAAAGTCTGAAGGCGATGTACAGACTTTGATGCCCAAAGGCGATGAACAGTGAATCAGTGTATAGACTTCAAAGTTCACTGAAGGATGTTCAGACTTTGTTCCACCGACCAGAGTATTGACTTTGCAAGCGTGAGACGTTGAAAGAGACGGTGGCTGAGACGAACGCTGTATAGACTTTGAAATCTGAATCGACAAAGCAGGCTGTACAGACTTTGAGAGTCTTGAAGGATGTACAGACTTTGAGGGCTTTGATGGCCAATGTACAGACTTGTAACACTTGAGGACTGATGTATAGACTTAGGACCATTTGCCAAGGCTGTACAGACTTCAGGCTGAACGTGTGCAAAGACTGAGAATGTATAGGCTTCATGAAGTGCATGCTACAGTGATGTCTAGACTTAGACGCAACATGCTATGCAATGTACACACTTGATGTAATGCATGCCGATGTACAGACTTCAGTTGAAGTCAACCGAAGAGTGTATATACTTTATGAATGCATATGCCAAGACCAATGTACAAACTTGATCGAATGTCTAGACTTTGCATGAACAGTCGATGTGTAGACTTGAAGAACTGAAGACCACGTTGTATAGACATGACCTAACAGTCCAGTGTATAGACTTGAATAGCTGAAAGCTACAGTGAGAGAGTGTATACACTTGACCAGATCAAGGGCAATTCGAGTGTGCAGACCTCATGCCATGAGACGCTGAGAGAGACAGTCCAATGTACAGACTTATGAAGACTGATGAATGAACAGTAATGCATAGACTTAGGAGCATGGAGGCCAATGTATAGACATCAACTATCAAGACGCTAAGGAAGGCGGACAATGTACAGACTTCCTGTAACAGTCTGATGTACAGACTTCATGAAGCTAGACCAGCGGCTGTACAGACTTTGAAGGAGGACAAATGTATGGACTTGGTGACGTGAAAGCGATGTACACACTTAGCGTTGACGCTAATGTCTTGAGAATGCTCACAGCGTTGACGCTGCATGAGACGTAGGCTGTACAGACTTAGCATGTGAAGACTGATGTGCATACTTGCTGAGTTGACGCTGCAGCCCAATGAGTTGACGCTGCAACGTATATTCTTGATGATCAACTAATGATGTATAGACTTCATCAAATGAAGAAACTGAACTGAAGCGTCGACGCATCAGCTCAAGGAGTTGACGCACTACTGTATGGACAGATACAAATATGACCAAGGGGTCGACGCATCGGCACACTGAGTTGACGCACTGCAGTGACAACTGTGCAGACAGAGTGTAGCAATGAATGCTTTATGCATCAGTTAACATGACTGAACATCAAAATATATTAAACCAAACTGAGCAGCAAGATGACTGAACATTTGATTAACTCACATCAACAACCAATCATCAAAACCATCATCAAAACCTCAACAACCAATGCATCAGTTAACATGACTGAACATCAAAATATATTAAACTAAACTGAGCAGCAAGATGACTGAACATTTGATTAACTCACATCAACAACCAATCATCAAAACCATCATCAAAACCACAGGGGCACAACAGAAAGTGTGCAGATTTAGTCAATCGGTCTATGATCACTCATATACCATCATGTCCACCTCTTGTCTTTGGTAGACCCATGATGAAATCCATCCCTATACTCTCCCATTTTCACTCGGGTATTTCCAAGGGATGTAGTTTACCAGCGGGCTTTTGATGTTCCGCCTTAACTTGCTGACAAGGGAGGCAGCGAGATACAAAGTCCGCTATCTCTCTTCATGTTGAGCCACCAAAAATTTCTCCTTAAATCTTGATACATCTTGATAGCACCAGGGTGAATAGCATATTTCGCCTTATGAGCTTCTTCCATGATCAGGTTCATAGTGTCGGCATGATCCGGCACGCAGATCTGATCTTTGAATAATAGCCTTCCATCGGTTGAGATAGAAAATTCCAATCGTTGATCAATATTGGTTTTGATCTCCATTAATGTGGGATCATTATCTTGCAACTTGACTAGGTCTTTGATTAATGTAGGTTGCGACCGGATATTAGCAATAATACCCCTTTCTTCGGTTGTATCAACATCTAGATTCAATTGTGAAAAATCTTCTATAAGATAGGTCATACCTTTCCCGAGGCTTGCTAGAGTTGCCAGTGGTCTCCTACTGAGAGCATCCGCTACAGCATTTGCTTTGCCAGGGTGATATTGGATAGAGAAGTCGAAGTCCTTGAGATACTCCAACCATCTTCGTTGCCTCATATTCAACTCTTTTTAGGTGAAAAGATATTTCAGACTTTTGTGGTCCGAAAATATAGTGAACTTCTCCCCATAAAGGTAATGTCGTCAGATTTTTAAGGCGAATATAACAGTGGCTAACTCTAGATCATGCACGGGGTAGTTTTCTTCATGACACTTCAATTGCCTCGAAGCATAACAGATCACCTTACCATGTTGCATAAAGACACATCCAATGGCAATGCCAGATGCATTCGTGTAGACTTCAAATCCACCACCTTCAACAGGTAGTGCCAAGACAGGAGCAGTAGTGAGATGATCCTTAAGAGTTAGGAAACTCTCTTCGCATTCCTTCGACCATACAAAGGGATTCTCCTTTCTTGTAAGTCGGGTCAAAGGGACAGCGATCTTGGAGAAATCTTTGATGAAACGCCTACAGTAGCCAGCCAGACCGATAAAACTCCTGACTTCGGATACAGTCGTTGGTCGGCTCCAGTTCTGGATAGCTTCAACTTTAGAAGGATCTACAACGATACCTTCCTTTGAAATGATATGGCCAAGGAAAGAGACCTCCTTTAGCCAGAACTCGCACTTGCTAAGCTTCGCATAGAGTTGGTGTTCTCTTAGTGTTTGCAAAGCTATTCTTAGATGTTCTTCATATTCCTCCTTAGTCTTGGAGTATATGAGAATATCATCAATGAAAACGACCACAAATCGGTCGAGATAGGGCCTAAAGACATTGTTCATAAGTTGCATAAATGCTGCAGGGGCATTGGTTAACCCGAACGGCATCACAACGAACTCGTAGTGCCCTTATCTACTACGAAATGCAGTCTTGTAAATATCTTCATCCTTGATCCTTAGCTGATGGTAACCAGACCTGTGGTCTATCTTGGAGAAATATTCCGCTCCAGAGATTTGGTCGAACAGCTCATCGATACGCGGCAGTGGATATTTATTTTTGATAGTGAGTTGATTTAACTGCCGGTAATCAATGCATAGCCTGAGGGATCCGTCATTCTTCCTGACGAATAGAATCGGCACACCCCAAGGGGATGTGTTGGGTCGAATGAAGCCCTTGTCTAATAATTCCTGAAGTTACTTTTTCAATTCCTTGAGTTCCGTAGGGGACATCCTGTAGGGAGCTATTGAAACAGGTGCTGTTCCAGGAATTAGCTCAATAGAGAAGTTTACTTCCCTTTCGGGCGGTAAACCGGGCAATTCGGATGGAAAAACATCGGGGAATTCTCTTCCTATAGGAATTTCTCTAGGATGATTTCCTTGGACTCGGTGATGATCACGGAAGCAAGGAAACCTTCACAACCTTGTGAGATAAGTTTGCAGGCGTGAAGAAAAGAAATAAGAATAGGATGCTTCCTATACTTGATGCCAAGAAACGAAAATCTTGGAAGATTTGGTTTATGGAAGGAAATTCTCCTATTTCGACAATTGATATCGGCATAGTGATCAACAAGCCAATCTACACCTAGGATGGCATCGTAGCCTTCCATGTCAAGGCATACGAGATTTGCGGGAAGGTTATGGCCTTCTATAGGTACCTCACTATCCGGGTAGTGGGTTGTAAGTTTAGTTCCGGGACCTAAGGGTGTTGTGATAGTTAGGTCCGAAGGTAGAGGGACAGGTGAAATTGGCAAAATTTTTGCAAAAGCAGTAGATATAAAGGAATGAGAAGCACCAGTATCAAATAGTACAAAAGCAGGATGAGAATAAATTTGAACGGTACCTTCCATGAAGCCATCATCTTTGGGTGCTTCTTCGTCAAGTATGGCATTAAGACGTGCTTGCCGCCTACGTCCGCCATTGGAAGTTTGTTCTTTCATAAGGGGGCAATCCGACATGCGGTGCTCTCAGCTTCCACAACGTAAACAAGCGCCGAGACGCTTCCAGCATTCTTCGGCCGAATGACCAAATTTCTCACAAAATGAGCAACCCGTCATGACTTGTTGCTCTTCCTCTTTGATCTTCTTGTTCTTGCCGTTCCCGTTGCCATTACGTGACCTCTTCTTGTTGTCACGGGGTTTGTAGGTGCCCGTGATGCTAAACTTCTCTTCCTTTCGCCCTCGTTTATCAAACCTCCGGCTTGACTCCTCACTCTTACCTTTAAACTTCTTGACCTTCTCCAAGGTCCTTTCACATAAATGTGCTTGGTGGACCATCTCCGTATATGTACGGGTATTTTGGGGTCCAAGTTGATTAATGAAGACCGGCCTTAGGCCGTCCATGAAGCGATTAGTTTTTAAAATCTTCGTAGCGACCAAGTGTGGAGCATATGGTGCCAGACGGGAGAATTGAAGTTCGTACTCCGCCACGGACATCATACCTTGCCTTAGAGAGGCGAATTCCGCAGCCTTCTTTTCCTTAACATGCTCGGAGAAATATTTTACTCGGAAGAGCTCAAGGAACTCCTCCCACGTGAGTTGAGCATTTTGCAGATGAGTAGAGGTGGCCTTCCACCAAGTACACGCATCCTTATTGAGTTGGAATGCGGCTAATAAGACCTTCTCTTGGTCGGAGCATTGCATGACATCAAATATTCTTTTCATCTCATCGATCCAATTTTCAGCTTCATCGGGATTAGATGATCCAGAAAACCGCGGAGGATTCATACTCTGGAAGTTCCTATGCAGATCATCGACGCCAGCTTCAGCTACCGTTTGCAGGACCTGAGTGAGACCCGCAACCGTTTGTTGCATCGCTTCCTAATTAGCACGATTAGAGGCCATTGTGAGAATAAGGTGCCTGAAAAAATAAATACTTTGTTATTTCCTTGGAATTTTAGGAAGATTTACCTAAAGATAAATTTCTAAATAACTATCTCATCTCGGGCTCTACCCAATCTCACATGGGTTCGGAAATTTCTTCCTAATTCATAGGTATGGGTCCTTAAACCTTGGACTTAACCTATGACATGACATTTTCCTAGGACTTATTTATGCCTAGGCTCTGATATCACTTTAACTGTCACGTCCCGAGATATGCAGCGGAAACAAGTCGGGAACGTGAACAGCCGACAAATAAAGCCTCGAGCGAGAAATATAATCAGAGCGCTAACATTCACACATAAAAGAGGAATGCACAAGGTCTTATACTTAAAACTTCAACTTTATTGAATAATAATGATCATAAGTTTACAAAGACACTTGACTTCTTTGACATAACGACTCACTATAATCGATAAAAAGAAAATTTACATAACATGGTCATCTTCACCGCCTATTATAGTGAAGGAACCTTATTACAATACGACTCATGACACTCTAACATTCTAGGCTTCTCTTGTTCTTTAATCACTCTCGGACCTATCACTCGAGTAGTCCGAATCCCCGCTAGAATTTTCTGAAAAGATTGGAAAAGTAGGGAATGAGCACACTTGTCCAGTAGGTATCTTCGTATCAATACGAAGGCAAATTTAAGTAATTAACAATTTAGCTCTAGCATGTAAGATAAAAAAAATACGATAAAACATGCGATAAATCCAAAGTAACAACACGAGTAGCAAGATAAAGATCATAGAGATATGAAGGTTCATGTAGAGTGATAGCATGATCAAGTAAGGATGTAAAGTGGCCTTTCATGTAACGAGAATGTACTAGCATGTAACGAGAATGTACTTTTCATAACCATAAAGGCTATGCACTAGAAAGTCATGTAACAAGAATGTATAATTTCATGATGAGCCTCGTGGTTTTCATCCGTTTATAAAAAAAGTACTTCCGGCGCAATGCGACGCCAGTGTTCATCATACCCCATGATTTATAGCATACTTCCGGCTATCTGCCGAGGGGGCTAGCGTCGAGCCCTTGGACACTGTCCGTACCCGCTCTTGCATCTTCAAGTTATAAATCAAGCTACTTCCACGAGATATAAATAAAGTTTCGGCCAATAATGTACGATTCAAACAATAGTTTCATGATAGCAAAAATCAAGGTGAGAACGTATCAAATTGAAATCATGAGATCAAGGATGATTTAGTTGGACATTATGCCACGGAGGAAACCCGACAACATAACGGTACATTCATAAATTTCTATAATTTATTAATGACTTATGAAACAAGATGTTGGGTTCCAGATAATCAAAAGACCATCTAGGAACAGAGTATAACCAACCCTTGGGTCAAACCTCGGGTTAGGGCACAAGATAGCAGAACGCGGTTATGGAAGAACCGCTATTATCAAACCGTGGTCAAGTGGGAACCGCCACTTGACGGAGTCGACGCCAGAAGAAAGAAGAGTCGACTCGATAGCACAGCAGGCAGAACGCGGTCTCGGGATGACTGCTAATTGAAGAAGGCGGTCGCCTGGGAGCTGCTACTTGTCCAGAGTGCAGGAAAACGCGGGAAACTCGAGTGCTTTCTAATCCATTGGGTTTTTAGGGTACAACCAGCTCGGCGTCCTAGTGAGAATCTCAGGCTCGCGGAGACTTACAGAGGCCTTGAAACAAGATCACCTAGTCCGACGGAAGGAATATCCGACGGAGAGGATCACAGGTCCAAGAAAGTGTGTTTATCAAGTGCAAAGTGTAACTAATAGTCATGTACCGGAATACACGCCTATACTTAAGAAAGACTGGAGATGAGATTGATTCGTGATAAAACGGCGATCAAAACGTCAATGCAACGTGTTTCACGATCATAGAAAATAGCTTTAATACAAGACTGAATTTTGGCATGAAGATAACATATGATTAAAATAAGTTTCTAGAACATGATGGACATGAAACCTAGCATGATGGATGCATGATATAACAATAAGCAAATCTTTTTAATCATGTGGATAAAATATAATCAACAGATAATTTAACTAGGAACCAAAAGGGGTGATCTGGCTGCTGTTTAGAGTGAACCGCAGATAGAAAGGAAAACGCGGTCGTT
Source organism: Amorphophallus konjac (assembly GCA_022559845.1). Classification (NCBI taxonomy): domain Eukaryota; kingdom Viridiplantae; phylum Streptophyta; class Magnoliopsida; order Alismatales; family Araceae; genus Amorphophallus; species Amorphophallus konjac. Next base: position 276,373,795 of record CM040124.1, on the reverse strand, counting down.
CGGAGACCGCTTCTTGGAAGCTGCGGTCTCTGTGAGACCGCCTTCTGCCTCTCAGACAGAGGGGTGGAAATCATGCGTGCAAATCCCAATCCAAGGCAATAAATGCATGGAACTCATGGTAAACAAGGAGATAAGGCATAATAGAACCAAATTAAATCTGGGGTGCATAGATTTGCAAGAATTTGGCCAAAGTTATCATCTTTTCTATTAAGGTGTAAGGTCATTGTTTACACGCGGAATTATTTTCGGAACATCCAATTTCGCTGGATGGATATGCATATATTTGGCATATTTATGAATTCCGCGCTTTTTTAAATTTATCAGACGATTTAGGGTTCGGGTACAGGACTTTTCCCCACCGACCGAAGTCGGCGTTAATTTACATCGGACGAGTCCGAATACCCTTGATTAAACTGCTAAAGATCTTTTGCTACCCTTGACGAAAGAAAAAGCCCTTTTAGTTTCCTTCGGATATGCGGCCCCACCTTTTTATATTTGTCGTTTCGAATGACATGTAGCTTTTTATGATCTTGATAAATTCTTTTTTATTTGGTTAAAAGAACTTTAGGGAATGCAATTTGTAAGGCTTTGTTCTTGCAAGAGGGTATATATTTTTTTATTGTAACCCAAAGAAATTTCTTCATGACAAGAACCCTTGTTGGAGATTTTTCCCTATTTCATCTCTTAAATTTTTATGACTTATGAACGTATATATGCATAATTTTAAGAACTTTTGGGTCAATGGTGTAATTTTACGCCAAGAGGGACCTTTGTATAATTTTGACGAGAACCATGACAATCACAGTTTTCATGCTCACTTAATTTTATCACATTGTCATAGTATTTCTCATTACATAACATCATGAAGCCCCTTTTATATACTAAAAGGGTATTTTCGTCAAATATACATGAAGGGGTATTTATGTGAAATAAATAAAATTCATGGGATTATAGTGAGAGGGAAAGGGGCGCACCCTTCCTCTTGCTTTCTCTTTTGACTTGGGCCTTAGAAAGCTCTCCAAGTCTTTTTCTTCCTCTCTTCTCTCTCTCTCTCGGTCTTCTTTCCTTCTCTTCTTGCTCTTTGGAGTAGCCTCCCTTTTATAGTAGCTCCCACAAGTGGCGGAGGGGGTGGTGAAAAACCTCTTGGAGTTCCTCCGGTGGAATACCAAAGGCCAAGGTAATCTTTTCATCTTCCTCTTCTTTACTTCAGTTTTTTTTTTTGCATCATTCTCTTTCCTTTTTTTTTTTTGTTTCGGGGGCTTGCGGATTGGACGGAGAGGGGAGAACCCCCCTCCGCTACTATGTAGGGAACCGGAGGGGGTTCCCCCTCCGGTAAGGGACTGGAGGGGGTCCCTCCGGCGGGTCGCAGCCGCGGGGGGAGCCCCCCCCTCCGGTACAGGGAACCGGAGGGGGTTCCCCCTCCGGTAAGGGACCGGAGGGGGTCCCTCCGGCGGGTCGTAGCCGCGGGGGGAGCCCCCCCTCCGGTACATGGACCGGAGGGGGTCTCCCTCCGGGTCTGGCAGCCGCGGGGACCCCCTTCTCCGGTACAAGGACCGGAGGGGGTTCCCTCCGGGTCCGGCAGCAGCGGGGGAGCCCCCCCCTCCGGTACATGGACCTGAGGGTGTCTCCCTCCGGGTCCGCATCAGCAGGGGAGACCCCCCTCCTGTACAAGGACCGGAGGGGGTCCCTCCGGGCCTTCCTCCGCGTGCGGTCAAAGCAGAGAAAGGGGCGGAGGGGCTTGGCCCCCACTCTCTTGGCTATAAAAGGATCCCGGGGATTAAAAAATTTCCTTTTCACCTCAGTATGGCCGAGTGATGGGTGTTGAAACCGCTGTGCTTTCTTTGTGGTCCCGGTACATCCAGGTTGACCATCCGGACATCCGAAAAAAAGTTATCTTTTTGCGGAATAATTCCCATGCGGATTTATAGGCCTGAAAATATTTTTAGCAAGACTTTTCAATGCACGTATATACGCATAAAAGTACAAATCCCCGATATACATCTTGCCGGGTTGTCGGAGGGATTTACGGTGAAGGCAACCCTTGTCATTTTAAGGCCGTTTAGCGACAACCCGCTTCATTTTCCTTATTTCAGGAACTCTTCTCAAAAGAATTTAAACAACATTTTTGGGTTTCAACAGTCATGCATGCAGAAATAACCTAACTACGCAGTAGTAGTAAAACATGAAATACGACGTTTAGGAAGCATGAAATCTTGTGAAACCAGAGGGCTTTTACTCCTAGCACGTTATTTTAGCCATCCATGAGATAACCTACCTCTGAGAAACGCTCTAAACTTCGAATTTTTGACTGAAAGATGATGCTAGCTCCTGCGGGTTCTACGTGGAACCGGCAATTTCGTGGCCTTCTAACTCTTTAACCGCTTGACCTTATTAATTCATGAGAATTGGAGGGTAGGTAGAAGATATAAAGGGGAACAATTTGTTCTAAAGACTCAACGTGAAATTACCTCTGCTAGGGCTTCTAAACTTCTGATTTTTATTGGACGGACACACTTGTTCCTGTGCGATCTGCAGGGAACCAGCGACTTCCGGTCCTCCTAACTCTTCAAAGGCTTGACCTCCTAACACGAGATATGGAGGAATTTTAGACAAAACTAAGGAGACTAAAATCCTCTAAAGGACTAACATGAAATACCATCATCTTACTGTCGAATCAGGCGAGCCAAAACAAGGGTTCGCGTAGGTCGATTCTGGGCCCTATTTATAGGGTTTTGCCTAGGGCTGAGGATTAGATTGAATTGAGAGCCCTAATTTGGAGTAGGATCGATCCCCAAGAGTTTTAGACTAGGTTGCCATGCCAGATAGCATCGAACCTAGGGGATTGGGATGGGAAAAATCTCATTTTTTTCACGTCGCTCACACCTCCGTTCACGGAACCTAGTCGCGGTCAGGTCGTGATCGCTTCTGTGAGAACGCGGTCGCGCGATAGACCGCGTTATTGCGGTTAAATCCGAATTTTTTGGATTTTCTAATTATCTTCTATTTATCCCTTTAATTAGCCTATTCTAATTCCGTAAATAGTCCTAATTACGTCTCTAGTAATGGGTTTAGGCCTAAAGGCCTTGGAATTAGGGTTTTGGGCCTATTTAAAGTGGGCTTGACCCTTTGGTTAATATAGGGCCTTTAAATTGATTTAATTAACCCATAATTCATTTAATTAGCTCATTAAGCCTTTTAAATGTTAAATAATTTTATTTAATTCCTCAAAAATCCTAGAAAATTCCAGGGCGTTACAAAATGGACCATTAGCTGCGTCGACCTCATGACCTCATTGCATCGACGCAACCAAGCAGGGCTAGCCGTCTTGATTGAAGCAACCATCGTGGGAAGTGAAGGAGTCGACCCATGGGGTCGACCCCTTTCAACTGGCGTTCTGTCACGCCAGGCTGCGTCGACCCCATCAACTTAGGGCGTCGACGCGAGGCTCTCCCAAAGAGCGTTGTCGACTCACCCTTCAAAGGCTGTGTCGACGCACCGCACTTGCTGCGTCGACGTACAACGTGCAAGCCAATAAGAAGTTCAAGCGGACATTGGCCGCGTCGACCTCGTCTCGTTGCGGCGTCGACTCCAAACAAGTTACAGGAGCTAACTCAAGAGCACGCCAACAAGCGCGTCGACGCAAGGGGTCTCCCAGAAGCCGTTTTAAAGCTCGTCTGCATATGATGCGTCGACGCAAGGGTGATGCTCCGTTGACGCACCTGAAGCCTCTTCTGACAATTACAGTCAAATCTACAACGTTCGAAGACCGTACAGAGGCTAAAAGTCAGCGACGTAAACCTCCAAAAACACGTTTTTTGAGGTATGGAAAAGGCTCCTTGGAAAAACAACTGTCCTTGTCATCATGAGTTACCAGAACAACCTTTTTGGACAAGGGATCTGTCAGTTAGCATTTGTGGGAAAGGTCACCTTTCATGGGAACCTACTTTCTGCAGCTAACCAATCAGGTTTCTGTCCTAAAAGGTGTCTAGGACAGAGCAGTGTACTCTCCTGTCCTGAACCAATATGGAGGAAGATTTGGAAGAGCCATTTGACCAAAAAATACTTATTTTACTCCAGCCATTCAAATTGGAGAACGTTGGAGGGAACTGTTCTGCTGCTTGTGCCTATAAAGTAGAAGCACCCTGCATGAAGGTCCGCTGCTGCTGGAGCTGTAAGCTGGTGTGTAGAGGAGCAGAACGTGAGAAGAGCAAAAGAAAGAGGAAGGAGTGCCTGTCCAGATTTTTGTTAGAGAGAGCAAAAGGAGTGAAGAAAGATCCACAGCCAAGCCAGTCAGCCTTGGGTTCGTTGAACCATTGATCTGCACTGTTGTTCGTCGTATTTCTTGTTCTGCAACAACTGCACTTGCAGCTTCTTGTTTGGCCATTTATTGTCTTTGCTTTCCTACAACAAACCATTCTGTGTGTGGGGCGTTGTCCTCGTGTAAGTTGCAGTTGCAGCGTGTGTGGTTGTTTTTCTTGTCTTTTATTTTTTCCTTTTGGGGCTCATCCCCGTGTGCTGCGTGTCGTAACTTGACGAGTTTGTCCTCGTAAGGACTTCGTCCTCATGTGTGTGTGTGTGGGGGGGCTTGTCCTCATGTTTTTGGGACACGGTGGTGAAAAATAAGGTCAAACTTGGCTGCCTCGGGGTGTTCGGTCGACCGGAGGTAGGCGGTCGGTCGACCGAAATTTTATAGGTTTTGTAGATTTCGTTGCTGGGAGGATCGGTTGACCTGTCCAGTGGGGGCGGTCGAATTTACTCTGTAATTTTATAGAGTTTTCAGTTCTGGGAGATTAGGTCGACCGCCCCTGTTGGCCAGGTCGACCGAACTTTGAAAAACCTGCAGAAATAAGATTATCAGCCCATGGATCATATCATTATAGAATATACTGTAAGACCACACTTTGTTCCATTCACTTTGAGTTGGTTTGGACTCATTCTAGGCTTTTGAAACACGATCCTTTTGAGCTTCATATCATCGTTCAATTCATGCATTTTGGTTTTAATCTGGCTTTGATTATGCACGGAATGCATTCAACACTATGCAAAAGACCCATGAAATCTCATTTCAAAAAGATCCTTTGTAGAAATGCAAGGAGCAAGTTCAACGCATTAAGAGCACATGAAAAGATGTACGAGAAACCTTTGAAAGTCTAAGTATCAACTTCCAATCTATTGATCAAGGTTAATTCAATACATCCATCAACAATCAAATCCACATGTTTAGGCATAAAAGAATCTTTTCACATCAGACCAAGTCAATTTCCATGAAGGCAAGTCGACTTTACTTGCTTTACCAGATTTGAGACTTCCATAGCCTTACCAAAGGTTTTTGAAGAATGTAGATATGGTTACCACCTGTTTTCGTTGTAGATAGCAAGGTGCTTATCCACACGTTTTTACCTTCCAAGCGACCACCATGAGGTTTGATCCTACAATTCAAGATAGTCAAGGTTAATACATCATGAGATGCACAAAGAAGGTTAATACATCATGAGATGCACAAAGACTTTGTTCACAGTTAAAAGCTATGAAACCTCTTGGAAAACCAACAATTTCAACCAGGAATCAAGACCATATAGCAATGCATTTCACCAACATGTTTGAGCCTGCCTCAAAAGTCATTTGCCATCTCAACCATATTTGAACAACAACATGAGTGCACACTGACATCAAGAACATGTGCAAGTAAGAACATGTGTAAGCAAACATAAAGTTTAGTTATCATCAAAAACATATGTAAGGCATATACAACAATCTCCCCCTTTTTGATGATGACAAACTTTATGACTGACACAGACAAGATCATATTCTTCTCCCCCTTTGACATGATCAAAAGTGGGAGGAAGGCAATGAAGTTCGAATTTCAGCAAGCAGATTCATAAATCAATAAGAGCCCACTTCAGAAGTTCAAATGAGGCAATAGCAAGGCAAGGATATGGGGAACAAAAGACATGTGGATACTTTGTGATTCCAATTGTTGATGATGGAGACAGAAAGGTGTGTAGTCTTAAGAGTTGCAGACCAAGATTCACAAATCAAGATGATACCATTCAAAGCCAACACCCCATGTAGCAAGTGTAAAGAATTTGAAGTCTAAATTTTTGGAATTTTATTGATTTTCAGATTTTTACATTTTCTTTTGAAATGCATGAAGCTAGATACATACAAATGATGACATATGAAATGCACACAATGCAACCAGACAGTTACGTATATATATACATGCAACATATCTTCCCCTTATTTATTTAAGAAGGGAATGGTTATAAGAAAGATGCATGAGAGTCATGACAACCGAAATGCACATGTGTAGCACATAGGAGATTGTGCAATCATATAGGAGATTCATGCAAGTGTTAAAGCAGTCAATCAATTTTCTGAGTACATAATAAATCAAATTTTCAGAAGTGTAAGTGAGTAACATGAAAAGCGATAGTTGCAATATGGATATTCAGATTTTCAGATCAACACAAGGAGATATTTTACAGACTCCACTTCAATTTTGAGAACAGCGTATTGAAGGCTACGCTCTACCTCAATAATTTTTTTTTTACATCAAATTTTTCAATGATTTCACAAAGACAATCGAAATTTTTCTAAGAATGATCAGGTTCAGATAATTTCTTTTTACTCGAGTAGACGCATGGAGCTCATGCCAGAATCCCCGGTTACTCAGAATATTGAACCATTTCACTTCATTTTGAACAGAGGTACTTTAGTCAACACTTTTCAGAAATGAACCACATCACGTCTCAGGTGACGTGCATCCAATTTACTCAGTGAAGCTAAGCATTGCTCTGCCTTTTCTTTTCAAATTCTTTCTTCAAAAATTAGGCAGGCAGCTTTTTTCTTAATTGCCTCTTCAACATATATGCAACAAGTTTAATATCTCTCGAGTGTTGAAAAGAAATTCCTATATCCTTATCTTTAACACTCTTTTTCACATTTTGTGCACGATGTGTGCGAATTTGATTCAACATGTACAGCAAAAATATTATGAATACATAACAGTGCAGCTCCCCTAAGTAGATGCACTTATCAAAAGTTTACTCCTCCTGAGTGTATGACAATAAACACTCCAGTGATGACTCAATGCAGCATTATGTAGCAAGAAAATATAAGGTCATAGAAATTTCAAGGATGGGGGTGAATAACATATAATAACATGCAAGCACACAAAGAGAGTATATGCAATTATGCAGTACAAAATGAAAAGATATGCAATTCTTGTTGGTCCCGAAGATATGATACCAATGTTGGAAGAATTCATTTTAGCAAATATGCAATATGAATAATGTTCAAATGGTGCATTTTAAGATATGCATTATATGCATGATATGCAGAAAATGATATGCAAGTATGCAATGTGATGCAAGATTTTGGATTTTCATTTGAAAGTTCTAAATGCATTGCAAAATTTAACATGGGTGCAAAATACAAGTTTTTAGTTTTTCATTTGAATGAACTAAATGCACCTAATGCATGAATTCTAATGCAATGCAACTTTTAATTATATGAGAATAGAATGCAAGATGCAAAAGCAAGATGGGAAAGCTTGATTTTCAGAATATTTTGTCAGATTTCACAAGAGGGCATTCGGTTTTGAAAGATGAACAACAAGCATTTTTCATCGCATGGCCTTTATGAACAAGGGTGCAGAAAAGATCAGAAATGAGTAATGCAACATCATTTCAGAAGTTGAGAAAATCATCCACAAGCCAAACAGATTTTTCAATGACTCTTCAGAAGAAAACTAATCTAATCACAAGTTAGCCATTTGATTACTCTAAGTTCTGGTACAAGGCAGAGTTTGAGGTCCGAAGACCCGACTCACATATGGTGAAAGCTTCCAAGTGGATGTGATCCACTCTTCCACTGACACGATTTGATATACCAGAAACATAGTTAAGCTCGAATTTGATATCACACATGCAGTTTCAATCAGGAATTGTTCAAATAACCATTTAGACATTTTTGGCACAGCAGAGTAGAGGAACAACAGTTCAAGATTCTTCTGACACAATTCTTGTCATAAGAACAATATCACCTAATGCCATAAGCCAATGCATGAAATTTCATTTCCATAGCGAAAGGTTGAGTTATCTTAGTTCAGCAGGCAGTACCATATGCCTTCAAGCACCAAAATCACTAACCTCGTGAAGGTCAGTATTTCAGATTTTTGTTTTCTTACCTTTGTCTTGAGAATCCCTCGTTTTTCTCAATTTCTTCATTGCCCTCAAGTCACTCCTGAAATCAAAGTTCTCATTTTGTAAAATTTGGTACCCAAGCTTTCTTGGATCCCTGGGGTTCAGCAGCATCTTTGAGAGGTGCATTCCACAGTCTCACACATGCAAATATCAAGTTTCATCAACAATTTATATGCATGAGAATGGATATGCATGAGAATATGAGAAGCAAATTTTTTTTTTAAAAAATTTGTGCAAGACAGTGCATGAGAGTTTATGCAGACTCAATGTATGCAATTCTTTGAATAGGCCAACAGTTTTCATCATAGACATTAGCACATGATGATCTTTCTTACAAATGAGCCTTAGTTTTGAGCACATATCAACCAGCTATCAGCTCCCCCTCACAATGCGCATGAATTACACAAATGATGTTGTAACAGAAAAACATGCATCCTATGACTTATATGAACAAGTGACTCACGGTACCAGGCGGAGGCACATTCTCACGCATGGTTATAGATTTCTATCAGGAATGACCTGCCCTTCCTCAGGTTACCATTTAATATACCATAAAGTCATGCAATGATGATCAGATGGATGAATATTCAGTTTCATGAAATGCAATCATGCACTAGTGATTCATGAAAGATGGAATGCATTCTAAAAAAAATCACCCTTTTTTAATGAAATTTTTATTAATGGAATTTCGGTTAAAATAAATTTGAGTTTAAAAAAAAACTCATAAATTTATTTTCAATACCTGTGTCTTGAGCATACATCATCTTCCAAGCATTCCACTTGACCTCAAGGCAACCCTGCAACAAAGTTCTCATTCAACGAGCTCCCCTTGAACAAGATGCTATATGACAAGTGATATACTCAAAGATATGCAAACAATTATGAGTGGAATGCATATACAACATTTGCATTATCACATAAGATTCAGCACAAAGCAAATCAAGACATAACACCTTTTCTAGAGAAGTGAGGGATATCACCTGAGTATTCAGATTTCATTTTTGATTTTTCTTTTAACCTGTCTTATGCTACTTGGCCCGTGTGCCTTACCTTCTTGACTGAAAACATGTTTCACGCTTCATATTTCCAAGGCACACTTGCAAAACAGATTTCTCATTTGGCATTCTTAGGTACCCAAATCCTTTTAGGTCCTTGTGGGTTAGCAGCAACATTGGCATGTGGTTTCCAATTTTTGACAACATTCAAATCATCATTTTTCATCAAAAAACAATCATGCATGTTATGCCCAGACTTACCACAGTAATGACAACATGACTTTGAAAGTTTAAAAGCACGAGGAATTTTTGAAGCATGTGATTTTTTGTTACAATATTGTTTCTAATTGGCAAGAGGTGTGTTAAACACATTAGAGATCCTAGGTTGACCTTCCCTTGGTTTTGGCTGAGGATAATGGGTCCAGAACACAAGATGTGTTGACACCATAGGTTGGTAGTGTTGTTTAGCCTTGGGATGCGTCGACCTACCCTTGCCTTTTCCATTGTTCATTCTTTTCCGGCATGCTTCTAAATCATGGCATGTCCATGTCTTCCACAATAAAAATATGAGATTTTCTTTCTAGGTGGATTTGTGTGTGTGGCAGAAGTATGTTTAACATGTATAGAGGTGCTAGCAGCATTTTTGGATTTTTGATGCAAATTAATTTTTTGATTTTTATTTTCTTTTTGAATCACTTGGACATAAGACTGCTTTGGGGGTGAAGTAGAGGTACTGGCTATACTTGAACTTTGAACAAAAGAGGTATAAACCTTATTCACAAAAGACTTCTTTTTTACAGGATTGTAGCCAAGCCCTTCCCTTTGAAAATTAGCTTTCATGCCCAAAAGTTTATCTAGATTATCTTGTCCATCCACAAACTTGGACAGCGAATTATTCAAGTCCTGGATTTCAGATTGAAGAGATGAAATGTGCAATTCTTCACTGGCAAATTCTTCTTCATAACTAGCAAGCCTGACATTCAACAATGCATTAGTGGTCTTGAGACTGTCTACTTCTTGTTGTAGTCCATCTACATTTTCACATTCACTTTCAACCACAAACTTTCCTTTTTCTAGAATCAACAATATTTTAGAAATGGCCGTGTTCAATTCCTTCAGTTTCTCATTTTCTTTTTCAAGCTTCTCATCGCGAATGAGTTTATCTATCAAGGTTTGATCATTAGCCATTGAATTTACTTTTCCTTTCAACTCTTTATTCTCATTTCTTAAGGAGCAAATTTGATCTTTATGAAATTCAATGTCGAACACATGAGCCTCAATCAATTTCTCGAAATCTGAGCATTTTTTACAGGAGGAATCACATTTGTTTTGTTCAACCTTCTTTTTCAATTTTTTATTGTCAGATTTTAGCTTCTTATATTTACTTGCAAGCTCACTGTATGTATCCAATAGTTCATCAAGAGATATGTTTTCAGAATCTGAATTTACCTCCGAGGGTGATCCATTCTGCTGATCACTACCGTGATCACTCATACCTGCCATAAGACATTTGTCCTCATTCTCTTTATGGAATTCAACCAATCCATCCAATATGTCCTTTGCGGAGCTGCAGCTGGAAGCAAAAGGAAAACTGTTAGCATTAACTCCGAGGGTGATCCATTCTGCTGATCACTACCGTGATCACTCATACCTGCCATAAGACATTTGTCCTCATTCTCTTTATGGAATTCAACCAATCCATCCAATATGTCCTTTGCGGAGCTGCAGCTGGAAGCAAAAGGAAAACTGTTAGCATTAACTGCAGCAGTGAGCAAACTTAGAACTAAATAATTTTGATCATGTTTATACTCATAGTTTGCAGTCCAGACTGATTTGTCTTTAGGCAACTCATAAGGACCATGTGAGATAAGCTTCTATAGCTTAGGGTCATATGAGTTGACAAGACTGCACATTCTTCTTAACCACAACTCGAAGTTAAAGCTATCAAACACAGGTGGAGAATCCATGGAAAACACTTTGGTAGCCATTGATCTGGATCTTGTTTTAGATCGTTAGATCTATGAAAAATAGAGCCTTAACTCTGATACCAATTGAAGTCCCGCGATCAATGACACCCAAGAGGGGGGGTGAATTAGGTGATTCGATATTTTAAGAAAACTTTTACTCGATTTAAAAGTTTTCTTAAAATATTGAATCACTCAATTCACCCCCCCTCTTGGGTGTCATTGATCGCGGGACTTCAAGTTGTTCCTTTGTGTGTTGGGCAAGAAAAATGGCAAATGAGCCCTGACTTTCAAAAAAAATGCGCATGTACCTCTCTCGAAAATGAACGCGTGTGCGCCTTCTATGAAACTCACCGTCGTTCTTCCAATCAAAGGCCTTGTCAAACCACCCTTGCACCTAAACGTGGTCTCGAACCCTAAACCTACCCTGGGTCCGATAAAATTATCGAAATACCCTTGCAATCTAGAAATGACTAACCCCAGAACCTTTCGGAAACTGCCTTAGTGCCCTTGGAAGCCAGAGATTGCACCGTAGTCTCCCTCCAACCTACAAATTACAGAAGAGCCCTTGATCTGGTAAAATTATCAAAATACCATTGAAAATTTAAAATTATCAAACTACCCCTGGAGTCCAGAAAATCTCTTGACACTTCAAAAACGTCTACGGCTTCTAACAAATTGCAGTCATATCCCCAAATTACAGGGTTTTTGTCTAACCTAGCAGTCTTTGATAAAACCCTAATTCTATTAATACTTCGGTGGTAAGTGAGAATTAACTTTGAGTCATGCAAGCAAGCCTGCCCTCGGTATTAGGACCCCGATAGAGGACCTTAGGATTTCTTTGACAGTCAATCAAAGGTGTTTGGATGTTATGTTAATGTAAATCAACACTGACTGTGGTCAGTAGGGAAAGGTCTAGCACTCGAACCCAAATCGTCTGATACGAAGCGCACCCACGGAATAAACCCTGCACAGGCTATTTATGTAGCCCCTATATGTGCATCTTTATAAATTTCCCCTTTTCATCAAAAGACTCGGTGGGAAATTTATAGAGGCCTGTTCTTTTTAAGAGTATTTTCTGTGACCAACAGTAGTATTACAAAATCTTTGAATTGTTCAGTCACTTTCTTCCTACTTATTATGATTTCCAGGGTCTTCAGACAAAGCAGGTGATTGAGATTGGTTATGAAGTGGGAGGTCTTTACCATTTGAAGCGTGGGAATGGTGCTGCCTTCCAGTCTAGTACTCTAAAGGATTCGAGTCAATCAATAAAGGATGTGCTTGTTTGGCATCGTTGTTTGGGTCATTTGTCTTTTTGGTCTTTGGAAGTTCTATTTCCTCAATTGTTTAAGTCAATAAATGTTGAGTCTCTTCAATGTCAAGTCTGTCAGCTTGCTAAGCATTGTATAACAATTTTTTCTTATTCCATTAATAAAAGTACACTTCCATTTCAGCTTGTGCATTCTGATGTGTGGGGACGTTCCCCTATTCCCTCCATGGATGGTCACCATTACTTTATTAGTTCCATTGATGATTTCTCTCATTCTTGTTGGATTTACCTCTTGCGATGCTAGGAGGCTCTTTGGACTGTTCAACTGTTCTACTAGATGGTTGAGAGTCAATTTGAGCGGCATATTAAGGTGTTCAGATCTGATAATGCTCGAGAATATTTTGGGCGTCTCTCAATATCTTTTTAGAGGATAGGGGTATTCTTCATGAATCCTCCTGTCCCTATACACCACAACAAAATGATGTTGTTGAAAGCAAGAACCGCCACCTGTTAGAAACAACTCGGGCACTTCTTTTGCAAGACCATTTACCCAAGAAGTTTTGGGTTGATGCTGTTTTGATTGCCGTTGATCTAATTAATTGCATGCCTTCGTGAACACTTGGTCATTCCTATCCTCTTCAGCTTTTCTCTTGACCATATGTTGTTTTTCTTGCGTGCTCGTGTTTTTGGTTACCTTTGTTTGATTCATTGTCTTAGGTCTGGTTCAAGCAATTTGGACCCTCATGTTACTCGTGGCATCTTTCGTGGGTATTCTTCTAGCTAAAAATTGGTATAAATGCTTCGACCCCAAGATCGATCGGAAATGTCTTGAAGGATGTTACCTTCTTTGAGTCTGAGTCTTATTTCTCTTATCCGTCCTTATGTCAAGGTGAGTCTACTGTTTCTCTGCTCCTTTGTCTGTTTTGGTGGCTCCTGCATATGTTTCTTCCTCTCCTTCCATCTTGGTTCCGTCTCGTGTTGGGCTGGATGCACCTGCACCAGATGTTCTCACTTACTCCAGGCATACGTGGCACAGGCAGAGAACTCCGATGGATAGTCTATCTCAAGAGGCTGCTTCATCTTTATTCTTCAGGTCAAGGTGCTACAGGTCCTCATGTGGTCGATTCCCTTCCTTCTACTTCTGGTTCTCCCTTAGATCTTGACCTTCCGATTGCCCTTCGGAAGGGAGCTCAGTCATGCATTCGTCATTCCATTTCAAATTTTGTGTCATATTCTCGTCTTTCACCCTCTTATTATTCTTTTCTTTCTGCTATTTTCCAATATCATGTTCCTAACCTGAAGCAATGCAAGATCCTAAGTGGCTGACCGCTATGGAAGAGGAGATGTGTGCTCTTCAAAAAAACGCACATGCGATTTGGTGGAGCTTCCTATTGGAAAGAGTACGGTTGCTCTTGCTGGGTTTATACCATTAAATACAATTCTGATGTTATTGTTCAACGGTACAAAGCCCACCTTGTTGCTCGCAGTTATGCTCAGACTTACGGTGTTGATTATCTTGAAACTTCTGCTTTTGTGGCCAAGTTGAAGTCTGTATGTGTTATTCTTTCTCTTGCTGTGTAGTTCTCTTGGGATGTTCATCAGCTGGATGTTAAAAACACCTTTCTGTGATCTACAAGAGGTATATATGCAGCTGCCTTCTGGGCTTGCTACAAGGAGGAGAGTATTCATCTAAAAAATGTATTGTATGGATTGAAACATTCCCCTTGTGCTTTGTTTGAGAGATTTCGTGCTGCTATGGTGCAGTTTGGGTATTTACTGTGTGTGCAAGGTCTACCGCTGAAACTGAGTATAGAGCTATGGCACAAGGAGTCACTGAGATGCTATAGTTGAAGCTTTTTCTGCAAGACATCAGAGTTCAAGTCCATGTTCCTATGAAGCTTTATTGTGATAACAATGCAGCAATTAATATTGCTAATAACCTTGTTCAGCATGATTGCACTAAACATATTGAAATTGTTCATCACATCATACGGGATAGAGTGGACTCTAGAGAGATTTGTCTGCGTTATGTTCGGTCTGATGATCAAGTTTCTTATGTTTTTACCAAAGGGTTGTCACGAGATCAGCTTGTTTCAGTTCTGCCCAAGCTGAACATTCGAGACATCTGCTCAGCTTGAGGGGGAGTGTAGGCTGTAGGGCTAGTTATGATTGTACAGGGGTATTTTTGTTTATATACTGTGTATTGTATTTTTAACCTTACGCCCTGGTTGCCCTCTTAAGTCTAAGGGTAATTAGGTCATAATGGTTAAGTGCCATTTACTGTAATTAGTGTAAGCTCATAATATAGTTTTGGTGTGATCGGTCCCTCTGTATTCGGCTGTCTCTTTCCCACGAAACTGTTTGTGCCTCTCTCCTGCTCTCATCCCTCTTTCGATTCTAAGAACTTTTACAGTTTGAACCAAGGTGTTGTTTGTGAATACATCTGCACCTTATGGGTTCTGAGGAAAAGTGTGGATTGTACCACCAATTTTATTGTAAATAGACATAGTACAAAGATTATTGTGGGGAGAGGTTCCTCAACCTAAGAAAAGGAAAAAAGAAAGAGCCTAGGAGGAGATTACACTAGGCAGAGAAAACTGCCCTCATTCCAATCATCTAACAACATACATGAAATGTAATGAGCCCACTGGAAAATAAGAGAAAGTGATCTGAGACAAATATTCTCAACATAGAAAATAGTCCCTTCGAAGATGATGTTGTTCCGTTCTCTCCAAATACTCCAAGAGATAGCATGAGGAATCAAGCCTAGTGTGTTTGTAACCTATCAGACGAAGCTGCTTGCAAAGCTTTGAAATGCTGCCACATTTGCTGGACTGTACTAAATTGAGTAGTGAAGTTGAAGATGAGACTGAGTGCAACCCTCTTTGCTAATAGGGCAAGCTACCATGAGGTGATCCACATCTTCTGTCTGCAGTCCACACAAAGAACAAATCACATCACCATCTGTGGTTCTGTTAAGTGTTTTGGCCATACTTAAAAACTACTTCTCATGTTTATTGCAATATTCAGATCATGACAACCTATTGAACCTCAGTACTCACTGTTATGTGAAGTTTATCTGTGATAGAGTGACAACACTGCCAAGGGCAGACATGCACAGGGAAGCCTCAATTTGATTTACTTTGTATGGGGGACATTTTGGATTTTGGAGAGACTTTTATGGAAATACAGTGATTTGTTTGTATTTTAGTAGTTTTTTGGGTTTTTTGAGAGCCTATAGAAAACCTACTTGTATATCCCTCATATTTAATTGGATACATTGTAGCATGAACTTCCCAAAAGAAGAAAAAAGCAAGTGCTATATTGCTAATGTTTCTGTTGGGCAGCTTGTAGATAGTATTGAAACATATTGCTTTATTATTTATTCATTTCATGCTTCAGGAATTTAGGAAAAGCCTGGAGCCAGCTGTGAATAAACTTAAGGAGCCAACTTTAGATGAAATTACTTCTGCATTAATTAGTCGCTATCAGCTAAATTTCACAAGGCAGGATATTTTCTCCCTCTGGTTTCTCTGCAAGCAGGTACCCCCAGGTCTTGTTTAGGAATGAGTTCTGATCTTTCCTCATATTTGATTATGTTTAGGAATATGAGTTCTGATCTTTCCTCATATTTGATTATTTTGTGACGTGTTATGCAGGAAGCTTCTTTGTTGGATATTACTGTTCAAGCTTGTAGCCTTTTCAGTCCTTATGAGGTAGGCTAAATTTAGAAGGCCTTTCATAGTAAGATGCAATTGCATTCCATTCCACCTCTCCATTCCTGTTCTGATTTACTTATGGAGCATTATCCTTGTTGCGTTTCTTTTCTCCTGAATGTGGGTATTCATAATTTTTAATTTCAGGGCTATGAAGTCCTTAGCATTTGTAGATAGATTAGCTCTGTAGGCAGGGAGTGTTCTGGTTGTCTGAGCAAGTGATAAATTATGGAGCATCTTGGACGTGTGGTCCTGTGAGGGCTTTGTCAATCGGAGCAACTGGATATGTGTGACTGTGTGAGGTGCTGGAGGATATGGAAACCCCATTTTTAATGACTGGAGCAGATGGAGTATCTTGGCTTCTCCTTCAGAACTGCAATTCTCTGCCATGTGTCTGCAGAGAGGGCACCATCTGAACATCTGCAACCCCCTGGTGAGGTTTCGACAATGTGGCAGGGGATAGGCACAAAGTCTTTGAGTGCTTCCTGATGATGGGAGCCTGACAATCAGCCTATGGAGGACGACCAGAAGCGGGAGGCATGAAGCATGGAGCTTCAGATCTGATTGGGGAGGTTAGTGTATTGGAGATTACCTCTTGGAAGTTGCAGGGATTCCTTCAGGGGCTTCATGGAGGAAAGAAGGTGGTTGGGGAAATGTCTCTGAGTTTTTTTGGCAGTTGGGCGGGCAGAGTTTGCCAAGGGGAAGCATCTACTTGATAGTTTTTATTTTTCTTTGGGGTTGGGGAACAATGGAGATATACAGTAGATTCTGCCAAGCTGAAGTATGTACTTATGGAAACATAGCCCCATTTGTATGAAGTATACTTTAGATCTCAGCCAAGGACAGCAGAATCAGATTGGATTTTCCCAGATTGCCCGTTCTAATTGAATTCTGCTAGATCTGATCTGACCCTGAGCCGGCGACCATCAATCCTTTAGACGGATAAGAGGGACGGGGCAAGCTCAGGGGGGATTGGGCCTATATTGGCCAAGATCGATGCAATCCCACCCCTACTCGCCCCCTTTTCCACCTGTTGCTATAAAATTTAAATGTAAAAAGAAGAAGAGATGAAGATGAAGAAGATGAAATGACGAAGAAAAAAAATAAGAACATATGGATGAAGGGACTTACCTCTGTAGCCATCACAGCCATTTTTCATTGCTGATGTCGCCCAACGCACATGCCACATCTGCCCAATGCACCTGCTGCCATTGGTACCCCCACCACCATCATTACATCCTCCTCTTCTGTCACATCCTCTCCTCCTTTCCACCACACATCTTTCTGCCCACAACATTGGGTCTGAGGGGAAAGTAGGATTTGAGATGGAAAATTAGCAGTTTTATGCACTTTATTTAAAAACGTAAAATAATGTGACCGATTCCAGAGTTGGAATCAGCCTGAGTTGGGTCAGGATTGGCTGATCCAAGTCAGCCTAGAGTCAATCGATCCCAAGTCCAATTCTATGCCTGCTTTCCTTGATCTCAGCCCCTCTATCATCCCTTTGAAGTTTCTTTTCCAAGATTCCAGCAGGGCGATTTGGTTCCTATGCTCAGCCTTTAAGGTCCCATTTGGTTCGGGGATAAGTTTTGAGTAGAATAGGTGTAAGTCATTCTGAGTTAATTTATCCGTATCTTTATTCTCATGTACGTTTGGTGTGCAAGGGATAAATACGGTGATATCCTTATTACTCATTTGGTAAAAAATAGAGATACGAATGAGAATAAGCATTGGAAAAAGACTATTTTGCCCTTCTTATTGATTATGATTAGTACTAATATTTCTTCTTAATGATCATAATTAACACTAATATTGTTAATTCTATTTAATATATTTATTCTTAATAACCATGATTAGCACTAATATTGTTAATTCTAGCATGATTAATTCTTCATTCTTAACAATGAGGTGGTTATAATTAATTGTTTAATGATAATTATTTATTTTAAAGCACAAATGAGATTAATTTTCATGATTAATTAGCACTAATAACATTAATTAGCACTAATAACATTAATTAGTATAATTAATTAGCACTGATAACATTAATTAGTATAATAAGATTGAGCATCACAGTAATAATTAATTATTAATGATAATTAGATAATATATTTATTAATTAGCACTAATAAGATTAATTAGCATGTGTAGTTAGCACTAATAAGACTAATTAATACTGTAAATTTTGCAATAATAACATTAATTAGCACTAATAACATTAATTAGCATAATATGATTAAATATCACTGTAATAATTAATTATTTAATGATAATCAAATAATATATTTATTAATTAGCACTAATAAGATTAATTAGCATGATTAGTTAGCACTAATAAGATTAATTAATACTTTTAATTAACACTAATAAGATTAAGTAACACCATTATAATTCATTATTCAATGGTAAATCAATAATATATTTATTAATTAATACTAATGAGATTAATTAACATTAATAATATTAATTAACACTAATAGGATTAATTATCACTAATGATGGAGTGAGAAAAAAGGGGATAAGAAGGTGGGAATAAGTCATTCCACCTAAAGGGTGGAATGACTTTATGACTTATCCCCGTTGTTAATCTCATTTTTGGGGATAACCCCATTCTTCTTAACCCCCTTATTCCCATTGATTTTAACCTTACCAAACAAAGAACATGATTGAGGCGGGGATATCGCTACCTTATCCCCGAACCAAACAGAATTGGTGTGTAACCTTGCTGTTCAGACTTTTAGACTTATCCTAATGATCAGTGTCATTTTAATTCAATCTGAGGTATCCATTATAGTGTAACTTGCTTTCTGATCCTGATATAATGAAATTTATTTCACATATTTGTTGCTAGACCTTTTGCTATGCACAAGTCTTATAATAATCAGAATTCATGTATACATAGTCTCATTATTTTTAATCAAGTACAGAGTATTTGATCATGACCTTAGTCATGTATTAGAAGCCAAAAGCAAGTGCATGTTCTAGTCTGCAAATCAGAAGTTCTCTCATATTGGTGGTGACATCATCTCACA
This sequence comes from Amorphophallus konjac, assembly GCA_022559845.1. Lineage (NCBI taxonomy): Eukaryota > Viridiplantae > Streptophyta > Magnoliopsida > Alismatales > Araceae > Amorphophallus > Amorphophallus konjac. Next base: position 276,354,611 of record CM040124.1, on the reverse strand, counting down.
TGCATAGGCTTAAAAGATTGTCAAGTGGGCATTAAAGCTATATGAGTATATTTAATGGGGCTGGTGGTAACATCCTCATTAGTTTCTTCGTTAGACTGCTAATGTAGTGGTTAGAACTTGAGGGCAGCAAGTGAAGTCCTTATATAAGGTCAGGTGATGATCACCAGGGTAGTGCCTGGTCTGGTGATGATCATCGGGGTAGCGCTATGCCCAAGACTAGAACTTTGATTGACCTTGGAGCCTAGTTTTGTACTTGGTTACTCTGTGAGTACTCTATTATTCTTTTAAGAGAAATGCTTAGTACCTGGCTAGCATTACTACCCGGCTAGCTGGGTACTAAGCATTTCTCGAATATCTATCATCAAAGGTGAGCCATGAGACTCATCTATAATCATGTAGATGTTAAATGTTTACTATTTAGTTTAGCAAGTTTTTTGTAGATAATTGTTTGGGCTTGCCTACTAGGTCTCCATTACTTTGAGACTTATAACCTACAATTTAGGTGAGTTGTAGTTTAATTTTTATGGGACTGGGCATTTCCAACCTTGAAACCGGGGAAACCAGATCAAGGGTCACTGGTCTTATCTAATATCTAGTCGGAACTGCGTGGTTCTGCATACCATGGCTTCACTATCATCAACTTGATTATGTGCTCTTACAACCAAGCATCCTGTTCCAGGTACAAGTCACTTATGTATATTGTTGCTTATTTTCTGGCATGATTTTGGATGCATTTTTGCTCTATCATGAAATGGCATTTTGAAACTACATACTAATCAACTCCCAACATTAATTATCAAGGCACCTACTTAGGTCACCACCCCCCAAGTCACACAAAATGAGACATCCATCAAATATATGTTTTTAGTGGCTACATTGTCATCTTCCTGGTGAGCGTGACCCTATTTATGATCCCTGAATTAGCTATTTTTCTGCACATATATGACTTGATATGCATCTTGCGGACTGAAGAAGCACACATCCAAAGTATAGAAACTCATGGCAGTTGCCTACCTTGGAATATACTGTCAACGTCCTCTTGAAACAATAATTTAAACCAGCATAAACATAGACACTTTGCAAGAAAGTTGATTAAACTGTGAGCCAGAATTGCGAGATACTGCTTTCCAGAGCTATTTCTTTTGGTATTGATGAAAGTTGTAACTTACACTTTAATTGCTCGTGTACAAAGTTTTTTGTAACCGCTGAAGTGCCTTTATCAGGTGTCTTTACTTGAGTGGACAGATGATTTAGAGCTATTTATTCTCAAGGGCTATGGCAAAGCAGTAAATTATCACATGGGAGTACCACTGCTTCAAGATGTTGTCCAGTCAATGGAGCAAGCTATTGTGGCTAAAGAAGGTCCCATATTCTACTTGGTGTTCATCTGCTGTTTCAGATTTCTTTTAGTTACTATTATCACACTGTCTCTTAGGACCGTTCTTGTATTTGCCCTGCCTTCCTATTTCTTTTCTTTTGAATATCCCTTGCCTGGTAGTACAAATGTTCTTTTTGTCTAATCACCTTTTTCTTTTTTTTTATTTTTAAAAAATAGTTCTAAGACAAAGTATTTTTTTAGACACAAAGTATAGTCAAAGGCCTCTGCCATTTAGTCATTTCATGGCATTTGGTACTGAAAAATTGTTTGCATAGTGAGATGCATAAAATGTTGTTGGAGATAACTGCCAGTATTTTGCAAAGTTCTGAGATTATGAGCAGGGCATCTATGTATGCATGTTTGTGTGTGGTGTGTGTGTGTGTGCATCTCTATATATATATACGCCCATACACGCACCACCGTTGCAGAGTAAATGATGTTGTGCTTCTTCCAAACACCTTCTATGTTTGAGGAAACTCTTTTTTTGATACACGGGCTAATTTATTCATGTTTCATTTGGGAACCTTCCAGAAAATTATAAAAATTATGAGAAGGCAAGGCTTCGTTTTGCTCATGCTGAGACCGTTGTACCATTCACCTGTCTTCTTGGACTTTTTCTTGAAGGATCTGGTGGGTTCTCTATGTGGCTAACTATCTCAGTAAACAATAATTTCCCTATTCAATTGATATATCATTTGCTGTATTTTGTGAAACTTTAGAGTTTCTGCAAATACAACGTGATCAACCGCTTGATCTACCTCCAAAGCCTCCCCAGAAAAGAAACTGGATGGGCAGCGTAGTAGCACCGTTTGCTGGGAACAATATGTTGGTTTTGTACAGCTGCTCTAGAAATAACACTGACGGCATTTCACTCATTGGCAATGATAGAAGCAAGTATTTCGTGCAAGTTCTCCATAATGAAGTTCCAGTCTCAATACCGGTAAATGTATCTCAAACTTCAGTTTGCTTTCATCTTTTCATTTCTTTAAAGTCAAAATCCTGAACTAAGATTTACAAAGTTGAACCCAAGGTGTGCCTCAGTGGTTCACCACCTCCCCCTTGATGGGGAGGTCGCGGGCTCGATCTTGCTCAGCGTGTGGAGCTGGATCACCCCCCTCCCCCCGAACCCCGTGCCACTATGCGCGTTGTTGGTGCGAGCGCAAGGCCCCCTACTTCTTGATTCCCCTCCCCAATTTCCCGAGTGCCCAACCATTGGGCCAGCTGTCCAAAGAAAAAAGTTTTACAAAAGTTTATTGGTCAAAAGGTCAATATTAGAATGCATTAACTATTTTTTATTTGCTACTTAAAACTTGGAAATGCAACATATAATCATGTATCACATACATAACACAGCTTGTCAATAGTCTACTTCCACAAATTGGCCTTTAGGTGACTGATTGATATGCCAGTTAAAGGAAGGTCAATAGAGCCAATTTTGCTCGAGCGCTCAGTCCAGTTCGCCGATATAGGTGGTGCAGATTAATAAATATGTCGTCATCAATGTCAAGCCTTATCCCATCCATCTGGATCACCTAGATCAAATTGTGGATCAGAAAATTTGGCAAAGCTTTTCAAGGACGTTCTTCCTGACATCAACCATCTACTTCACAACCAAGATTCCAACTGGATAAGGGCTGTCAGAGTCGTAGGAGACCAGTTGGTGTATGGAAACCTGTAGATGTCTCGATGAACAAACCTGTTGCTTAATGAACAAGCCAGGCAGACCCCAACCCAGTCCTCATGTGTCAATTTGGTGGATTGCCATTACAGTGTTAAAAAATGTCAACAACATCGAGAGCAACAACTTTTTAGCAGCAGGATTGTTCTTGACTTTCTGTTTCAGCTTTCATTGTCATTTTCGCAAACATTATAACGAAGCTACCTGTTTCAACTTTCATTGTGATCTTCCCAAATATTGTAATGTTGTAACTATCCATCCAGACATGATGTTTTGACATCTTTTATAGATTTTATGACTCATGTTATGATCTTGGAACTGTACGTAAAAGCCTGATGGTGTTTTTTTATTGGGGGGATAGGGCTGCGGTGGCACAGATTTTTGTCCCTTTGAGGTTTTCAAGGTAATATCCCATGTTTTTGCTTATGTAGCTGCTGTTCTTCTATTTGCAAATGTTCTCTACGATCACTGTTCTGGTTTTGAACAGGAAAAAATTGTTAGCCCTCATCTGAAGCATGACTTTGCGACAGTTTGCAAAAAAAGACCAGAGCCTCTGGCATCCAGGTTAGAACCCAAGTCAGGTTCACTTATCCATAAGTTGTCAAAATTCTTCCGCTGGCTGTTCTTTCTCGAGGATTCTAAATTCTCTGTCCACAACCAAGAGGACGAACTGTGATGCTGGTCCAATCCTTCTGGAATCTCATCCACAACTTTAAAACAGGAGTGGAATATTATTCTTTTGATCCGTAGGGAAGACTCAGATTCATGAAGCAAGGTATTGCTTCTGATATTCTTAACGGGCAAGCCTAAATTCACATTTTGAACATGTGCTAACTGTAGCGTGGCATGACACATCATTTTACCGCTTCTGAGGTTCTTTTTTCACCTCCGGTTTTCGGCCAGGACTCCAAAAAGTTGCTCTAATGGAGGGAGTTTGCTTTAGATGAATGACAATTTTCATTACGATAGAAGACAAGTAGCTTATGGTCTTTTTAAAGATTTTTGTTGTTCATCTTGTTGTTTAGTGCTAGAACGTGACTCTGCATGGTTCAGCATTCCTCCCTTCCACATTGGTTGTGCTCTGGGTGGCTCCTTGATCGTGAACAGCAACACTATCAAAAATGGCATCATTATCACCTTTCAATTTGAGCTCGAGTTGTCTGGGATCTGTGGTACACTGATAGTATGATGATGTTGCATTATACTTTATGAGGTCATAAGTTCTGTTGCAGGATTTATTCAGTTTTCACTTTTTGGAAGATCAACATCCCAAAGTTACGTTTTACATGACATTTGGTCATATTGTTGGATCACCAAAACTGTAGTGTTATGGCTTGTCCTATTCTCTCACATGAGAAGGAAACGCCCAGCATTTGATCGATGGTTTTAGGTAGACTGCCCTATTATATGGTATTTTACTCTTCCTTACTACGCATTTCACCATGTTGACAATAGTTCTTGTGTATGAACTCTTGAAGGTCTCTATTTATAGAGTAATACTCAGCTGCAAACCATGGTTTTGCAATTCGATACCTCACTTGCCCACCTGCTATGGTATATACGACAAGATAGTGGAGGTGATCGGCGGGATACTTGTAAATTTATGTGATGCCTGTGACAAGAGGAAAAGATTTGGATCCACTTAATAAGAACATAATAGACATTGAAGAAAAGAGGGAAATAAATATTTTAAGATTGAAAAAATATTTTATGAATGAAACATATGTTGTAGGAATGAAATAAATGTATATTTGATTTCTACAATGTGTTTTTTGTAGAGGTCAAGATTTGTCATTTTGATCTCCGAGTTGCACTCTCGAGATTTGTTTAGGTGAAGGAGGAGGTTGATGTCATTAGAGAGATCTTGTAGTCACGAACTTGTTAGAAGGACTTCCGAGAGATATCTAAGCGAATAATCTTTGGATGTTTAAATCAAGCAATCGATCGAGCATGTGGTGAGTAATGGGGGGGCGAAGGTAAGTGCTCGGAGGGGAGGTGCATAGATCAGTTAAAGAGAGAAAATTGGAGAGTGGCGAGTGTTATATGTCTCCTTGATCATCTGGTCAGGGTCTTATTTATAAGTTTTTCGTAGAGTTTGTCCGTTGACTTTTATCTTTTAACTTGAGGTCGTAGAGGTTCTCATGGCCGTGAAGATGTGAGCGGCTCGTTTGTTCGTTTGTCAGGACAGGAGAGGCGTGGCGTTGATCTGTCATTCTTTTGTTGTCCGATGGTGGTTCTATCTTTGATACGGTGGTGGTCGTTAGAGATGTGTTGCTCTCGCGAGATGATAGAGGCGCACACGGCATATAGAGATTGGTCCTAGGTCAATCTTTTGGCAGGCCCCGGCGGACTGTGTGTTGGATTGCTAGTCAGTTGTTATTAGGTTTTGGACTGTGGATTGACTGGAGATGGGTTTTGGGTTCTGTTGATGGGCCAAGCGAATTTTTCCCTTCTCAATTCTCATATTATTATTCGGTCCTATATTGGGGATTTCATTCTTATAAAATATATATTTTATTCTTATTAAAATGTGTCTCAACCACATGCCATCTTGGTTAGAGTATGGACACCTAGTTGTCTTGTTACTGTATATGTGAACCAAACATAGATAGATTTAAAAGATGACTAAACACAGTTGCAAACTACCGCTTGGCACAAATGTTACGCAACAATAGACACTTAGGCTGCCTGTACGTTATTATTTATCCAAAATTTCATTTCAGCGTATAATATAAGTGGAAGGCATCATCTTTGCCCTATTGTTAAGCTGTTCAGGTTCAGCTTCTGCCGAAAGAAGGAATAATTGGAACAACTTTCTTTCAGCGTTAACTCAAATGAGTCACGTGATTAAGCTTAGATATATTTCATGAGATCATCGTAAGCTTCTTTTTGTTTTTTTCCTAAAGAGATGTCATTTCACATAGCATTAGCTGGTTGTTTTTTAGAAGATCCTCTGATGCCTCGACGGAGACTTATGTAATGTCCTATAAATTTACAGTTTAGTATTTTATTTATTAAATAAAAAGTGATTATACTTAAATATTTAAATTATTAGTATTATTAAATTTATTTAAGTCATGGTAAAAAAGGGGAAAGAAAGAAAAGAAAGAGATTTAAAGTTTAAGAGAAAGAAAAAAAAGACAAACAAAGCAAAAAAAAATATATTGAAGAGGTTAAATGAAGAAAAAAGAAGAAGGGGTTAATATAAAAATCAAAGGGGGCCAAGTATGTTTTTAAAAAAAGAAACAAGGGTCTAAATGTAAAAAAAAAATTAAAAAAAATCGCCTACGGGGCAGCCGCCCACGCGCGTGCGCGGGGGGGGGGGGGGGGGGGGGGCCCTCAAAAAAAAGGGTTTAAACACAAAAAAAAACACGGCGAGTTCGGCGGCTGACCGCGCGCGCGCGGGCGCGCCCGCCCCCCTCTCGACCGACTTCATCTTTTAAAAAAATATTTTTTTATTATTAGTTTATTTAAACTTTTATCATTAGTTTAAACCCATTTATCTTCTTATTTAGTCAAATCCCATGTGCTCCGTATAAAAAAAAGATAAAATATAAGATAGTCAAGAGAATGAGCTGAGTGGGTTGGTGAAGTTTGAATGTCAAATTTTAATTAAATAATACTAAAATAAATATTTAATCTCCACCGTTGATTTAAATCAATGGCTAAGATTGATTAGAGGAAAATCCCTATAAATAGTCATGAGAGGGGCTTCATTTGCTCATCTTGGAGGCTGACTACGTGAAGTGCAGAAGGAGAGAGTGGAGGGCTAATTGAGGAGGTGTTTAATCGTCATTAAGGTAAGGGATTTAGTATTAATCCTCTTGATTAACATGATTAGTATATTTAAAATGATTTAATGTGCGTTAATTAGCATCTCTATAGATAATTAAATCTAGAAATCTTTATTTCACCATGTGTGATCATATGTTAGTCGGATTACCAAGAGATCATTTGTGTTAAGGCATCTGATTAAGGGTAAATCAAGTGTTTAATACACTATAATTAGAAACAGTGTATGATTGTAACGTCCAAGAATTTTTCTAAGTATTTTTTGGATCTTAAAATATAATTATTAAGCATTTAATGGGCTATAAATAGATTTTGTTTAATTAAATCTAATTATTTAGGCCCTATATAAATCTAAGAGGATTAGGCCCATGTAATAAACCCAATAGGCCCAAAAAGATTATTTTAGACCTTAGCCCATATTCTAGAAGTTAGGAATGGGTGTAAACACAGAATTAAAGGAGATAATTACTCCTTGGTAAATAAGTAAAGGGATAATAGTGAAGATAATATCAAAAGAGTTTGAACTAGTTGAAAATTCGGTGCTCACGAAGTCAAGCGATCTATCGCAAGACCGTCAGGCTCTGGTAAACGGTCTAGAGCTAGACTGCTAAGGCACTGCAGTTCCGTGAGAGGAAGAAAACGTGAACATGATGGATTTTTAGCATCCAAATCACCTAGGATCGACTCTATCTACTAATTAGATAAGTGTAGAAGGATAATAGATCGAATTGAAAGCCTAAATAGGACTCTAAGTTCGTTCTAATCCTTAAAACCCCAGCTAACCTTATAAATAGACCCAGAATCAACCTGCGCGACCCTTACTTTTGGCTCACATGGAACTAAGGTAAAGAGAAAGAATTAAAGGTAAGTTTTTTCTAGGAATTTGTTTATTATACTTAGGACTAACTCTCCTCAAAATTTCGTTCTAGGAGATCGAGCCTACGGAGAGATAGAAGCCTACAAAGTTGCTGATCTTACATCAAAACTCAGGAAATAGTGCGACCGACCCAAGAAGATCAGGGAAATAGAAGCCCTAAATGAGGTAATTAGATAGAGGTTCTTTAGAATAATTTGTTCCTGTTAGTACCCTCTTCTTACTCTCAAAATTTCACGTCTTTAGGTCAAGGGAATCAGGAGATACAAGGGCGTGAAATTGCTGATTTAGTTCAGGGCGAGTAGAGAACTAGGGTTAACTTTCAACTTTAAATTCAAAATTTAAAGTCCAAGACAGAGGTAAGTTATCTCATGAATGGCTCAAAATTGAAGTCAGGAATAAAAGTCCTCTATTTTCATTCGATTTCATACATTGTACTTTGAGAATTTCATGTTTCCATTAGGACTATGCATCTAGTTAGTCTTCATGCATAATTCTTAGCCTTAAGGAAGTAAAAATGAATTTTCTTATAGTTTACATAAACCTATGCATATTGTTGGCCCATATTTGTTCTATCATGATTATGGAAGTTTATATATGTTGATTTCCATACATGATGTATCTTAGGTTAGTATTTGGCTTTACTATTATTTGAACTCAGATTTTTACAGGAGCAAACGGTCGTCCTGTAGACCGTCAGGAACTCTAATGGTCGCTCGATAGACCGCTAGCCCAAGTTAAACGGTCCTGTATTAGACCGTTTAGGATTTCTGATTTTCTATAATATTGTTAACTCAACATATTACCGAATTAGCCTTAATACATGTATGATAAGCCTAGTTAACTAAGTTTTAATCCAGATTTGAGCATTAGTTTCATATACTTAGTTGTATTTACTGTTCATCATAGTATATTTCATGTTTTTGTGATCATTGGTCTTATTTTTAAACTTATGTTAATTTATGACCCAAAATCATATACTCTTGTAATAAATGTGTGTTTTCCAAAGATAGATGATTCATAATCACTGTTTTATCAGGATTCTCTCTCTTCTAAGAGTCATTTTCATAAGTACATGGCGCATATCCCGGTATGTTGTCATTAGTTACACTTTTTGCACATTAAGAACATAATCTTGGACTTGATGACCTCTCCTTTAGATATCCCTTCCAATGGACTAAGGAATCTTGTTTCAAGGCCTCCATAAGACTCCGTGAGCCTGGGATTCCCACTAGGACGCCGAGCTGGTTGTACCATTAAAGCCCATTATCTAGAAGAGCACTTATCGATGTTTTGTATTTCTGGACCTAAGCGGCCATATGGTTGACCGTTTGAGTTTACTAGCGGCCATTCACTAGACCGCTAAGGGACATTAAACGGCCATCCACTAGACCGCAAGGCACCAGAGGTTCTATTTTTTTTTGTATATCGGATTTTGTCTTATCAAACGGTCCTTCACTTGACCGCTTGGATTTCTAAACGGTCCTGTATACGACCGCTTGCATTTCAAAATGGCCCAGTAATAGACCGTTTGGATCCTGATTATGTCTAACCCGAGGTTTTGAACTTTGGGGTTAGTTTTCTTGAGTTCATGGATTTCTGGACTCTAAACCTATGATAATAACTCAATATAAAAATATAGAAAAAATAAAGAATGTACCGTTATACTGCCAGATTTTCTTCATAGCATAACCTAGTTATTAATGTATTCCTTTGAATTCTCTTAATCAATTATTGGTACGTTCTATATTTTGGTTACCTTATCATGAAACTTTGTTGAACTTGTACATTATTGGCCACATTATTGATATAAACGTGGAAGTAGCTTGATTTATACTTGAAGATGCAGTTCGAGCACTGATTGTGTTCAAAGGCTCTATGCTAGTTTCCTCGGCTGATTGTTGGAAACATACTGTAAACCATGGGGTATGATGCTACTGGCGTCGCATTGCGCTGGGAGTACTTTATTTATAAATAAGTGAAATGTCCACGGGAATCCACATGAATTCACGAAGTACTTGCTACTAAGTGAAGAGTACATTCTTGCTAGTTACATGACTTTCTAGTGCATAGCCTTCATGGTTATGAAAAGTACATTCTTGTTACATTCTTGAAAAGGCAAGATCTACATTCTTGTTATATACTTGTTCAAATCATATTCTTGTATCTCAAGTTTGATCATATCTTGTTACTTTAGCTTTATTCGCATGATTCATCGTATTTGCATGATTTACCTTATTCTTTAGAGCAAAAATGTTAATCATTTATATTTACCTTCATGTTGATACGAAGATACCTACTGGGCAAGTGTGCTCATTACCCTACTTTCCAATCTTTTTCAGGAAATTCTAGTGGGACGGATTTTGATTACTCAAGTGATGGATCCGGGAGTGATTAAAGGACAAACGACTTGAGAGAAGCCTTAGTTACTAATTGTCTAGTCGAGTCATGATGTAATTTTTATTTTCTTGAGTCTAGTGAAAGGATCTTATGTACTTTGGAAATTATTTTTTGAAATAATAAAGTTGAAGGATTTTTTGTAAATTATATTGTGCAATTACTCTTATGTGATTGTCTTGCATTCTGATTATATTGCTTGCTCGAGGTGTACTAGCCGACTGTTCACATTCCTGATTATTTCCACTACATAATCTCGGAACGTGACAATTAAAGTGGTATCAGAGCTCTAGGACTAGAAGTCCTAGGGAAAAAGTCATGTCATAGGTTAAGTCCAAGGTTTAAGGATCCACACCTATGAAACGAGGAAAGAAATTCCCAACCTATGAGAGGAATTGGGTAGAACCTGGGATGAGATAGTCATTAGAATAAATTCTAAGATCTACCCCACTCATTCCATTAGATTTAACAAATTCATTGCTCTTCTCAAGTACCTCACTCTCATAATGGCTCATCGCGTAGACTGGAACGGTATGCAAGAGACTGTTGCGGGTCTTACTCAAGCATTACAAACTATGGCCCAGGTTGGCGCAGGGGCAAGAGCTGGAGACTTACATCGTAACTTCCGGAGTTTAAATCCTCCGCGATTTTTGGGTTCCTCTAACCTAGATGAAGCCGAGAATTGGATAGATGAGATGAACTGCATCTTTGAAGTTATGCAATGTGCTGATCAGGAGAAGGTACGTTTGGTAACATTCCAATTAAATAAAGATGCCCGTACGTGGTGGAAATCGGTTCCTACACCGCCAGCTGATGCACCTCATACTTGGGAGGGTTTCCTTACCCTTTTCCGAGCAAGGTATTTCTCCGAGCATGTCAAGGAGTGGAAGGCTATGGAATTCGCTTCATTACGCCAAGGCATGATGTCAGTGGCGGAATACGAACTCTAGTTTTCTCGACTGACACCTTATGCTCCTCACTTGGTTAGCACCGACTTGTTAAAAGCTAACCGATTTATGGATGGATTGAGGCCCAGATTTATTCAACAACTTGGGACTCAGAATATCCGTACGTATGCGGAGATGGTCCAACGGGCGCATCTATGTGAGAGGACCTTGGAAAAGGTCATGAAATTAAAAGTCAAGGGAGAGGAGCCTAGCCGAAGGTCTGATCGGCATGAAAAGAAAAGAAAGTTTAGTATCACGGAACCCTACAAATCCCGTGATAGTAAGAGGAGATCCCAGAATGGGAGTGGTAGTGGTTACCATAAGAATAAGAAGGTCAAGGAAGAAGACAACCAAGTCGCCACGGCTTGCACATTTTGTGAGAAGTTCGGTCATTCGGCCGAAGAATGCTGGAAGCGTCTCGGCGCTTGTCTACGATGTGGTAGTCGGGAGCACCGTATGCTGGATTGCCCCCTTATGAAGGAACAATCTTTCGGTGGTGGACGTAAGCGACATGCTCGTCTAAATGCTATTATGGAAGAGGAAGAAACGCCCAAGAATGATGGGCTAATAGAAAGTACTATCCAAATCTATTCCCATTCTGCATTCGTACTATCGATACTGGTGCTTCTCATTCCTTTATATCTTCTACTTTTACAAAAACCTTACCTATTGCATCTGTTGGGTCCCGTAGTGCAGGAACACAGATCTAGAGGGGGGGTGAATAGATCCTACTGCTAAAAACTATGACCAATTAAAAACATAAACTAGCACACAGCGGAATTTACCAGATTGATAGGATTGAGGAAATTAATCTAAACAAGTTTAAACTTGATTCACTCAATCTCACCGAGCTCACACGATAGCACAAATAGATATGATAGTGAACACACAATCACAAGAATCAAACCACAGGACACGGAGATTTTTAAGGTAGTTTGGGACCACGACGGGCTCCCTATGTCCACCCCTCACCAAACCGGTGAGGCTTCACTACACGCTACAAAATGTAAGAACACGGAGACGAACCCCAACACACACACACGCTGCTTTCACAGCAAAACACACACACGAGGCCTTGCCTCAACCTGCTGCCACAGCAACACACACGCACATACACACACACAGGGGAACACACCCCGAACAATATACCTTACACGGAGATACAACTCCGTCCACACACACGTAGGGCAATGCCTACACAACCACACGGGAGAAAACTCCCAACAACACACACGGATATACTCCTTACAAATCGACACACATAAGACCACACACACACTCGGAGACCCCTTTCTCCGAACACCCACACAAAATATTCTGTCAAATGTATATGTAACAATCACAAATATATGCTATGACCTTCCACACAAATTCTATAGATGTAAACTAGAAGAATGCATCAAGTATAAGGCTCCCCCTTCTTCATCAAAATCTGATTCTCCTTGCTCGTTGATGGATGATCATAATCTTGACATCATCTTCTTCCTCTCCTCTAGCTGCTTCTCTTTTCCTTATTCCAATCTCCTCTCTTCACCTGAAAGAGTAGATAGACATAATGAGTTCAATCTTTAAGCTAATCTCAAACAAGAATATAGACTTGAATGGCTTAGAGATTCCCCTCTTCTTCAGCTATACAAAAGAATACATGAGCATTAGAGATGTTGTATCACAAAGATTATAGCTCATATATATATGCAAGAGAGAGTGAACAAAGAACATGTAAATGATTATTACACATCTTAGATGCCCATTCAAAACCTTGAACAATCTCAAACAAAAGATATATAAGTGAAAGATCAAGATTACTCCCTCATGAAATGCTTCTACATGATGAAGAACGTTCTTGAAGCAATTTTGAAGAGATGCAACACGAACAGAGGTTGGATCTTGATTTCAGATGCTGCCTTCAGTTGTATATGATCTTGGGCCTTGATGCAAGCTTCTTCCCTTCAATTTCAGCTTCAGAGTAAGGTGGAAGAGGGCTTGGGAGCTTCAACTCCGAACCTGCACACACAAGGGTTAGAAGAAAATAATTTTTAGATCTAGCATCCTCTCCCTTAGGGTTTACAACCCAAGAGTTGTATATAAGTGTTTAGAATGGTCAAGGAACAGCCTAGGGACCAGATCCACGAATTAGGGAGATGTATAAGGCATTTGGAATTGATTGGTTGGACTTTCAGAGCAAGAAAATAGCGGTCAAAAAGTGCGGCTCGAGGTCCGACCGGAATGGGTCAACCCTTGGGGTCGACCCTCGGGCAATCAGAAGCCAAACAGAACACTTTTTGTGTTCTGTTTTACAGGGGTCGACCCCAGGGGTCGACCCTCGCACTGCCAGAAACTAAACAGAACTAAAAACAAGTTCTGGGTTAAAGGGGTCGACCCCAGGGGTCGACCCTTTCAGGCAGACTACACCAAAATGGGTCTGTTTTGATTCTGTTTGAACAGAACCTGAGAGGGTCGACCCCATGGGTCAACCCCTACTAGATTGGGCCTGAAAAATAACTAAAAACACCATCAATTCAATGGGAAACAATTGATTAAATGTTACCATCATCCCATGAAGATCAACCATGATTTTTCATCTTGAAAGACAAGATAAAGCAAGGTGTTAGTTGACAATCAAGATCTTTACATCAAGCATTAACACTATGACCATGTTCATAATAAATTGCTTCGTTGAACCTATTCCAAGAGTGAAAGATGGAACTTACAACATTGTTTTACCTAAGTTTCATATTGTCCTTAAATGCTTGTTCTTTTGTTGAATCGTTCATGTAAGAATCATGGAGTTCCAATATTGAATTATCATTGCATGATCAACAAATTTGGAATCAAGGTACGCATAACAATGTTGAGTCACATTCCATGTGATCAATCCACAAGCTCATCAAACCACATATCATTCCCTCCATTCATTTAGCATTACCAAAGTACACATTCATGATATGTGGCTCAATATGACATGATGCTCAATATGAGAGGCTCAATATGACATGATGCTCAAAATGACATTTATCCAAGTATGTTTTTCACATAGGCTTCTCATTAAATACAAATCAATCTCACAAAGTGTAGAGACAATGTGTATGCAATGTTTGTGCTAACTTCAAAGCACGTATGCATCCACATGATGATAAGCCTTGTAGAATTACAATTCATCCACATGATGATAAGCCTTATAGAATTACAATGCAACCACATGATGATATCCCAAAAGAAATAGTTTATGATCATTTCCACAACCAGTTCAAGTGAAGAGCATTCACGCACAAGGTTAAGCAACAAAGGCATTTTGTCATCATCAAAATCACATACATAATAATCTCCCCAATTTTGATGATGACAAAATATTATGCTATAAAGCTCTCTCCCCCTTTGACAGAATCAGAAATGGGGATCATAATGGGGAATCCAGAATGGCAAGAACCTATGGACAACCGGATTATGAAGAGAACCAATGAGCACAATATGCATGAATGAATTGCAGAACTGTGGGATACCAATTGTCTGATACCAATTTGTTGAAATTGGAAATACAAATGTGGATAATATGGTCATGTAGAATGTAAGATGACAAAACGATATGCAAATGCTCACGAGTTGCAGCAATTGGAAATGGTGGATGGCATGACAATAATGAGCAAGTAAACAAGCACTCAAACACTCATAGAAAGGTATTGACTCATGCAAGTCCTGATGAGTTAGGCAGATAAGATCACATGCAAAGCTCCCCCTGTGACATTGACACATTAGATGACTGTTTTTGATTTTCAAATTTGATTTTTAGTTTTCTTGTGAAATGCATGAAACATGATGTATGAAAATGATGAGACATGAAATGCATACAATGTAATCAAGCAGATATCTATAGATACATGCAACATAACTCCTTCACAAGAAGTGATACCAATTGATTTACAGTGAGGGGATAGGTGTAGGAGAAGTGCAAGTGAGTCATTAAGTTCAGAATGCTCATGATTACACTTAGAGGATTGTGCAGATAAATAGGAGAAGACGTACAGCAGGTCAAGCAATTGATCAAATTTTCAAAATACATATCAAATCAAATTACCATGTGCAAGTGAGTAACATGAGAATGAAGTTTAGCCATATGGATAACCAGATTTTCAAGTAAACACAATAGTAAGTGTACAAACTACATTTCAATCTAGAGAACAGCGTATTGGAGGCTTCGCTCTACCTCAATCAAATATATCATCAGAAATTTTCATACTGACAATCTAAATTTTTCTAAGAAGGATCAGGTTCAAAATAATTCCTTTTTACGCGAGGAGACACATGGAGCTCATGCCAGAATCCCCGGTTACTCAGAGTACTGAACCTTGTCACCTCATTTGAACAGAGATACTTTAGTCAACACTTTTTAAAATTGAACCACATCACGTCTCAGGTGACATGTGCCCAGTTTACTCAGTGAGACTTAGCATTGCTCTGCCTTTCATTTCATCCATCTTTTGTATGTGGAGGCATGCAACTTTTTCCTCAACTGTCTCTTATCATCCATGCAGCAAGTTGAATTACTTTAGAGTGTTGAAAAGAAATTCCTATATCCTTATGAATAACACTCAATATCACATTAAAGTGCATGAAGTGTACGAATTTAATTTAACATGTATGGATAAAATTTAACTTAAAACAAGATAGTGTAGCTCCCCTATGTAAATGTAATAAGCATGAAATGCTCCCCCTGAGAGTTTGACATGAAGCACACTTGTTAAGACTCAGATGCAACATTATTTAACAATGGAGTATTCGGTCTTAGAAGTTTCAAAGGAAGGGGTTGAATAGCATATAATAACATGCAAGCATACAATGGAGATATGCACATGCAATGCAAAATGAAAAGGTATGCAATCTCAATACTTGAAATGTTGGCTCCAAAGATATGATGACCAATGTTGGAAGTATTCTTTTTGGCATTTATGCAACATGAAATGTTCAAGATGATGCATTTTAAAATATGCACTATATGCATGCTAGAAATGCCAGCTATGCAACAAGACACACGATGAGCTTCATCTTCCAAAAGCACTATGTGAATGATATGTAGAGAGTGATTTGCAAATATGCAATGTGATACACGATTCCAGATTTGACATGACACTCTATATGCACCTAATGCAACTAATGCATGACATGCATTACCAAATGTTAAAATGCGAGGACACCACTTTATTCTGAAAAGAGAATTCAGAAAATTTATTCAGAGCATCAAAATCATCACATGTGAACTTTTCTTGAAAACAGTTGTGCTTTTAACCAAAAAGATGAGTGGCACATTGGTAATGTAACAACCTTGATAAAGGCAAGATTTATAAATAAATCAAATTGAAAATAAAAGATAAGCAAATAAATGATAAAATCAAAAATAGAAAAAAATTAAACCCTGATGAAAATAACGTCGCAGATAAAGGCGCTACTTGACAAGAAACGCCCTCACCTAAGGCGTGTTTTTGAGAAAGGACGCCCACATTTCAAGGCGTCAAATCTTAAACAACCAAAATTACATAAAAAGGCAAGTATTTGAAACGCCCTTTTCTTGGACGCGTTTCCACAAGAAACGACGCATGCCAAGGCGTCAATTTAAAATTCGACGCCCTAGCATAAGGCGTTAATTCCATTCCAGTTTCGTTCGAACCGGGAACTTATCCAGGGTAAGTTGATAACTATGGGAAAGAGTTCGAATGTAGTAATAACTCTATCATGGAAGTGTTACTTCTAATCAAAACACTAACCCTATTAGGATTTCCAAAATCCTATAAATACCTTGATGGATCGAACCCTAGAAAGCTATTTGGTCGATCGTCTCTGCTACGGTAGGTAAAGAACTAACAGTTCTTCCTTTGGTTTTCCTTCTCTTCCGATAGGATAGTATGAAGAATAAATCTTCTTCATCTTCTTCCACTTATAGGTCGAGGAGCTCTTAATCTACTGAAGAACGTGGGTTCTTCATCATAATCGTCTCCAATCATCTGCAACTTCTCCTTCAGTTTCTTCTTCCGGTGAGCACTCTGTACAAACAGAGTATCGTCTCTTCACCAGATCCTTCACGTTTCATCAAAAGGTAGGTTTTCTCAGGGATTGTAGCCCAAACTAGCACATTAATATTTATAACATCATCCGTTAATACCTGCATATAGATTTCATGCGTTTCGGTTAGTTTCTAAAGAGTTTTGAAATAGACGCCCTTATCAAGGACGCTACATTAAAAGACACGACCACGACTAGGTCGTCAATTTAATATTTGACGCCCTGCACAAGGACGTCAATTTCTCTTAATTAATAAACACCATGTTTAAAAATTATATATCAATGCAAACATGATTCTAAATTAATGCATGGTTAATCTCTTGTAATCCTGCTATTTCTTATGGTACTGACCATATATCATGTTTTCCTGAAATTTTATTATCTCGAAACTTGTGAACTTGTGAATTAACGACCTTGTCCAGGTCGTCTTTTAGTGAACTGACGCCCCATACCAGGGCGCCTTCTGTAAACTAACGCCCCTGTCCAGGGCGCGTTTCATTAAAAATTCTAGATTTATAATATTCTATAAAACTAGAAATATTGAAAGGACGACTGTTGTACACGTCGTCAAATCTAATATAAACGCCCCTGATTAAGGCGTTAATTTCCTGAAAAACGACTTTACCAAAGTCACTATTTTCTGCACTACTGATTTTTCCTGATTACTGTTATCCGAGGGATTCATTACATATATTTATATATAGGCACTATTACTCCACTCCGTGAGTATAGTCCCATGTTTTCTACGATGATTTATCGCATTACACACTCAATTCTCATTGACATACGAGCTCTCCCTTGGACATTCCGTTCCTTTGGACTAGCGAGTTAGTCATAGAGACCTCCATAAGACTCCTCGTCGCCTTGGATTCCCTCAAGGCCGACTGAGCTGGTTGTACCCTAAAAACCCATTACACAATCTTTGCCATGTCCCTCTATAGGAACATGGTGATACCGGCCCTCATGTCATGCCATGGGTATGATATGAGAATTATCTTAATAAACGGGGAAGAATATGCCGTTGTTATGATGTTTTTGTGAACCCCAATTCTATATCAACATTGTTATGATGTTCTTGTAGACCCCAATTCTATATTAAACTTGATGTTCTTGTGAACCTCAATTCTATATTAAGAATGAGGACGTCTTGCCATTGAGGTGCTATTCATATGGACCTCAATTCTATATAAAAGAGTGTCTCTACTTACTTATCATGGTACCCGAGTTAAGGGAACCAATTCCACCTAGTTTTATCGACAATCGTGATTGTACCGTTATTATCGCCTATTGGTGTCAAAAGTCATATTTTTGGACTCTAATCTCTCAAAGTTGTCTTACATGACTACAAGCTTGCTTATTGAAATTCCATGATGGCTATACACAAAAATGTGGATGTTAAAAATACATGACTAATGCCTGCGCATATAGGGCCCGATCTGGTCCTGGGAGGAGCACCCGAAAGTACTTGTGCCCATGGGAGTTGATTGATCACGGTATTGGCATTATACCGAAGTGCATGACTAGCTTGATTGAACATTTCACAAATCTTGTACTTGACTTGATATTACATGACTTGCATGGCCCGAAAAAGGGTAATTACTTGCGTACTTGAACGTGATAGCCAAATTTCATCTTGACATGATAAAGTACTTGCTTGAATATCTTGATATCATTCGATATAAGTTCTTGAAAGTTCATGACTAGTTCTCCTTATTACCTTATTGTTATATTCTCTTTCTATCTTGTCGTTTTATGCGAGCATGCATAGCTATAGTGCATTCATGAAAGATGTAATTACTTAAACCCCTTGCTAGTTCCTGAGGTATAAATTCTTACTGAGCGTTCGCTCACTCCGTGTTTCCCTTACTTTTTAGGTAGGTTCGACGATGAGGAAAGTCAATCGGATGGGGAGAATCAAGAGTGAAAGAGCTAGAACTTTTCCAAGTGTCATCTAGTCTTTTATATATTTCTTGAGTCAAATGTATACTTTTCTTTTTTTGAATAGAGTATTAGGTTTGTAATAGACTATTTATTATGAAGAAATAAATAGATTGGGTTATCTTTACTTTTGCGCATCTCTGTCTTTGTGTCGAATACACTTCTACTCTGATTGACATGATTGATATAAACTCGTCACGCATCTCCGGGTATCTTCCGCTCTCGGGGCGTGACAGTTTTTGTGGTATCAGAGCCTAGGGTATTCATTTCCTAGGAAACCCAAGTCCAAGGATAGGTTTTAACCCTTTAACCAGTGAGATTGGGTAGAACCAAGGGTTAAAGTTAACATAGAATGCTAGTCTTTAAAATACAAATCACGTATTAATCTAGTTATTATAATTGTAGGATAATGGCTGCCGAACGTGCTCAATGGCGCAACATGCAGCGTACACTGCAAGGCATGACTCAAGTGCTGCAACAAGTAACACAAGGAGGTGGACAACGAGCAGGAAGTCTCCACCAGACTTTCAAGAACATGAACCCGCCCAAGTTCACGGGTTCTACTGATCCAGATGACGCTGAACACTGGATTAGGGAAACAGAACGAATATTCCGTGTTATGCAATGCACGGATCAAGATAAGGGCTTATTAGCTACTTTTTAGTTAGAAAGGGATGCTAGATGCTGGTGGGAATCAATAGAGGCTACTATAAATCAAGATCAGGTTACGTGGGAGGAATTCGTTGAACACTTCAACGCAAAATATTTCTCGGACCGAGTTCAGGAAAAGAAGGCTGCAGAATTTGCTGCATTAAAGCAACGATCTTTGTCAGTGGCCGAGTATGAGGCCCAATTCTCTAGATTGTCTCGGTATGCTAAGCATCTAGTTAGCACCGAGAAAATGAAAGCTAGGAGGTTTCTTAATGGGCTCAGGCCCCAAG
Source organism: Amorphophallus konjac (assembly GCA_022559845.1). NCBI lineage: Eukaryota > Viridiplantae > Streptophyta > Magnoliopsida > Alismatales > Araceae > Amorphophallus > Amorphophallus konjac. The sequence continues at coordinate 276,334,615 of CM040124.1, read as the reverse complement.
CTATTACTCAACTGGCGCCGATGGACATTCAAGTCTACTCGGAGATAGTACGCCGAGCTCAACTATTAGAAGATGCCACGGAACTGTCTGATAGGATTCGTGGTAAGGATAAGAAGGAACAAGTTACAGGTTCGGGTTCCTTTAAACCCAACTTCAAGAAAAGGCCTAGCAATGGAGGAGCATCCTCACAAGACCAAAAGTTCAAGAAGACCAAGCCCTTCTCTATCACCACTACCTCTTCAAATACAGTGTGTAAACATTGTGATAAAGTGGGTCATAGAGCAGAAGAATGCTGGAGGAAACTTGGAGCATGTCTCCGTTGTGGGAGTCGTGAGCATCGGATTCCCGATTGCCCACTACTAAATAACCAAGCCGATGACGGAAAGCGCCCGGTAACCAAGAATGCTCGTCTTCATGCAATCAAGGAGACCGAGCAAGAAGAAGAAGGCGGCTTAGTGGAAGGTACATTGAAAGTTTGTTCCAAGAATGCATATGTCTTAATTGATACTGGTGCATCGCATTCTATTATTTCTAAGAAGTTTGCTGACCCATTACCCCTAGAACCGGAATGGATAAAGTTAGTTTTGTCTGGTTAGATAAGACCCCCAGAAATTAAATTACTGGAATGAAAATGGTCACGGGAGATGACCCACTGAACCAGTTAGATAAGACCGCCGCGAAAAATGGGTTCCTTGATCGGGGTCGGAACAAAAGAATGCATAAAATTAAACCACCACGAGGAACGAGTTCCTTGATCGGGGTTGGAATGAAAGCGCAGAAAATTAAACCACCGCGAGGAACGAGTTCCTTGATCGGGGTTGGAATTGAAAGTGCAGAAAATTAAACCACCGCGAGGAACGAGTTCCTTGATCGGGGTTAGAACAAATGAAAAGGGGATCAAATAAACCGCCGCGAGATGTCACTCTCCGCGGGATTTTGAAGCGATGATAGGGGGAGGGTTAGAGTTAAGCAGTTAGCAGTTAGGGTGTTAGAATGCAGAAATTAAATTACTGAAATAAAACGGTCGCGGGAGATAGCCCGCCGCACCAGTTAGATGAGACCACCGCGAGGAACTGGTTCCGTCAACGGGGTTTGGTCAGAAAAATAAATAACAAAAGAAGGGGAAGAGAAGTGTGATCGCCAGGGGCTGAGAACCCCACAGGAAATATTCTGATCGCGTTCGCCGCCGAAGCGGGAGTAGTGCGGGTCCTCTCTTCCTCTTCGGTCGGCCGGCCGACGAAGAGGGCCTTCTTTGGTTACCCTGATTTTATTATTCTTTTTTTGTTTTATCTTTTGTTATTATATTTTTTTGGTGTTTTTGTTACTTTTATTATTTTTTATTCTTTTATGCCCTTTTTTTAAAGAGAAAGATGAGAAAGTAAAGAGAGAAATCGAGGGATAAATGGTAGAATAAGATAGTACGATATAGAGAAAAACCACTAGGAAAATATAAATAGGGTGAGAGACTTATTTTTTTGACAAAAATAGAGAAAGACAAAGGTGGAGCTTTAACAATATATGACAATAACAAGGGAGAGAAGAAAGACTTATTTTTAGACAAAAATAGAGAAGGACAAAGATGGAAATTTAACAACAAATAATAATAACAAGGGAGAGAACTAGAATAAGATGAGGGAGGTGATGGTTGGATACCTCAAAATAGGAGGGATGGTCGCGTTTTGTTCCCGAACTAGGGATCTCGTGAGTCCTTCCTCCTCCTCTTTCGACCGACTGAGGAAGCGGGCTTCTTGACTGGTTATTCCTGCACCGAGAACAAACGAAGAAAAATAACAACTAAATGAGGACGATGGTGGTGCAGTACCAATTCTTTAGAAACTGATATTGAAAATAACATGGACGAAGACGCACCTTGTTGGTGGTATTTGAAACCCCTTTTAGAACTAAAAGATGGATGAATGATATGATAAATGAATAACTAAGACTCTCTCAGAGAGAGAAATGTGATGGGAATGGCAAATGATGCATGCATGCAGCTAATTGAATGAAAAAGAGACAACAAAGAGGGGGAGAAAGCTTATTCAGAGATGGATGATGGGCTTGAGGGTGAGCTTCTTCAGCAAGGTGGGAATGAAGCAAGTATGCGGCGCAGCAGAACGGCTGTCCTAGTACCCTCGAACGCCCAGGAACTCAACCTTCTTTATTTCACGGGCTTCAACACCGATTGGATCGAAATCTCTCTTTTCCACTTCGAATCGACACGTGCGTGCACTCACAGACACATACCCCTACATGAATACACATGTGCACATATATATATGTACATAAATATACGTAGGTATATATATATATCTTTATGAAGATATAAACATGTACATATAAACGAACGACCATACAATGGAGAGAGAGGAGAAAAGAAAGAGAGAGAAAATCGAGAGAAGGAGAGATTAAAAAAAGAGAAGATAAAAAGGGGGAGAGGGAGATAGAGAGGAAGAGTGGGAGAAACAGAACTCTCCCCTTTTTTTGAGATTTTTCTTTAAGGCTTTAGTTATATATATATATAGTATATATGTATGAAAAATAGGAGATAAATAGGTATATTCAATATATATGTGACTTCTATATATCCAAACTATATATATAATATTAAGTATTATATATCCAATATATACGTATACACTATTTATATGCAGTTCACAAATACTATATATGAATATTATACATATATGTAAATATTATACACATATTATATGCTTAAGAGGGAAGGGGAGAGATAAAGAAAGGACAGAGATGATAGGGGCAGAGAAAAATCAGAGAAGAATAAAAATAAAAAAAAAGAAGAGAAGAAGAGGAGATCGGAGAGAGAGAGAGCGGACAGAGAGTGAGGGAGAACCGAGCGTGAGAGAGAGAGAGAGAAAGCGGAGATGGGAGAGGAAAGAAGAAAAAGATAAGTAAATAAATACAAAGAGAAAGAGAGGGATCGAAAGGGATAGAGGGGAAGAGAGGAGAAAGAGAGAGGAGGAGAGAAAGAGTGAATAAAATAAATAAAAAATATATATATATAGAGAGAGAGAACGCGGCGGGTTTGCGAGATACAGGGAGAGTGGAGGGAAGAGAGAGGGAGAGAGAAGGGGAGAGAGAGAGAGAGAAAGAGGAAGAGGGAGAGGGGGGACGTAGAGAGGGAGAGAGAGAGAGAGCACGAGAGGGAGAGAGAAAGGGAACGAGAGAGAGAGAGAAAACGAGAGAGGGAGAGAGGGGTGGGGAGGACCACAGCGGCGGCCGGAGGGGCGACGACGCAGGCGGGCAGGCGCGGTGGCAGGGGCGACGGCGCAGGCGGGGCCGAAGGCGGCAGCGGGCGGAGATGGAGCCGGAGGCGGGGACGGAGCAGGAGGCGGGACCGGAGGCGGGGCCGGAGGCGGCCGCGGGCGGAGACGGGGCCAGAGACGGGAGCGGCGGGAGGCTGGAGCGGCGGGGTGGCGTCGGCGGCGGTGCAGGCGGGCAGGCGCGGTGGCAGGGGCGACGGCGCAGGCAGGGCCGAAGGCGGCCGCGGGCGGAGACGGAGCCGGAGGCGGGGACGGAGCCGGAGGCGGGACCGGAGGCGGGGCCGGAGGTGGCCGCGGGCGGAGACGGGGCCAGAGAAGGGAGCGGAGGGAGGCTGGAGCGGCGGGGGGCGGCGTCGGGGGCGGTGGCCGTAGCGGGCCGTTGCGGCCGCGCAGTTCAAAGGGGGGGCACGGGCGACGAGGCCCCCCTGCGAACTCGAAAAAAAAACTTTTTTTTAAAATCTTTCTTTACTCGAAAGAGGGAGAGAGAGAGATTGAGGAAAAGAGAAGAAAATGGAGAGAGGGGAAGGGAGTGAAGGGGAAAGAGGTCGAGAGAGAGAGATGGAGGGGGAAATAGAGAGGAAGGGAGTGGGAGAAAGAGGAGGGGGAGAGAAAGAGAAAGAGTGTGAGAGAGAGACAGGGAGAGAACGAGAGGGAGAGGGGAAAACAGAGGGTGATCGAGAGAGATGGAGGAGGGAGGGAACCACCAGAAGTGAAGTGTGGGGGTGTGAGTTAGGGAGAAAAAAAAGAGAGAATAGAGAGATCCCTCGATGAATGAGAGGGGGCATAGATCCTAAAGACACAGGAAGGGAGTGAGGGAATAATTTAGGTAATAAAAGATGGGGCCATGCCCATTAAATTTGATTTGTTTATTTTATTTATTTATTTTTGGAACAAGCATGGGCCAAGCCCATTAGCACACATATTTTTTTTATACATATTTTTTTTTAATAAGAATGGGCCAAGCCCACTAGCACACACCAACTTCTCTGTAGAAAGAACGGGTTAAGCCCATTAGCACATGGTTCCAAGTCCATCAACACAAGAAGTTTTCATGTAGACAAGGATGGGGTGAGTCCATTAACACATTTATTGTAAGAAAAGCATAGCCACAAACCCATTAACGAGGGTCTCATTTATTACAAGAAACAATAATTTACTTTTCGTGAGAGAGATTATCAGATAAAAATTGGAGATCATTCAGATAACTTAACTGTACGAGCCGCTTTTGGGCGTCTTAGTGTAATACGGGATCTGCTCAGCATAATGCTAAAATGCCGTGTCTACAGCTGCCCCGCCTTGGCGTCTACTTTGCAGGGGAATGACACAGAGTGGAATGAAATAGAAGTGTAATAAAATGGAGTGGAGAATGGACTGAAAAGTGGATGCCAAGACGTGATGAGACATGTTTTTAAACACTACGTGATTGGAATCTTTCCTGAATTTCAACGAAACAACCTTGGCGAAGGTCCTCCGAAATCAACGATTGTTTGGCTGGACATAACAAAAGACTAACAGAAAGAGGGACCAACTTCTCGGCGTGGAAGTACCTGAGTCGTAGACCCGCAGGTTTCACCTTGGGGAGCGGTTACCAGTCAATGTGGAAGTGCTGCGACCAAGGTGGGTCCAATGGAGTAAATAAAAGGGTAGCTGAGAAATCCAAACAAAGGTCTCTTTCAGCCAACCAGCCCAAGATGGTTTCACAGAAACTCAGTACTCGATTCGGAATGGAATATCCCGTATTAATCAAGAATTTAAGCCCAGCGGCCCTCACAATCGAGTTAAATGAATGATCTTCCACAGTGATATCAAAGTCCTACATGAATGCATGCTGGGTTTAAAGGAAAAATTAAAACAAACTAAAAGTAGAAAATAGCCAAGGATAATATTGTTAAGTTGCTTAGGACGGGTCAAGATACCGATTCGATGAGCCAATACTGAGCCGGGGCCCGTTTATCCACGCACCGACTCACTGAACAGAACCATCGTTCCCGAGCTAACACAACCTAACGGCCTATCCGTACGTCCTGAACTCCTCTGAAGTTATCACTATTTTTGTTGGAGGGGAAGTCAAACTCCAGATTCATCCAAGGCATAAGGTCCTTGACGTGCTCTAATAGCGTAGATGTCATATAGTAGGATGCATGACTCAGTGGGGTCAGTCACCTGGGTGACTGATGGTGGGACATGGTAGGGCAATGGCGCCCTCTTGCTCTCTTATTTTCATTTTATTCTTGGAACCTACACCGAACAGCAAGCAGTGAAGAAGGATTTATTTGATAAGAAGTAAAATTACATTCAACTGTACAGGACGTCCGCACATCAATACAGGAGCAGGGGAAAACACGGCGCAAATCAGACAAGATTTATTCGGTTAAAATTCACCACGGTAACTTGTCATAAATGCTTTACATTTACCTTTTTACCCCCCCCCTTTCACTATAAGTACCCCTTTGATCCTTAGCAAAAGATCATCCATTGGTGGTTCGGGGAGTCAAGCTCTTTTTTGAGATGGGAGAGAAATCCTGCCCTTTTGAGATGGAAGGTGGGCCTTCCCGCCCTGCCAAGAGGAGCAGGTTCGGCCGTGAATTCAGGAAGTTGGCCGAGATTGAAGGCCATCTGAGCGAGAGGATTCTCTCACGGGCGGTAAGTTGACTCTTTCTCCTAGTTTCCTTCATAAGTTCTCCCTTGCTTTTTCATTCTTTTCTTTTCCTTCCTTTCAGCCGTATCCTCTTTTTCCGGGCACGAGAAAATTCTCCAAGCTACCCTGGCTATCGAAGCTTACGTCCAACATCACTATCGGTATGAGGGCCGTTATTTCAAAATGGCACCTCCAAGGGTTGGTGGTCCATGCCAAGCATTATGACAAGATCTACATGGATTGGGCGGCTGTGGGTGCATTGGCGGAGGTTTGGCATCTGGAAACCCACACTTTTATCTTCCCTACTTTTGAGGCAACGGTCCTCCTCGAGGAGGCAGAACTTCTGCTAGGCTTAAGAAGGTCGATGAAGGATGACAGGATAAAGGTTTCGTGGATGCGGAAGAGGGTATCTACCGAGGAAGTTCTTGGAAGCTTTATGCCATCTGGAACCATAAAGAGTGTTCAGACTCAGAAGGGAGTCAACTTGCAAAAGCTCGCAGACTGGACCGTGACTGCCTTAGAAGGGTCGATAGATGATGAACATTTAGAAGGGCTTATGAAAGGGTTCACAATTTGTTTGGCCGGAGCTCTCCTCTTTCCTTGTATTGACAACATCGTAGAGGAAGACCAATTGATAGCGATTTGTGGACTTTGGGAGGGAAAGAGAGTGGGGCCCGCTGACCTCGCACATCTTTATAGTGGTCTCATGGCCTCCAGCATGGGTAGGCCTCCCCACGGGTGCATGCTTCTCCTCAGCTGCTGGATTGATCTTCACTTCAAATTTCATCACCATGAAGGGGTACAGACCGCCTCCAGGATTTTCGAACAAAGCCCCCTCCGTTATATGGCCGATGTGTTGGGCTTCGGTGGGAAGGTGGCCAATCGCATGCCCTGTCTGAAGACACGCGGCGACTGGCGTACTCACTTCAACTCCTTGGCGCGGGATATGTTCACTTGTGTGCCAGCATGTTTACTTTCACATGGTCTCCTCACAAGATCTTCTCCCGATGATGAACTCCAGCTTATCGGTGCAACCAAATTTGTTCTTTACAGCTCGCACCGGTGCTGCCTGCAAATGGGCCTTCCTCGGCACTCTTCCTATGCTATCCAACCTTCCTCTGATTAAGGAGAGAGAGTTGGGCACGGAGGATGATGCGAAGGATGTGAAGGCGATCAAAGCTTCATGGAAGGCAAGCATTCCGAGGAAGGTGACGGTGTCTGTGAGTGAGGATCGAGAGCTATGGAAGGCTTATGTAATGGAGCTCAAACCCTGATGTATGTTATCTTGAAACTAAATGCAAAGCCTTAACGCCATTGCATGCTCTTTTAGTCTCTCCCCTCCCCCTTTCTTTTGTGACTGGAATGGCAGACGTCGGGTGATGGTCGTCCGTTACCGGATAGGATCTGGGGGACCGAAGCAACTACAGTATGCGGAGATGCCCTGAGATGTCATGGAGCTGAGGATTTCTCTTCAGGTGGCGAGGAGAGAAGTAAACTGGGAGAGAATGGAAAGAGAGGCATGAATAAAGCTACATCGGGATCGAGAGGAGAGGAGGGCACGTGAGGCCCAAGTGATGAAGCTCCGGAAGACACAACGCTCGGACACGTCACTCCTTCAGAGTCACTGCCGATTGGAGGAGAGTTGGAGCTCACGGTGGAGGAGCTCCGGGGGTTGGTGTAGTCTCCATTGCAGAGTAAGGGGCGGCTCAGCCAACAGTCTCAGGTTCAAGAGCTTCGCGGCTGTCGAGGTCGCGAGAGACCAGTGGAGGGCGAGGAGCGCTACCAGAGAGGGTGAGAATGCACAATACGGTGAGACAATTGCAACGTCGCAGAGCTCTAGATGACCTCCCAAGGACCTCCCTCTTAGGAGAGGAGAGAGATGACCAAGGGGGTAGTGCGAGATTTAGCAAGTTGCTCATACACCCGCTCTCTTCTCACGGTGAACACGACAGTTTATATAGACGTATGAATGGAACGGCATGCTCTCTTGTGACGGGTTTGCCCTCCATGCGTTCCTTCTCTTCTACGCCTCTTCTTTTCATGCCGTCCTCATGTGACGTGTTTAACAGATCTCCCCTGAGATAACGGATCGTGTCTCAGACTCATTGGGCATTTCTTTCGGGAGAATCCATCACAAATTTTAATGATGTACCACCGAATTCAAAGATGGCAACCGCCCTCCTGTCCTCTTTCCATGTAGACGAGTCCATTCTCGGATTCAAAGGTATCGACTTCCATTGTCCTTTCTCCTGTGGATGAGTCCACTCCCAAATTCGAAGAGGTCGACCTGCATTGTCCTTTCTCCATGTAGATGACCTCATCTCAGATTTATTTGAATCATGATGAACACAGGGAACCTAGATGTGTAGGGTGTGAATCAACCCGCTACGCTCCCGACCTCATTTACTTCGAGTGAAAGATGGGCGCTTTGTTACAAGGCCCATTGCAAGAGGAAGTGGGGGAGATCTGGATCATATCCCTTCAATCCTATAAATACTCCCCCCCGCCTGCTTCACTTGAAAGCACGGAGTCGTGGAGACTGGTTAGAAGAGTGAAAAGTCGACACGAGGGAGTAAGAGTTTCTCATTCTCTGAGATGGAGGGAGAGTCCAATTTCAGGGTGGAGGGCGAGTCTTCCCGCTCCTCGAAGAGGAGCAGATCCAGTGGTAGTTCCAGGAGACTCGTCGATGTTGAAAGGTAGCTCAGTGAGAGGACCCAATCGGAGCTTGTAAACGAGCCAGTTCTTCCCTCTCATTCTTCATGATCACTTTCTTCCTTTCTCATTCTTTTTCTTTTTTTATTTCAATGATGCACCCGCTTCTCACTTCCTGTGTAATCCACAGAGTATGACGAGGTCACATATCTCATGGGAATTAGTGGTGGCCGCCTATCGAGGTTTGCCTGACTTCCAGAAAGCCCGACTAGATGCGATGGGGTTTGGTGCATTCCTCCGGATCGAACCCATTAAGCTCGACCTCGCCCTCATCCAAGCATTGCGCGAGAGATGGGACTCAAAGAGTCGTGCCTTCTTGATGCCCTGGGGGCACATGGTGCCCAGTCTCGAAGATGTGGTCCGAATCACCGGCCTTAGAGTGGATGGTGAGGCGGTGACCGGGGTCACCTACCCCGATTATCGTGAAGTGGCTCAGAAGCTTCATGGTCTGGAATTAAAGGACCAAAAGAACAGGTCAATAGCCAAGGCATCTATCATGGAGGCACTGGGGCTCATTGACACTCGTCACCGTGATAACGAGTCCTTGGAGGAGTTCATGGAGAGAGCGGAAAGAGGGTCCCACGCTGTGTACTGCGTGGATGCCAGTAGCTGGGAGAGATCAAACATGGACTTGAGGATATTCCTCCTCTTCCTGCTGGGAAAATTACTGCTGGGTTCCAAAGGAGACGACATCCATTGTCGTTTCCTAGAATTTTTGGTGGACCTAGAGAGGGTAGGGCAACATGCCTGGGGAGCCGCCGTGCTGGCGCATCTGTTCGCAAGTCTGTCCCAAGGGACAGATCGAGAGGTGACTGTGAGTGGCTTCATACCGTTTCTCCATGTAATTATTTATTTATTTGTTAATGTAACTAGTCTATTTCATGATATGCTAATGACATGTCACGACACAGGTATGGAGTTATTACTACATCCCAATGGGGCGAGCTCGACAGTGACGTGTGGCTGTGGCACCACTAGCTCGGCGGTGGCAACCCATTATGAGCACAGCCTCTCTGTCTTACCAGCTGATGGTATTAAGGCATGAGCTGCAAGAGTTCCCCGCAGAGATGGTAGGACTCCATTTTTTTTGTCTTTTCTTTTGTCTCTCTCTTTTTTTGGTCCTTTTGAGTGATTAAGGAGACATATGCATGCCAACGTAGGTGATCTGGAGGCCTTACTCGGGCTTGATCGATGTCGACCAACCGTGGGTCATCGCATGTCACCCTCGATTTGGTCGGGACCTTTGGGTCCACTGCCTGAATGAAATCAAGCCACTCCGGCTACGATTGGTCATGAGGACTCTAGGGCTTGCTCAGGAATGGGTAGATATGACCGCACCACCCCGCGTCGGGAGGAAGACACGTGGGCTGGTAACCTGTGTCGACTGGCGGGTGCGCTTCCCCAAACAATATGAAGATTGGCAGCGGGGTGGCACGCTCGTGGAGTCGCACGCCCGGGATAGTGAAGATTATCTACGTCTCTATAGGGCGATGTATGCAGAGCGACTCCATCCTGAGGGACTTGTGGAGGTGTATCTCCTTTCTCACTTTTTTGATATATATATATATATTATCATTTTTCTTTAAATGTAATGCTGACTCCTATGACATGGGTTTAGGATGCCCGTGATACCATGATAGCAAACTTGCGTGCTCGCTTGGCGGACACGGAGGAAGAGTTGGGTGACACTCGTGAGGCTTTACATGTCTCGGTGAGTATGTATGCAAATGCATATTCCTAATTACACCCCTAGGTTTCTGGTGTTTAGCCACTCATTGCCACTTCTTGCTATCATAGCGCGCTCGGCTCGACGCAACCCTACCAACAGTAGGGGCAGAGGGTGCCTCTTCTAGTCTATGGATTCCTTCGTCGGAATTAGATTCGCTCCACGAGCAGCTTGCCCGTGTAACACAACGTGCCGCGGAGGCAGAGGGAATGCTTTCCGCGCAGGTGAAGGTTCCTCTTATCCGAGCTTCTCTGTTTATGTCTCATCACACCCCTGAAATGACGGATATGGCAGGCCGAAGAGATGCAAGAGATGTTTGCTCATGCATCACAAGGGAAGGCCAGGATAGCAGAGCTGGAGGAGGAATTGCAGCGTCGCTCAGATGACAATTTTTCGCGGGACGCCATGGAGCTGAGGTCACCCTTCAGCTGGAAAGAGAAGATAGAGAAAGAGAACGAGCCGAGAGAGAAAAGGACAGGGAACGAGAGAAGGCCAAGAGATCAGCCGAGAAAGAAGAGAAGAGGACCCTGGAAGCCCAATTATTTGAATTGAGGACCAGTCTCGACCTTGCCGAGCAGTGGCTAAAGGATGGCGAGGAACGCTACCGAAGAGCACGAGAGCGTGGCTTTCGTGTTAGTAGCTTTTTTGCTACCCCTGCAGATCAACGCCGGGGTGTGGAGATTGGAAGAGGAGCACAAAGCGGTAGAAGTACCGCTTTTCATGGTTGGGTAGCACCCTCAAGAGCGTCTTGCCCGGAGAGTGGCGGGACAAGTAATGTGGAGAAAGAGGGTGGAACCTGATGTAATCTTTTGTTTGTTTTTGGTTGAAAGTGGAATAAATTAGTTTGTGCTTGGTTCTCTGCTTCTTTCTTGATCACTCTAATTCCTGCATACACCTAAGCAAACAAGTTAGCATTTCTGCTCTGACTTGCCCCTTGCTCAATAAGCAAACGAGGTTTTGAACTGTCCTTGATAACGAGTCAAGGGGCAAGCCTTTATCAACAAAGGCAATGATAAAAGAGGATGATGAATGCGACAGACAAGCACACGGATGCAAACGAGAGTTTAAAATGAATGGTGCATACAGATGCGATCATGCAAAGATGTAATTTTTGTTTTTATAGGTGTATTCATTTTTTTTTGTATTTTGTTGTTTGTTTATTTATTTTTTTTGGTCTTTTACATTTCCATTTTTTTTGTGCATATACATTTTTATGCTTTTTTTGTTTTTTTGGATTTGTCATTTTTTTTGTTTGTTTTTTGTTTGTTTATTATTTTTTTTATTTTTGCTAATGCACGATGACCACTCGATATAACATCTGACTTGCATGAGAATAGGGGTTTCTTACTAACCTCCCAAGCATCCTAAGTGCACATCTAGGTTGATTTGGGCCTCTAGACTCCTCGAATGATAATCCCGCCGGCTAAGACTTATCCTGACGACAATACCGTCATGCCATGCTTAGGCTCCTAGTTGCTTCCGATCACAGGGATTCACCCAAAAAGTGTTCAAGGTAAATTATTTGCCCGACCCGGGTCTATTTCCTCACAACTCTAGATGATATGTAATGGAACACCCTGGAACCCAAACGACCAAACGCGCGACGCTGACCCGGAATCAGACGCCGTCGCACCGTAGGTGACGCGCTTGCATTGGTCTAAGCCCGAGGTCAGGCTAAGAAGACATCAAGATGGTAGATAAGGGTCTTAACCGGCCAGAAACACAGAGACTCCTTCACGACAACAGATTTTACTTTTCAAAAATTGACAATCATATGTTTGTATTGAAATGAGGTTACAAGCTTTGGCAAGCTTCACCCTTCGGGAACTCCATTGAGCCTTCATCTTCAGGGGAAGAAGGAAGAATATTGGGGGCAAACCTTCTGAGAGGACCGGCAAAACCGTTAACCCGGCGAGCTAATAGGGGCGCACTTAACTTCCCCTTTCGGGCAACTTCAGACCAAATCTCGAGCATTTACAGCTCATGACCCCTTTTGTATAGAATTTGACTTTCAGTCAAAGGGGTTTCATTTGTGGGATCAGGCACGGTTACGACCAGGCTTGTCACTTGATTTTGATTTTGTTCTTCTTTTCTGATTTTTCTTGACAGATTTTTGCGAGGGACATAGTATTTTGACATTATGGAATCCCTCTTGGATGCCTGCGGGGACACTGCCCTCTTCTCGTGCTTTGACCCATGCTCGAGGAATTGGCCCTACTCTTACCCTAGGGGTTGTGTTCGTGTTTCCGACGCTCAGCGTTTTAAGGGCACCGGCTGTCTCATTCGATCGAAGAGAGAGAGAATAAAGATTTAAGCTTTCTGGAGACCTTCTGGGTGAGGCCCCACCATGAGCGATGCTACCGATCTTTTATAGAACACATGTGTACATGCATGTTGCCTTCTTTTGAGGGGGGCATAAGCCGAACTAGCCGGACAGGGATCTCCACAGTTCTGGCAAACCAAGACCTGAAACCTACCAAGTCTTAATAGGCCCTATCCCAACATGGAGGTTCAATGACTTAACTACATGGTGATCTCCAAACATTGGCATTTTGACTTTTCTATTTTTTTTCTTCTTTTCTTCTTTTTTTTTTATTTTTTTCTTTTGTTGTTGTATATATACATATTTTTGTTGTTTTCATTGTTTTCTTTTTTTGTTGTTGTTTTTCATTCATGATTTTTTTTGACACTATGTACACCTATCTAAGGGTAGTATTTCTTAAGATAAAGCCCATTCCAAGGGTGGGATAACTCGATCCCCTCAGTATTTACTAACCTGTAGGCATTGCCAGGATGCACAGCCTGAACTACGTATGGTCCTTCCCAATTGGGTTGGAGCTTAGAACGCGGTCCACCAGGTTTTACAAAGATTCTTTTCACTACCATTTCACCGACTTGAAACTTCCTTTCAATGACCTTCTTTTGATAAAAACGTGTGAGTCTGTTCTGATATACACGTGCATGCTCGGCAGCGGCCAGCCGTTTCTCATCTAAGAGTTCTAATTGGGCAAAGAGTGAATCACGACGTTCGTCGAGGGGAAGCTCCTTGTCCAACTGTACCCTGAGAGAAGGAACCAAGATTTCATACGGAACTACCGCCTCCATCCCATAAGTGAGGGCGAACGGGGTTTGCCCAGTGGGAGTACGGATTGAGGTGCGATAGGCCCATAGAGCTTCAATCAGCTTTTCTGACCAATCCGAGAACTTGTTTGACTCACAGGTCTTTTTTATGATTTTAATCAATGTTTTATTAGTGGCCTCTGCTTGGCCATTACCTTGTGGGTAATAAGGTGATGAATGATGCAATGCAATTTTATACCTTTTGCAGAGGTCTTGAAGGTATTGAGAAATGAATTGCGGTCCATTGTCGGTGATGATCGTGTTTGGAATGCCGAACCTGGCGATGATGTTCTTCATGACGAATTTGCAGACTGTTGATGCTTTAACTTTCACGTAAGCTTCCGCTTCAGCCCATTTGGTGAAGTACTCGGTTACAGTAAGGATGAATGATTTTTGCTTGGTGAGGGAGTAAGGATTACTGAGAGGACCAATGCCATCGAAAGCCCACATGGAGAAAGGCCATGGGGAAGATACTGGATGAAGTGAAGAAGATGGGGAATAAATTTTATCGGCGTGAAGTTGACACTTGACACACCAGCGGACATAGACGGCACAATCTTCTTCCATGGTGGGCCAGTAAAAGCCTTGCCGAAGGATTTTCTTGGCAAGCATTTGACTATTCACATGGCCACCGCACACACCAGAGTGTGCTTCCTCGACGCATTTCCAGACCTCCTCTTCGTCGAGACATCTTAAAAGAACACCAGTAAGACTCCTCTTGTATAGCACTCCTCCGACCAGCATGTACCTCTGTGCCACTCTCCTGATGGCTTTTCTATCTTCTGATGTGGCTTCTTCAGGGTAGTGTTGACACCCATTTTATACCCAATAAGTCGGGTCGTCTCCTTATTCATTCTATACGATGCTCCGAGTGGTTCACCCTTCATTGAGTCTCTTGATTAGTTGAAGCCTATTTCTTGGGTCTTAATTCCTGGATTAAGATGTGGCTCCTGGTGGCATTTCGTTGGATGAATCTTAGCAAACCCTTCACTCTATTTTTGAACCTCAATGCTAATAACGGTCCCAGTCAGGCGCGTTGTTTCCTTCTGACGGATGGGTTCTGGACCGTTACTCTTTGAAGAGTCCTAAGGCTTAAGGCCTCGTTGTAAAGCTTATCCTTTTTTTTTACACGTTGACGATGACGGTCTGTCGTGCAGCCGTCGTTTCATTCTGACGCCCTATGCCTTGGCCGTCGCTTCCTTGAAGAGTCCTATTGTTTGGATCTTCTTCCCGTTGATCTTATCTCTTTGGGATAGGGTTGAAAATGGCGGTCGTTCCTTGATGCGTTACTTCCAAGTGGCGGTCTATCGTGCAGTCGTTACTTCCTTCCGAGAGTCCTGGCAGTTCAGGCCTTTTCTCTGCTACTCCGTGGTTGAGATAAAGATTTGGATTAACGTTATCTCTTTCAAATCTGATCCTCAGGACCCCCCGTTTGTTTCTATGGACTCTTGGCGATATTATCTTCGAGGATTTGCTAATATTTATCCCTCTTTCCTGCTGAATTATCCTCTGCTCGACCTAAGAGTTTGAGGGTCTATAAATAGAACCCTTGACTTCATGGCCAAAGAGAGGGGAAGATTTGAATTCACAACGAAGTGCTGCCGAACTCAGGAGCCATCTTCATCTAGGAGGAGCTGCTTCTCACGTCCATCCATCTTCTAATCAAGGGAGTACTTTGGTTTTGTCTTTCAAGTTCATCCTTGCATGCTTGAGTTCTTCCTTGGTTTTCCTCAAACAAAGCATTGTCCCTCCTCTTCCTCCACGTTTTTCACTGTTCTTTAAGCATATAAACATCCTCCCAAACTTTTAAAAACACCCAGAGGGGTTAAAAAACCAAAAACTCCCCGGTAATTCCCTCTCCTTTTGATGTTCTTAAACTCTTTAAGAATTGATGCTATGCTTGTGAAAAGGGCTAATTGAGGTTGTCTTGTCTTATCTTTCTACTTCTTTGGCAGGTTTACAGGTTCATTAGCACGAGGCCCAAGTCTTCTAGCCAGCTGGTAGAGTTGGAGTTACAAGAATTCAAGCTTTACTACTGCAGGTTACCTGACGGTCTGGAGCAGGCGCATCACTATCTTCTGACGGTCTATCGTACGGCCGTCGCTTCCAAGCGACGCACGGGGTTCTGGCCGTTACTTCCAAGTTGATCTGCAGGCTTTCCTTGGTTTTCTCTCCCTTGGGCGGGTGTTTCATCCACCTATTTCCAAGGTATATTCAGGTCTTTGACTTGTGTTTACTTTGGTGGCGATCACATCTTTCCTTGGTATTGGGCATTAGCTGTCTTCTTCATCATATCTTCTTTATTTTCTTTGCTTGCTCCACCTTCACGGTGTGTTTTTATTTATTCCTTGCTCCACGCCCCGGCGTGTGTTTTCCTTTTCCTTAGCATAATTTGATCGAGATAGCATGCCCATGCTAGAGCTAGCTATGATTGCCTAGGTTCATGTTCACAGGTTTGAGTAGATCTTTGATTGCTTGTTTGTCATCTTGCCATATTACTTCGCAAACCTCAAAAGTAAGATAAAAGATAGGCAAATAAATATCAACAGATAATTTTTTGGCGATCACGGTGGGACGGCTTGTGCCAATCGTGCTCTTGATTCTTGTTTAAAACCTGCCATCATCTGCTTGTTGAGTTGCCCTTTGTTTCCCCTTTGATTACTGCATATTCTGGTTTTCTGAGTCCTCTGACGGCCCTGTGTCCCCGCGTCACAGTCGTCTGACGCAGGGGCATTAGGCCGCCGCTTTCGTTCTGCTGTGCGAGCTTTCACGGGCTTTCCGGTTACTTCTGTTAGTTTTGGTTCCCTGGCTCATCTGACGGTCTCATCCCCCTGCGTTATATATTATCTGACGGTCTGGCCTTCGACCGTTATTGTTCTCTGACGCAGGGGTCTTCGACCGTTACTCTCCTGGCAGGTACGCATCCGAGGTGCATTTATTTCCGTAGTTTTTACTGTGATTTATTGCTTGGGTGACACTTGACCCTCCTCTTGCTTTGCTCATATCTGCATATCATGGTGTGCACTATTGATTGTTAGATTGTTAGGTTAGACTTTGCATGCACTCCGGTGCACATAGGGTCATTCATCTTGTCATATCTTAGCTTGCATTTTCCTACCTTGTTGTGAGGACCTCTCGTCTCCATATTCCTTGGGGCCGACTAGGAAATCACAGCAGGGACCTCCATAAGTCCCCGCGAGCCGTGGATTCCCACACGGACGCCGGGCTGGTTGTACCTTTCTCACCCCGTGTCTAGGATTGCATAAGTGATTGAGTGGTTACACTTAGAGTCAAACCAAGTCCCATATCCATCTCCTATTAGGAACCCATTGTTGAGAGCACATATCGATCAATTCACTAAAGTTCCGAAGGAGAAATCATAAGAATCTTGTCGCATCATTCTAAACAACTTGCTTGATTTTTGAGTGTCTTCATCTTTTATCACTTGCATCTTGTTAGAATCACCTAAGTTTGATTGCTTATTATGTGTTTTGTGTTGGTTGTTTTTGCATTTTGTCAAGGTTGTCCGTTGCATGTGGAGTTATTTTCGTCCGTCTGAATCGTCTTCTCGAGTCGCTTCTTCCTTCACGTTCTATTCCAACCCCCTCTTCGAATCCACCATGGCATCCTTCAATCCTCCGCGTTCCCAAGAGGACTCTCTTCCTCAAGGGCTCCTTGAGAACCCCCCTAGGGTTGCCACCTTTCCCTCCGGAGAAGGGACTGCCCCTCTCCCGTCCTCCACATCTGTGGGAGGTAGTCAAGGTACCCCTTCTCTTTCTACTCCTTCCGCGGGCTCCGTCCTTCACATGATGGCCCAATTGGACCCGACCCAACTTCAAGTCCTATATCAAGCTATGCAAGGGTCCAACGCTTCTCCCTCCGCCGCTGTTCAAGGTCAATCTAATCCTTCCATTATCGGGCCGTCCGTTCAGCCCACGCCGATTGACCTCACCCCGGTCCAACCTCGGACCATCACTTTCGCCGGCATGGAGATGGGCCAATCTTCCAATTCAGCCCATCAGTCTTTCGATAAAGGGAAATCGCCTATCCCTGCTTTTATCCAGGTGGATCATCACAATTCTGGTTCGGTGGCTTCACAGCTTCTCATGAACCCTTCTGATTTCTTACACCCTCAGCAAGGGGTGGCCCAAACTCACTCCCATCCGGGCATATCTCAGGCCCAATATCCTTCCTACGGGCCCCCTATCTCCACTGTCGATGGGCCTCCCCCTTCTGCTACAGTCATTCCATCCGCTCCTCAAATACAATCGGCGTCCTTCACTACCCCTGCTCCCTCCCAAGAGCAGGACTTGCTTAACAAGTGGGCCGCCATGCAGCAACAACTCGACTTCCTCCAGAAAAGGGTTGGCCCACAATCCTTGGCCGATATTCCTATTCCGAGCTTCCAGAACATTCGGTTCCCTCCGCAATCAGAGCTCCCCAATTATCGCAAGTATTATGGGAACAACAATCCCTTTATCCATGTGAGGGATTTTCTATATGAATCGGCGCAGTTCCAGTATGATGATCGCCTCATGGCGTATTTATTCCGCCGATCCTTAGATGGAGTTGCTCTGGAATGGTTCTATTCTCTGCCGCTGGAAGAGGCCGAGAGTTTCAAGGTAGTTAAGGACAAATTCATTCAGCGGTTTCAGGACAGGGTCGGGCCAGAATATTCATTTACAGATCTAGTAGCAGAGAAGATGAAGCCAGAGGAAGACTTCACCACCTATGCAGACAGGTGGAGGCAGATGGCCGCCAGAGTGCCTGGCCATATTCCGGAGGAAGAGAAGGTCAAATTACTGATCTCCAATGCCACGCCGACTTTTCGCAACTTCCTGGCAATGAATGCATCAACTCTACAGCCGGGCGCGCTTCATACAGACTCAATTCAAGGACTCCCCTATCCATTCTCTTTTCGAAAACCAAAAGCCCAAGTACCATAAGAAACCGCAAGGGCCGGTTACCGAAGGAGTTCAAACAAACGAGCAAGTACAAGCCGTTGCCTTCCCCTTTCAAGCCGCACCCTTCCGCTACAACCAAAACCCCCGCAATCCACAAAACACCACTCCGCAAAACTTCCAGGCCACTCCACAAAACCCTCCCCCCGCCGTCACCATTCCATAAAACACCTTCGCCGCACCACAACAACCACCGCCTTCATCACAATATCATAACGTCCCTCCACCCAACGGCTACAACAACAACAACCCTAATAGCAAGCGCCCGGCTCCCAGGAGAGCCCAATATCCTCCATTGCCAGAGACACTTACAGATATTTTCTCAGCACTTATGTCAGTAAATGCAATCCAACTTCCTCCGGAATGGCCTGTTTGGAACCCGGCGGTTGATCAGACTAAATATTGTATGTTCCATAGGCAGCCAGGCCATACCATAGAAGGATGTTTTCAGTTCCGAGATCTGGTATATGACCTTCATGAAGGGCAGAGAATCGACTGGGCCGAAATGCATAGGGCCATCGTGGAGATTAAAGAGAAGAGAAGGCAGCCGCAGGGGCAGCAAGTGCAGCAGCATCAAGCACCGTAGCCGCAGCAGCCGCCACAACAGTAGCAACCACAGCAAGTGCAAGACCTGGGCATCCACCAGAACCCGATGCCGAATCATCCACCCGCTCCTCCGCAGCAGCCGCCGGCACCAGCACAAGTAAACGTGGTTCAACCACCGGCCCCCAACGCCGGGTGGTCTGTTGATGATGATGGCGCCACACCACAAGTAATGGCCTTCCACCACAACCTCCGCAACCATTCCTTCATCCTCCTACACAACCGACACCCTCTCCGCTCGTCTTACCATCCACACCCGCTCCAGCAAACCCTCTACCGCTCTCCATCCCATCATACCCTCCAACACTTACTTCCCTCACCATCATCACACCACCACCTAATCCTTCGCCCACTCTCAAACATCCACTAGCCTGCCCTCCGCCTGCATCGACATCCATCACCGCCATGCCTTCCACCAATCCCTCACCTATCATCCTCTCACCCCCGATTAACCTCACCAACCCTACGCTCCACCAAATCACCTCCCCCGCACCACCTGTCCCACTCATCCACCCTACAGGGCCCATCATACTATCTTCGGAGGCTGCGGCAAACTGTGCCTTAAGGAGCGGGAAGATGTTCCATCGGAATTACGTTACTACTTCAAATCCCCAGTCCACCCAGCCAACGGCCGAACAAGAAGAAGCTGAACCTCTGCCGGATACTCAATATGACTTGTTACATCATCTGGATCGAGTACCCGCTAAGATATCCGTGCTGGAGCTGATCAAAAGGTCTACCCTTCATCAGGATGCACTGAGGGATTTCCTACAGAAG
This sequence comes from Amorphophallus konjac, assembly GCA_022559845.1. NCBI lineage: Eukaryota > Viridiplantae > Streptophyta > Magnoliopsida > Alismatales > Araceae > Amorphophallus > Amorphophallus konjac. The sequence goes on along the minus strand of CM040124.1, from coordinate 276,314,797 downwards.
GTGATGGTTAGTGAAGACATGGCAGTCGACAGCTTACCAACGGCACTAGCAACTATCTCCAAAGGGCCAGCAATTACATTATCAGAAACCGAGCTTGCACCTCCGGGGGCTCGGTAAATGCCGCTCTGCATAACAATTACCCTGAACAAAGTCGACATTGAAGCAGCACTGGTTGACACGGGGGCCTCAATTAATGTTTGCCCACTTAGCACCCTCTGAGCATGCAACATATCTGAAGAGTTACTATGGCCTACTCCCACCACTATAGCAGCATATGACAACTCAAGGCGAGCATGTCACGGGATAATCACCATTCAGGCAGAGCTCGGGCCCCTTGCTATGGCCGTGGAATTCTATGTTCTCGACATCGACCCTATGTTCAAGGCTATCTTGGGTCGTCCCTGGATTGACACGCTTGGCGCCGTACCCTCAACCGCACATCAGTGCGTTAAATTCCCCTTCCAAGGGAGGGTCGTCAAAGTCAAGAGCTTGTCCACGGTGCAGACAGTCAAGGCCATCTCAGATCAAGTTCTTCCCACACTTTGGCCAAGCAGCCGGCCCGTTCTGTCAGTGCTGGATTTGAACTTTCCTTGGGCTTACACATCTCCCAAGCCCATCACTACTCCAGTTAATGTCAAAGTGAAGCCGCAGATTCGAGATTCAAAGGGGGTGGAATATTATATTGAAACTGGGCTATCAACCGGGGAGAGGCCTCGGTGCGCAACTGCAAGGGATGACTAAGCCTATACCCAAGGGACGAAAAATGGGTAGGAGAGGCCTCGGTTACAAGGAGACATCATTATCAATGATGAGTGATTCTGGGCCACTCACCTGGGATTATCGTCAGCACTTTGTCAGAGGGCCTCTCCAGCCCGGCACATTAGCTCCAAAGCCGGTTCAGCCAAAAAGGGATATAGTTTGTCCGATTGCCAGTCCGCCTTCCTTGCCAGGAGGGTCAGATGATGACATGCTCGACTACAGTCAGGCCTTGCAGAGGCTCTTTTATGAGGAGGAGCGCCAGAAGCAACAAGAAGCTCGGCTCGTGCAGTGGAGGCCAAAGAAGCAGCCCGCGGTTAAATTGCAGAAGGTGGAGAGCTCTCCAGTTATCTTCTCTTGGTCTCCCTCACGCTTCCAATCCATCTTTCAGCAAAAGGGGTTCATACCCCGCCTTCCTCCTATCATGATAAATCCATTCGTCATTGATCCACCGGAGATTCTATTCATTCCGTGTGCTTGCGGGAAGTGCCCGCGTATTGATCTATCCACTCTATTCACTCCTCCTTCTCCCAATGCTCAACTCCATGAGATGTGGTTCTCTTCTTCTGATCCCTTCTTCGATTGCATCTTTCCCGAGCTGTTCCCTATACAGCTCCCACCTCCTCCGTCTTGCTATGTAGTCTCTACTGATCTCCAGAAAAAAAAACGTCAAATTTAAAACGGAGATTTCAGTGGAAGATTACGCTATCCTGTCTCCATCCTCCTCCTCCCAGGGGCACGAGTCCCCTGCTCCTCCCCTTCCACTAAGTCTTCTCTCTCCTAGGTTAGGGTTAGGGTCTAGTGAGTCTAAGGAAGTAGAGTCAGTTAAGTCTAGAGAAGTCGGGTCTTGTTCTGGGTCGTCCAACCCTTCCCATCCTGAGCCGCGCCCGTTCGCGCGTCCTTCCCGATCTATTCCTGATAGGTTCTTGCAAGATCTAGCTCAGCGGTGTCATGCTCTTTTGAAGTGCCCGGAATTCGTCGCTACAGCAATCGTGATTGAGGATAAAGGGGAAACAGAAGGGGAATGGAGCGACGACGGATTAGGCGTCTATGAGATTTTGGATGAGAAGGATCCAATAGATGAAGACAACAATGTAGATGACACTGCCGATTTATATGCACAAGGACTAAAAAGATTCGACCAGCCGTCGACGGCAGTGGATGAACCTACAAAGGAAATCAACTTGGGGACAGAAGAAGACCCAAGGCCCATCATTATTTCAGCTGATCTCCCTTCACAAGTAGAAGAAGATCTAATTAAAGTACTAAGGGAGTATAGCGATTCTTTCGCCTGGTCTTATGAGGACATGCCAGGTCTTGACCCCTCCTTAGTGGAACATCGACTCGTGCTTAAACCAGGGGCAACACCTGTTAAACAAAGGTCAAGAAAATTTCACCCCCACATGGCCTTGAGGATCAAAGAAGAGGTCGACAAGCTATACAAGGCCAAGTTCGTCAGAGTAGTCTTATATCCCCAGAGGGTGGCGAACATAGTCCCTGTTCTCAAGAAGGATGGAAAAGTGCGCATATGCATTGATTTCAGGGACCTAAACAAAGCATGTCCCAAAGATGATTTCCCGCTACCTCATATAGATGTTCTAGTGGATAACACTGCCGGGTACGAAGCTCTGTCGTTTATGGATGGGTACTCGGGCTACAATCAAATCCGTCTCGCTCCGGAAGATCAAGAGAAAACTTCCTTCACCACGCCCTGGGGCACGTATTGTTATGTGGTTATGCCATTTGGGTTGAAGAACGCGGGTGCCACCTATCAAAGGGCGATGATGGCCATTTTCCACGACATGATGCACATATACATGGAGGCTTACGTGGATGACATCTTGGTGAAATCAAGAACAAAAGAAGAACACTCCTCTATCCTGGCTAAGGTGCTGCAGAGAGCCAGGGAGTATAAGCTTAAGATGAATCCGAAGAAGTGCGTATTCGGAGTCTCCTCAGGGAAGTTGCTAGGGTTCATAGTGAGCAAACGGGGGATGCATATTGATCCTAATAAAGCACAGGCCGTCATGGACTTGCCTCCGCCAAAGAACATTACGGAACTTCGAGGATTGATTGGTAGACTGTAATTCATTAGAAGATTTATATCTCAGCATTCTCAGAGGTGCCGCCCATTTTATGAGTTGCTTAAGGCGGTGGTCAAGTTCGAATGGAATCAAGATTGTCAAAAGACCTATGAGGACCTCAAAGAGTACCTAACCAATCCCCCGGTTTTGCAACCTCCTGTCCCTGGGAAACCCCTAATCCTATACATCTCGGTTATTGAGGACTCCCTAGGGGCGGTCTTAGCACAAGCAGATGATGAAGGGAAAGAGCGGGCTGCGTACTACCTTTCTCGACTGTTTAATCTAGCTGAATCCAAGTACACCGCTATGGAGAAGACTTGTGCCGCCTTAGTGTGGGTGGCTCAGAAGCTTAAACATTACTTTCTCGCCCACCCAGTTAGGTTGATCTCTAGAATGGACCCGGTCCGTTATCTCCTAGAAAAGCCCATCCTTTCTAGTAGGTTAGCTCGCTGGCAGAGCTTCCTCTCTCAGTTTGACATCACCTTTGTCGTTCAAAAGGCAGTCAAAGGATATGCCATTGCTGAGCATCTTGCACATCTTCCTATTCCTCATACCGATTCCATCCTGGATGATTTCCCTGATGAGCATCTCTCTGTCCTTTCTCATCATCCCTTCTGGTCTCTGCACTTCGACGGTGCACTCAACTCTCAAGGCCAAGGGATCGGTGCTGTCTTGCTTACTCCAGAGGGAGTAACCATCCCCTTCGCTTATCAACTTCGATTTCCTGCTACCAACAACATCGCTGAGTATGAGGCTCTCCTGGCCGGCTTGAAGCACGCCTATCTCCTAGGCGCGCGCTATTTGAACATCATAGGAGACTCTCAGCTCGTTCTACGGCAAGTTCCGTCAACTTACCGTACTCGTGATCCTAAGCTCTGTTGTGCCCCTTAGGCACAAGCATGTGCTATGTTGATTTGATGATAGCAATGCTATTTTTTTTTGATGATTGCAACACAGTGAGTGCTTTATGAGATTGTGTTTTGATGATAGCAACATAACTTGTTTTGTGGAGAATGCATGTGTATGACTGATATAGTGCTTGATTTCTGATCTGTGCGTTGCTTTTCTATCTGCATGTAGTTTGATGACTAGCAAGTCTATACACTGCAGGGTAAAGCATTTCATTAGTCTATACACTCTTCATGCATGTGCATAGTCTATACATTGTGCATTTCATTGACAAGTTTGCACACTCATGAAGTCTGCACATTGGACTCTTGATCAAGTCTACACATTCATTGTTAAGACAAAGTCTATACAACGTCAGTTCATGCATTGTCTTAGGCATAGTCTGTACAGCGTCAACGCACTTCATTGGAAGTATGTACAGCGTCAACGCGTGAAGTCTGTACAGCCGTGTCATATGCTCCTAAGTCTATGTTTTACTGTTCACGTATCAGTCTTCATCAAGTCTGTACATTGACACGCCAACATCTTTGAAGTCTGTACATTGCTTCAGGAGCTTCAAGTCTACACATCGCTTCGCTTCATGAAGTCTGTACATCCACAGTTAAACTTGAAGTCTGCACACTAGTCTTCACTGTCAAGTCTGCACATTGGTCTTCGTTTTCAAGTCCATACATTGGACTGTTCATCAAAGTCTGTACATCAGACTGCTATAGTAAGTCTGTACAGTGAGTGATTCATTGGTGAAGTCTGTACACTCAACTGAACTTCAAGTCTAGACATTGCACTGTAGCATCCATTGTCTTCGTGTTGTTTTTGTTTGATTGTCTTCGTGTTGTTTACTGTAGCAGCTCGATTTGTTCTGATGAACTTCGAGTCGTTTCCCAGTGAACCCCGTGTCGCTTCACCTCGTGCTGTTCTCATCATCTTAGTGTTGTTTTCACTTCGTGCTGTTTTCACTTCGTGTCAACTTCATCTTCGTGTCGTTTTCACTTCGTGTCAATTTCATCTTCGTGTTGTTTTCAACTCGTGACGGTCTCTGTCATCTGTCTCCATGTCGTACTTACTTCGTGTCGGTTAATGTTGTTTCTGTGTCTTCGTGTCGTTTTTGTTCCACTGCGTGCAGAACATTGCAGCACCTCGTGTTGCTTTCTGTGCCACCTCGTGTCGGTTCTGTGTGAACCTCATGTCGCTTCTCTCTGTTTTCTAGTTGCATCTCGTGTCATCTTTTATGTCTGCTTGTTTAACTTCGTGTCACTTACTGTTGTTCCTCGAGTCCTTTTGTTTTAGTGTCACTGCTTCATCACGTGTCGTGATAGCCGTGTCACTCTTTTGACTTCGTGTTGGTTTTTCGCTTTAGACTTCGTGCCTTTCTCGCCTTGACCACACTTCGTGTTGCTTTACGTAGACCTCGTGTCTTGCTTGTTTGCAACCACTTCGTGTCGGTTTCTGTTGCCAGTCCATGTTGTTCTCCTGACGTTCTCTTTGCTGTTTATTACGTCGTGTCGTTTTCTTTACTTCGTGCTGTAGTCATCGTATGTATCTCGTGTCGTTCTTCTTATTACCTCGTGTTGTTTTCATCTTCTTCGTATCGTTCTATTTGTAGTGTTATCTCTGTTACAGTGTGTATCTCGTGTCGTTCTCAGTGCATCTAGAATTGCTACTACATACTTCGTGCAGATTTAGTTATTGTGGCCCTCAGTTTTAATGGTTTTCATCTCCTTGCAGGTTTGAGGAAGAAATATTCCCCAGTGACTGGGCAGCACGTGATCCGAGGCTGGAATGAAGCCTGCTGAGAGACTGCCACGTGGTCCGAATACTTAGGGCTGGAAATGTGGAGGTCACACGTCGGGGCTGATGATGCTGCTGCTGCTATATATATGAGCCTTCTTCCACAGAAGAAGGGTGATCGAGTTGGCGAGAAGAAAAGTCCCTATAGAGAGCCACGATCCAGAGAAAAAGAGAAGAGAAAGAAGAAGAGCAGAAGGAGAAGAAGAGAGAGAGATAGTGCTCGTGTGAAGAAAGAAGAAAGAGTGAAGAAGAAGAAGTGCAGCAGAGAGTGAGAGATTAGGAGAGCAGAAGAAAGAGAAAGAGAGATAGAGAGTGAACGAGAGAGCTCGTGGAGAAGGAGAAAGAAGCTTACCTGAAGATCTGACTACTGGACCGTGGATCAAATCCAGGCCAGGCAGCTCCATGCGAGCCACATTTGTGTTATTTGTCTTTACAGCTTTCTGATCGCTGTGTATTTTTCTTTTCTTATTTTTTCTGTTTCATTTGGTTATCTGTGTTCTTCCGATCCTCAGTAGTGAGGTCGGGGTTCCTCCTGTTAGTTCAGGAGAAGGGAGAGTGCTATCTCCGATTCTGGGCTTGTGGATTCAAGTCCAGGGGTTCCCTCCGGTTTGGAGGAAGGGAGATCTGATCTCCAGTTCTGGGCTTGTGGATTCAAGTCCAGGGGTTCCCTCCGGGTCTGGAGGAAGAGAGACCGTGTGTCTCTGCTTTGCTAGTGACTGGTGTCACTAGTGGTTCCCCTGGTTGGGAGGAAGAGGGGAGGCTGTTCCCCTGGTCAAGCTGTGTGGCAGCACCTGTTGCAGACTGAGTCTGCTGTTTCTAGCGTGAGCTAGTGGAAGCCACACTCGATTTGAGTGTGGGGTGGATGTAGGTCTGGAAGACCGAACCACCTAAAAATCCCTCTTGCATCGTGGTTTGATTGCTTATGATTTGCTTCCGCTAGATGAATGCATAGGGGCGCTCCATGCGTTTGGCTTCGGGTTGAGAAGAAGAGTTAATTAGTCTTCTTAGAATGTTTTAATTTGTCAAGAGAGAGAAATTCTAGTTGAGCGACTCCTTGTCATATTCAGCCTAGTTAGCATCCTAGTGATCTCACTGTATGCTTGTTTGGTTCTGCAACTGATTATTAGCTTTTAAGCTTATCTAGTTTGCGAACTAGTAATTCTAGTGAGCATCATACTTTAACTGGGCGAAAGTTTTTTAAAGGGTTATATTCATTCACCCCCCTCTGAATACTGCACCGAACACAACAATTGGTATCAGAGCGGGTCTCTGATCTATCAGATCTAACAATCTGCAGAGGATCCTGCCGATTTGTTTGGTGCATTTCAGAGTGGGTCTCTTGAAATCGTGTCTTGCTTCATTGACTTGTGTCTTATTTTGATTATCTGGTTTCAGTGGAGTTCGTGTCATTTGTTTTACTTCGCTGAACTTGTCTGCCATCTGTTCTAATGGCTCGACCTCCGATTTATGATGGTTCTAACTTTGAAAGTTGGCTAGGAGGCCTAGCTGTGTACATAGACTCAATTGGTCCACATTTGTGGAGTCTTATATCTAAAGGCCCACACCGCTTACCTAAAGATCAGACCAATTGGTCTAGTGAGGACAGCTCTAAGAATTGCGATAATACCATAGTTCTTAATATCTTGAGAGCTGTAGTTAATACTGATATGTATCCTTTTGTTCTCAGGTGTACATATGGAAAGGAAATATATGACAGAGTCGTTTCTGCGCATAATCAGCAAGGTGATAGCTGCTTGATGGCCAACCGGGATGATGAAGATGAGGTCTCATCTCAGCTAAGTTCTGAATCAGAAGGATACTCTTTCGATGAATTAATAGAGATGTATGAAAATTTGTTAGAAGTGACCAAGAAATTGAAATCTGAGAACAAAAAGTTGAAAAAGAAATGTGATAGAATAAATCTGAAAGATTCCTGTGAAAACTGTCCAAATATGAAAAAGTCTTATGATGCATGCATGCTAGATGTTCAGAATCTTAAGAAACAAAATGATTCTCTAAAAATTAAAAAACAAACATGCTTAGATAAAATGTCTGAACTTCAGAATCAACTGAATGATAAGAAAAATGAGCATCTAAAAGGCATGCAAGAACTAACTGAAGTTAATTCTGAATTGGACAAAATGAAATTGGAGAATGAGGATCTTCAAAAGAAGAATAAAACTCTTATTATCAGAATGAATGAAATCAATGAGATTTCACAGTCCTCTTCTGCTAAATCAGATTGTAAAATATGCTCTGCTTTAAGAGAACGAAATGAAGATCTCTTTAGTGAGAATGAACGGCTAAATAAACAAATAGCCTCACTTAAAGATGATCACAAAAATCTGCTCGCTGAGAAAATTAAAGTGGAGGAAAGAGAAGAGAAATTAATTGAAAAACTAGAGCTAATGTCTAGAAGAGAGAGATGTGAGGGTAATGAATTTCAGACTAGAGATCTTGAGGAAGAAAACACTGAATTAAAAGCTGAAGTTGAAAAACTGAAGTGGTTAAACACTGGCTTGTCTGAAAGACTTCTCACCACAGAAAAAGGAAAAGCTGTTTATGATGAAAATTCAAAATGTTTGAACAGTCTAGAACAAGAAATTGAGAAGTATAAAACTGCAAACCAAGTTCTAAGCGAATGTGTTAATTGCAGTGAACAGGAAATAGCCAGTTATGAACTTCACATAACATCTTTGGAGAATAAGATTCAGGATCTAGAAAAATCAGCATCCAATTCTGCTAAGAATGAAAGAAAAGTAAAAACTGTTGTGAAAATGAAGGATGGCAATCCAAGAAAGGGGACAAGCTGTAGTCCTGATGTTAAGGAAACTACCAGAAACCAGTTATATACTACCTTTGTGCATAGTTCTAATGTAGCTGGTACCTCAAGGCAATCCCCAAAACAAAATGAAAATCATAAGTTACCTTCAAAACCTGTTTTCCAGTTCAGAGCCCAGAAAATAGAAAAACAAACAGAACCTGTTAAGGATAATCAGAAATTGAAAAGAAAGAGTCAAATAAAGAAGGTAAAGACTATTCCTGCTCACGAACAGAAAGCTGCTAGCTCGGTTGAGCCTGATGGTGTACACACTGTTCATGCTTCCTATACTCACTCACATACATCTAGGAACTCATTTGATAGAAACCATGTTCCTAGAAAATCTGATGCCTCTTGTTACTACTGTGGTAGGCATGGTCATTATATGGATGACTGCAGAGTGATGATAAGTGATGATATGATGCATGATAAAACATTTCCAAATAATCATCACCACCCCAAAAGAAACATGTCTTCCTCAAACCAACATATCATTTGTTACAATTGTAACAGACGTGGTCATAAAGCTGTTGAGTGTTGGTTTAGGCCTTCATGGGGATTTACTGGCTCAAGAGGTAAGCACCCTAGGTGCATTGAATGTGGCAGGTATGGGCATGCAGTCAAGGACTGCTGGTTTGTTCAGGGAAATCATTTTAATTCCAAATTTGTAAGATTCCCTCCAAACAAAAATTTCTTGGGCAGAAATAAAGCTGGTCTTAAAGAAAAGACTCTTGGTTGTTATGAATGTGGAAAACCTGGCCACCGAGCTTCTGAATGCTGGTGGGCAGGTAATGGTAAATCAAAAATTTATGCTTACAACAGAACAATTCATGCTCATTATCATAGGTCTCATGCTGCTGTTGATATGCATTATAGGACCAGAAAATCTGCTGTTTCATGTAGATACTGTGGCAAACTTGGTCACTCTATGGACAATTATTTTCTGATGAAATTTGATGACCATGTTACTAAGAAACTGTTTAGAACACCTGATAGGGGTAGTGCAGGACCCAAGACTGCTTGGGTCTCTGCAGGATCAACTTGATTGACTTGTTGCATGTGTGCCTTGGAAGGAGAAATAAAAGGGGTCAGCCAATGCACTCAAAAAGAAAACCCCATGATTTAATTCAGGTCAGTTCTGAAATCTGTTTTAAATTCCATTATCTGAAATTGTGAGCATGAAAATTGTGAGTTTCATGTTGATTTGCTTGGTTGATTTTTTAATGAACTCTTCATGTCTAGCTGATCAGTCTGCATTCCAGACTCAGCTATTGAATTCAATTCTGCATATCTGATGCTCTTCTCTTGCTATATGTTGAACTGAATTTGAATGCTTCTCTAGTGTATACAGTTGATGCACTATATAGACTCTGTGTCCATGCATGTGTTTTGTGTTAATGCATTGCATGCTTGTTATTGAATGCATACTTGGACTGATTGTGTATAGACTGACTGTCATTGCATGTGTCAATGATGCTGTTCAATGCATGAAGGACTGCCTTATGTTGCATTGTCCTTGTTAACCCTGGTATATCAAATGGTATGTTACTAAAAGGCAGGGAAATCTGCCCGGAGGTTCCTACCATGTGTGAGATGGTCTTTGAGACCAGGTCCTCCGCCTAGTACCATGGGTCTAGTTTTCATGAAGAACAGTGTACTGCACCATATGTTGAAAAAAAATCTGAAAATTTAAAAGGAAGATGATGCATTTGATAAATTCTCTCTCTGATTGAACAAATCATGAATTCTTCTTGAGCATATTCTAAAATTACGAGCAGTTCATTAATTCTACTTCATGCACTTTGTTAGGGGGAGTTTGACTAATGTTGCATAGTCTGCATGTAGAACAGTCTAATACATAGCATATTTTTGCATCATGGTGTCAGGGGGAGCTGAGAGTTCTATTCAATTCATTGAATCCTTGGTATTTCTCATTGTCCCCTTTCAACTCATTCATATTCACTGTCATCAGATGCTATGGATCATAATGCTTATTGCTATCCTTTCCCCATTTCTTCACTAAACAACAGCTTTGCATCTGGTTTAGTACATTGAATGGTGATTATTGCAATTGTTCACTTATAAGAATCACATTTACAAATTAAAAAGAACTAAAGGTTTAACCTTTATAAATTGGAGAGTTAAGTGTCTGCACTTTAGAATTTGAGATAAAAGAAAACTTTTATAGCTCTTAATCTTTGTCTCATAGCTAAAATAGAAAAAGTTTTTTGTAATGCCTAAATGTGTTGAACTGGATATGTCTAGAACAGGCTAATAAGAGTGTGTACTGATTTTTTAGACAATCACTCTAAAAGAATTAAGGGCAGCAGTAAATAAGTTCATTAATGTTAAGAACTGAATATAGTGACAGAGCAATGGCTGATTGCACTGAGAAACTGTGAACTCCTCCAAAGAAGTAGGAAAATTCACATGTCATGAAGTGCTTTAGACTATCTCTGTTCATAGGGTCAAATCTATAGGGGGAGTCCTCACCAAGTAACTGAGGGTACTGGCCTCTAATCAAGGTGTACCCTTAATGTCAACAGTGAAGACTATTCTTTGTGGATTTTGATCTGAAATAGATCTAGTAGTTTATGCCTAGTAACTAGGGGTACTTACCTCTGATCAAGGTGTACACCTAATGTCAACAGCATAAATGCCACTGATCTATTTACTTAGTTCAGGCTCTGGAATTTGATAAATGAAAATCAAACTGCTGTAACCCTTCGAAAATCAAAAGTCTATGAGTGAAAATTGTTTTTATTAATACATATTCAAGTTGCCTCTCTTGAATTTCCTTGTTTAATCACAAAAGGGTATTATGTCTGACTTATCTATTAATACCATGTGCCTAGATTCATTGCTATAAATGGAATCTAAAACTCTTTTTCAGGGGTCAGGTGTTTTACTCTAGAATTATCACTGTTAAACCTGAATCTTTGTCAAAATTGTATGTTGCTGATTCTTATACTTTAACAGTTGTTTATAATCATGCTTCCTTTCTGAACTGATGATTCAGCTGTTATCTAGTGACCCTCCTACCTTTTCTACCTTGGTTATCTGTTCATATTCCTTCTCAAAGGGGGAGCTTTTATTTAGGGGGAGAAATAATTCAGGGGAGTCTTACATTCAGGGGGAGAATGTTCTAGAGGAATTTGCATGCATATTGCACTTTGCACTCTTGTTTTTATTGTTTTTCTCTTTTTGATCATGTCAAAGGGGGAGAAAATTTTCTGTGTGACTCAATGTCACAGTGTGTTGCCATCATCAAAAAGGGGGAGAATGTTGTGCCCCTTAGGCACAAGTATGTGCTATGTTGATTTGATGATAGCAATGCTGTTTTGTTTTGATGATTGCAACACAGTGAGTGCTTTATGAGATTGTGTTTTGATGATAGCAACATAACTTGTTTTGTGGAGAATGCATGTGTATGACTGATATAGTGCTTGATTTTTGATCTGTGCGTTGCTTTTCTATCTGCATGTAGTTTGATGACTAGCAAGTCTATACACTGCAGGGTAAAGCATTTCATTAGTCTATACACTCTTCATGCATGTGCATAGTCTATACATTGTGCATTTCGTTGACAAGTCTGCACACTCATGAAGTCTGCACATTGGACTCTTGATCAAGTCTACACATTCATTGTTAAGACAAAGTCTATACAACGTCAGTTCATGCATTGTCTTAGGCATAGTCTGTACAGCGTCAACGCACTTCATTGGAAGTATGTACAGTGTCAACGCGTGAAGTCTGTACAGCCGTGTCATATGCTCCTAAGTCTATATTTTACTGTTCACGTATCAGTCTTCATCAAGTCTGTACATTGACATGCTAACATCTTTGAAGTCTGTACATTGCTTCAGGAGCTTCAAGTCTACACATCGCTTCACTTCATGAAGTCTGTACATCCACAGTTAAACTTGATGATGGGGCATCAAAGGCGATTTCCATACACGGGTGAAGTGTATTTGTGTGTTATGGCTTGTATGAAGTTGTAATTGTGTAATTTCTTTCTTTTGGGCTCCTTGTAAGGCTTATATCAAGCCAATGGGTCATTTGTTATGTCAAGTCCATGGCTAGGTTGCCATTAGTAGAGTCCATTAAGGAGCTTATGCCATATTGGGTCATTAGGTGTCTAATGGGTCACTAATGCACTTAAGGCCCAAATTGGGTTACACTTCCTCATGGGCCAACTAAGTGGAAAGGGTCCATGCCTAGCATGAGCTATTAGGTGGCTCTTGGCCCATGAATGGCCTTGGCCCATGAAGGGGGGCGCAAGCTTCTTTGGCCTTATTAGGCTTGGTGGCTTGGTTGGTGTGTATTAGGTGGTGTTTGAATGGATCTAGTCCAAGGTTGAATAAGTATGGTCAAATTAGATTAAACTAACGGATTAAATGTGTGATTCACATTGTATCACAGCCCTTCAATCCAAACCCCTAGATCCAAGGGTTGAGGTTGAGTTTGGTTGGCATCCTATATAAGGTTGTATTTTTCATATTGAATGAATTAATGAAGGAAAAAAAGGCATTTGCCCCCAATTGGATCTTGCGCCCCTCCCCTCTCTCTACCTGGTTCCTCCACCCCCTCTCCCCTTTCTAGAGTGTAATCCCCTCCCCCTTGATCCCCTCCAGCATCTGAAGCAACTTCGGTGATCGCCGCCGCCATCGTCTCGCCGCCGACGCGTCGTCGCCAACGGTTTCGGTGTTCTGTCCACTCAGGATAGATCCTTCTTCTCCGAATTCCTGCTATCACTCCATTCGTCTTCTGAAGCTCAAAATTTCCGGGTTGGTTCCCCTCTAGAACCCTTATCCCCACAAAAAAAATCACGTCAAAATTCATCCTTTAGCTATTTTTTGATTTTCGTCCAATTCCAAGTTCCAGATCTGTCCTGGTTCTGTTTACTGTTCATCAGCTCTGAGTTTACCCCATTCGAACCACCTTTTGATTTTTTTTGGGTCGCCCAAATTTACTGGGATCTCTGTCCACATCTCTCTACCACCAGGAATTTTATTAATTTTTGGTTCACCCTCCAAGTATTTTTCAAAGTTCGTCCAAGTTCCAAAGAACAGTCTGCCCACAGTTTCCCAGATCCGACCCAGGTCTAGTAAAGAAATCCCAGGAAATCCATTTCGTCTCCAATCAGAAAACCAAAAATAGTCCCGGATTCCTCTCTCAGAGATCTTCAACTTTTCTGAAGAGATTATTTCCAGATTCGGAGGTCTTCTCCCCGGTCAATGTCGATCTTCAGAGAAGTCAGAACCTGCCCCTGCAGTTCTGGCCAGATTCCAGCAAGCTTGTAAAATACATGATCAGAAATACAGATCTGATTATTTTTTTGAAGACCCCTACGTCGAAGTACTCTGAGTCAGCTTTCCAACGGCGCTAACCTCGTTGCATTCCGACGACGGGGCTGATCGCAGCAGCAGGTTTCTCCGAGTTGCGCGCCTGCAAACATTATTTTCAGATTCATGGCCGAGTTCCCGGTGAGCGTCGTCCGAGGGCCGCCCGGCGTCCGACTGTCGTTCCAGCAGCTCGCCATCCCAGGGGAACGCTTCCCAAGTGTCTCCACAATAGAGGAGTCATCAGGCCCCACACCACCCCTCCGGTCAACACGTGGGCCCCCACTAGTACGAGTACGCGTGAAGCCGAAGCATTGCCCGAAACCGCCCGTCAACCCGAACTTGGTCCTCCCGGGCCCACTTGTGTCACCCTTTACCTCCCTGCGTGGAGTGGGCTTATTTGTACTGCTGTAAACATAATGTACTAAGTTCCCGGGAGTACGAGCTTCGGCCGGGTGCCATCTTCACCACGCCGAGAGCGTGGAGGTATCGCCTTCACCCTTACACTTGGCATTAGCTTAATTCTTTCTATACTTTATATGCCGCTGCTAGAGAGCATGTGTAGGGATACCTAGCTCGAATTCAATTTATAATATCACTGCTGCGAGAGAGAGCGAAGCCGTCCCGTGACCCGATCCGGACGTAAAAGAGAGCCGACCACCCTAGCTCATTGCCGATTTCTCAACCGCGCACATCCGACGCTTCCCTCGTTAAGGGACGATCGCGAGCTTGTCGTGTCCGTGGTCCCGTCCCACATCAATTTGGTATCAGAGCGAGGTTGAGTCTAGGGTGTTTGCATTCAAAAAAAAAGAGTGTCATGTAGTCATTAGTCGGTCTAAGTCGTGTTTAGGATCATCATATTTTTAAAACAACAAAAAGAGTCATTTTTGGGTCGCATACATCCCTTTACTCGATATATAAAAAGGTGTTATCCGACCGTTAGGTTACGCCTATCGGGAAGGCCGCACACTTGTGTGAGTGACCTTCGGGTCGATTGTCTCCGCCCCGTACCGAGTCTTGGTTTACGTCTAGGGTCCTTAGTGTGCATTAGTTAGTGCATTCCAACTTTGCATTACTTAGTGTCGTGTCTAGTGTTTTGGTCCGAGTGTCGGCATGGCCATCCACTAGTTTCCCCGTGTCCCATGGAGTCCCAAACTCCCGGATGGTGGCGATACTATCTCAAATGGAAGGACCACCCGAACCACCCCACGAGGCCCGAAACCCGGGATTTCTACGGGTCCGATGACCCGAGTGTCTATCTAGAATGGGAAGCCATTATGGATGATTACTTCGAGGTGTACATCATGTACGGGCCCATGCAAGTCGATGTTGCCAAAAGGTGACTTTTTGGTGAAGCCGCTGCAACTTGGAGGGACATCAAATATTGGAGGGAGGATAGGAATCTAAGGCCCATCGAGTCATGGTGGGAAATGAAGAGAGTGCTTAGGAGGGCCTACGTTCCCCGCCCACCTACCTCCAACCACGGAGGTCATTCCACTCACCAACCCCACCAACTCACCCACAATCAAGTGGGCCACACCTCTACCCAATCCCACCCCTTCACCGCTGTCCAAGCCAACCAAAGTGACCCCAATCTAGTGGCCCGCCCATGCACCACCAACCAACCTCCCCTTGGCACTCCCATCCCAACCCACTCAAGCACCTCCAACCGACCTAGGCCCACACCCGAGCCAAGAGTTAAGGAGCTAGTCCACCCCAAGGTCCCTCCTCCAACCCGCTCCTTAGAGGAAATAAAGAAAATGATTTCGGATTGGTGGGAAAGGACACAAGCTACTCCACCACCCATGGATGCTCCATTGTTATCTACCTCCGGTCTTCATTCGAAACCATCAAAGTGGGAACTACCAAAGCCCGAGCCACCCGTGTTTCTTACGGGAACACTTTACATAGCCGAGCCACTTCTTAGATGGCTCAAGGATGGCTTGGTCCCACATCCCTTCCCGTCCATGGACCCCACCTTACCTTTAGTGCCAGTCAACTCATTCCATACCACCTTTCGATCTCGTCACCATGTTGACACATTGGACGATCTTGTCATGGATTAGATTCACAATGGGAGTTGACGCACCTTTTGGCCCGAGGCTTTGACCAACCCACTAGTCTTAGCCTCACTCATCCGACCTTAGGGTCTATTACCTCCGAGTGCACCGTGGGTTGTATCACCACGGAGGTCCTCTTACTCCTTCCCTTACCGGACGAGCCTGAATTCATACCCTTTTGTCCGAGGGAGGAATCATACTTCTTGCCTACGGTCCCCGTCCCACCCATCACAATTCAAGAAGGTGATTATCCACACCTTCAAAACTTCTACACGTGGGACCGTGACTTGTGGGAACCCACCACAAGGGGTCACACATTCTTTGACCCCTTTGACCCCTACTCTAGTGGGCCCCGTGACCCATCACTTCCCTCATACCTTATCGGGGAAGTCCACTTTCATACCCCTTTCCTACGGGCCGGGTCCTCCATACCCACCAAGCCCGTCAACGATACACCTCCACCCAGCTCTTCCACACCCGGCTTTCCTAGCCCTCTCAAGTCTCCCAAATCCAAAGGGCCGTCCATGCATGACTGGGTCATACTTGGACATTTAGGTGTACCTCATGCCACCCATCTCCGGTTACATAACATGCATGCATGGCACATATTCGGGTGTCCTGGTCCGCCGTCACCCATGCACGGGTCAGACTAACAGTGTGCTTTTTTTTCTTTGTGTGGTTTTGTTTTGAGTGATTTG
Organism: Amorphophallus konjac; assembly: GCA_022559845.1. NCBI lineage: Eukaryota > Viridiplantae > Streptophyta > Magnoliopsida > Alismatales > Araceae > Amorphophallus > Amorphophallus konjac. The sequence goes on along the minus strand of CM040124.1, from coordinate 276,298,339 downwards.
TTTGCATGGTTTGTGTGTCGATTGTTTGTCTGCATGCGTCTTGTGCAAGCTCGTTGTCGTTCTCTTACGAGTAAGAGGCGAGTGGACTCACTTGATGAGTATGGGATCGGTTTTACTTCTATATCCAGATCAGTCACCTATAGGGACTCAGCGGTGATTCCTAGTGAGTCTTCGAGCTGTTTCCTTCCTTTGAGAGTGCCCCTTCGGAGTGACCACCTTTAGCCATAGCAGTGCGCATATCGAGTATATATGGAATGAGCAGGTGCCGATCACTTGGAGTGGAGCATACCCGCGCTACTTAGCACGGTGACGGATCCGCCAGAGGACCGGAGCAGCCATACCCCTACTCGACGGGGTCGAGTTCCTCCCACCCGGGGAGAATTGATGGGGCATCAAAGGCGATTTCCATACACGGGTGAAGTGTATTTGTGTGTTATGGCTTGTATGAAGTTGTAATTGTGTAATTTCTTTCTTTTGGGCTCCTTGTAAGGCTTATATCAAGCCAATGGGTCATTTGTTATGTCAAGTCCATGGCTAGGTTGCCATTAGTAGAGTCCATTAAGAAGCTTATGCCATATTGGGTCATTAGGTGTCTAATGGGTCACTAATGCACTTAAGGCCCAAATTGGGTTACACTTCCTCATGGGCCAACTAAGTGGAAAGGGTCCATGCCTAGCATGAGCTATTAGGTGGCTCTTGGCCCATGAATGGCCTTGGCCCATGAAGGGGGGCGCAAGCTTCTTTGGCCTTATTAGGCTTGGTGGCTTGGTTGGTGTGTATTAGGTGGTATTTGAATGGATCTAGTCCAAGGTTGAATAAGTATGGTCAAATTAGATTAAACTAATGTATTAAATGTGTGATTCACATTGTATCCCAGCCCTTCAATCCAAACCCCTAGATCCAAGGGTTGAGGTTGAGTTTGGTTGGCATCCTATATAAGGTTGTATTTTTCATATTGAATGAATTAATGAAGGAAAAAAAGGCATTTGCCCCCAATTGGATCTTGCGCCCCTCCCCTCTCTCTACCTGGTTCCTCCACCCCCTCTCCCCTTTCTAGAGTGTAATCCCCTCCCCCTTGATCCCCTCCAGCATCTGAAGCAACTCCGGTGATCGCCGCCGCCATCATCTCACCGCCGACGCGTCGTCGCCAACGGTTTCGGTGTTCTGTCCACTCAGGACAGACCCTTCTTCTCCGAATTCCTGCTATCACTCCCTTCGTCTTCTGAAGCTCAAAATTTCAGGGTTGGTTCCCCTCTAGAACCCTTATCCCCACAAAAAACATCACGTCAAAATTCATCCTTTAGCTATTTTTTGATTTTCGTCCAAGTCCAAGTTCCAGATCTGTCCTGGTTCTGTTTACTGTTCATCAGCTCTGAGTTTACCCCATTCGAACCATCTTTTGATTTTTTTTGGGTCGCCCAAATTTACTGGGATCTCTGTCCACATCCCTCTACCACAAGGAATTTTATTAGTTTTTGGTTCACCCTCCAAGTATTTTTCAAATTTCGTCCAAGTTCCCAAGAACAGTCTGCCCACAGTTTCCCAGATCCGACCAAGGTCTAGTAAAGAAATCCCAGAAACTCCATTTCGTCTCCAATAAGAAAACCAAAAATAGTCCCGGATTCCTCTCTCAGAGATCTTCAACTTTACTGAAGAGATTATTTCCAGATTCGGAGGTCTTCTCCCCGGTCAACGTCGATCTTCAGAGAAGTCAGAACCTGCCCCTGCAGTTCTGGCCAGATTCCAGCAAGCTTGTAAAATACATGATCAGAAATACAGATCTGATTAGTTTTTTTCAAGACCCCTACGTCGAAGTACTCTGAGTCAGCTTTCCAACGGCGCTAACCTCGTCGCATTCCGACGACGGGGCTGATCGCAGCAGCAGGTTTCTCCGAGTCGCGCGCCTGCAAACATTATTTTCAGATTCGTGGCCGAGTTCCCGACGAGCGTCGTCCGAGGGCCGCCCGGCGTCCGACGGTCATTCCAGTAGCTCGCCATCCCAGGAGAATGCTTCCCAAGTGTCTCCACAATAGAGGAGTCATCAGGCCCCACACCACCCCTCCGGTCAACATGTGGGCCCCCACTAGCACGAGTACGCGTGAAGCCGAAGCATTGCCCGAAACCGCCCGTCAACCCGAACTTGGTCCTCCCGGGCCCACTCGTGTCGCCCTTTACCTCCCTGCGTGGAGTGGGCTTATTTGTACTGCTGTAAACATAATGTACTAAGTTCCCGGGAGTACGAGCTTCGGCCAGGTGCTATCTTCGCCACGCCGAGAGCGTGGAGGTATCGCCTTCACCCTTACACTTGGCATTAGCTTAATTCTTTCTATACTTTATATGCCGCTGCTAGAGAGCATGTGTAGGGATACCTAGCTCGAATTCAATTTATAATATCACTGCTGCGAGAGAGAGCGAAGCCGTCCCGTGACCCGATCCGGGCGTAAAAGAGAGCCGACCACCCTAGCTCATTGCCGGTTTCTCAACCGCGCACATCCGACGCTTCCCTCGTTAAGGGACGATCGCGAGCTTGTCGTGTCCGTGGTCCCGTCCCGCATCACTTGAAGTCTGCACACTAGTCTTCACTGTCAAGTCTGCACATTGGTCTTCGTTTTCAAGTCCATACATTGGACTGTTCATCAAAGTCTGTACATCACACTGCTATAGTAAGTCTGTACAGTGAGTGATTCATTGGTGAAGTCTGTACACTCAACTGAACTTCAAGTCTAGACATTGCACTGTAGCATCCATTGTCTTCGTGTTGTTTTTGTTTGATTGTCTTCGTGTTGTTTACTATAGCAGCTCGATTTGTTCTGATGAACTTCGAGTCGTTTCCCAGTGAACCCCGTGTCGCTTCACCTCGTGCTGTTCTCATCATCTTAGTGTTGTTTTCACTTCGTGCTGTTTTCACTTCGTGTCAACTTCGTCTTCGTGTCGTTTTCACTTCGTGTCAATTTCATCTTCGTGTTGTTTTAACTCGTGACGGTCTCTGTCATCTGTCTCCATGTCGTACTTACTTCGTGTCGGTTATTGTTGTTTCTGTGTCTTCGTGTCATTTTTGTTGCACTACGTACAGAACATTGCAGCACCTCGTGTTGCTTTCTGTGCCACCTCGTGTCGGTTCTGTGTGAACCTCGTGTCGCTTCTCTCTGTTTTCTAGTTGCATCTCGTGTCATCTTTTATGTCTGCTTGTTTAACTTCGTGTCACTTACTGTTGTTCCTCGAGTCCTTTTGTTTTAGTGTCACTGCTTCATCACGTGTCGTGATAGCCGTGTCACTCTTCTGACTTCGTGTTGGTTTTCCGCTTTAGACTTCGTGCCTTTCTCGCCTTGACCACACTTCGTGTTGCTTTACGTAGACCTCGTGTCTTGCTTGTTTGCAACCACTTCGTGTCGGTTCTGTTGCCAGTCCATGTTGTTCTCGTGACGTTCTCTTTGCTGTTTATTACGTCGTGTCATTTTCTTTACTTCGTGCTGTAGTCATCGTATGTATCTCGTGTCGTTCTTCTTATTATCTCGTGTTGTTTTCATCTTCTTCGTATCGTTCTATTTGTAGTGTTATCTCTGTTACAGTGTGTATCTCGTGTCGTTCTCAGTGCATCTAGAATTGCTACTACATACTTCGTGCAGATTTAGTTATTGTGGCCCTCAGTTTTAATGGTTTTCATCTCCTTGCAGGTCCGAGGAAGAAATATTCCCCAGTGACTGGGCAGCACGTGATCCGAGGCTGGAATGAAGCCTGCTGAGAGACTGCCACGTGGTCCGATTACTTAGGGCTGGAAATGTGGAGGTCACACGTCGGGGCTGATGATGATGCTGCTGCTATATATATGAGCCTTCTTCCACAGAAGAAGGGTGATCGAGTTGGCGAGAAGAAAAGTCCATATAGAGAGCCACGATCCAGAGAAAAAGAGAAAGAAAGAAGAAGAGCAGAAGGAGAAGAAGAGAGAGAGATAGTGCTCGTGTAAAGAAAGAAGAAAGAGTGAAGAAGAAGAAGTGCAGCAGAGAGTGAGAGATTAGGAGAGCAGAAGAAAGAGAAAGAGAGATAGAGAGTGAACGAGAGAGCTCGTGGAGAAGGAGAAAGAAGTTTACCTGAAGATCTGACTACTGGACCGTGGATCAAATTTAGGCCAGGCAGCTCCATGCGAGCCACATTTGTGTTATTTGTCTTTACAGCTTTCTGATCGCTGTGTATTTTTCTTTTCTTATTTTTCCTGTTTCATTTGGTTATCTGTGTTCTTCCGATCCTCAGTAGTGAGGTCGGGGTTCCTCCTGTTAGTTCAGGAGAAGGGAGATTGCTATCTCCGGTTCTAGGCTTGTGGATTCAAGTTCAGGGGTTCCCTCCGGTTTGGAGGAAGGGAGATCTGATCTCCAGTTCTGGGCTTGTGGATTCAAGTCTAGGGGTTCCCTCCGGGTCTGGAGGAAGAGAGACCCTGTGTCTCTGGTTTGCTAGTGACTGGTGTCACTAGTGGTTCCCCTCGGTTGGGAGGAAGAGGGGAGGCTGTTCCCCTGGTCAAGCTGTGTGGCAGCACCTGTTGCAGACTGAGTCTGCTGTTTCTAGCGTGAGCTAGGGGAAGCCACACTCGGTTTGAGTGTGGGGTGGATGTAGGTCTGGAAGACCGAACCACCTAAAAACCCCTCTTGCATCGTGGTTTGATTGCTTATGATTTGCTTCCGCTAGATGAATGCATAGGGGCGCTCCATGCGTTTGGCTTCGGGTTGAGAAGAAGAGTTAATTAGTCTTCTTAGAATGTTTTAATTTGTCAAGAGAGTGAAATTCTAGTTGAGCGACTCCTTGTCATATTCAGCCTAGTTAGCATCCTAGTGATCTCACTGTATGCTTGTTTGGTTCTGCAACTGATTATTAGCTTTTAAGCTTATCTAGTTTGCGAACTAGTAATTCTAGTGAGCATCATACTTTAACTGGGCGAAAGTTTTTTAAAGGGTTATATTCATTCACCCCCCCTCTGAATACTGCACCGAACACAACAAGCTCAAGCCTTATCAAGATTTGGTCACGCTCATTGCTAAGCGATTCCGTAAGCTGATCTATATTCATACTCCCCGTTCTCTGAACATTCTAGCTGATGCTTTGGCATCCCTTGCTTCCTCCTTATCTTTTTCTCTCAGTCGTAGTACTGAGACCATCGTCGTCCAGAGATTGGACGCACCTTCTCTTCAAGATCCTTGGTTCATCAACCTCAGGAAATCTGTAGAGGCGAGAGTTGAGAAGGAAGACCTCAAGGAAGTTTCATTAACAGAACTCGAGGAGATTCTGGACGAAGAGGAATTGCCTTGGTATCATGAAATAGAATTGTTTTGCAAAGAAGGGTCATTCCCAGAAGGGGCAAAGGCCGAGCAGCGTAAAGCAATAAGAAGAGCCGCCGCAAGGTACACTATCATTGCAGGAGAGCTGTATAGGCGCACTACTAATGGAATGATCATGAGATGCCTGGATGATGTAGAAGCTTGGAAAGTGGCTGAAGCAGCCCATTCTAGTGAGTGTGGAGGTCATGTCAATGGCCAGGCTCTAGCAAAGAAGATCCTTAGGCAGGGCTACTATTGGCCCACTCTAGAGGAAGATTGCTCCCTCTATGTCCGGAGGTGTCTTAAATGCCAACTCCATGCTGATAAAATTCACTCTCCAGCTTCATCCCTCCATCCTATGACTGCTCCTTGGCCATTCTCCATGTGGGCTTTCGACGTCGTCGGCCCGCTCAATGATCCTAATTCTCAGATCAAGCAAAAATCCTTTATCCTCACCGCTACTGAGTACTTCACCAAATGGGCCGAAGCCGAGGCGTACGCAGAGATCAAAGCTACAACGGTGTGCCGCTTTATCATGAAGAATATCATCTCGCAGTTCGGAGTGCCAAGCAGCATCATCACTGACAATGGACCCTAGTTCATCTCCCAAGAGCTTAAGGACCTATGTAAGAAGTTCAATATTGCACTGCATCATTCATCTCCATATTACCCTCAAGGCAATGGTCAAGCCGAGGCCACTAATAAAACCCTTCTTAAAATCATTAAGAAAACATGCGAGGCACATAAATTTTCTGATTGGCCTGAAAGATTGGTGGAAGCTCTGTGGGCTTACCGCACCTCCGTCTGCACCCCTATGGGACAACTCCCTACTCTTTAACTTATGGGATGGAGGCGGTGCTCCCATACGAGATCTTAATCCCTTCCCTTAGAGTGCAGCTCGATAAGGAACTTAATCTCGATGAACGTCGAGAGGCGTTGCTGGTACAGCTAGAACTCTTAGATGAGAAGAGGATGAACGCGGCCGATCACGTATCCGTTTATCAAAAGAGGGTTTCGCGTTATTTTCAAAAGAAGGTAATCGAACGAAAATTTTGTAAGGGTGAAATTGTTTTGAAACGCAAATTCATTCGGTTTGCAGGTCCTAGGTCCAAGTTACAACCTAACTGGGAAGGACCATTTGTAATAAAAGAAGCTTATCCAGGGAATGCTTATCGTTTAGTAAACGCGGAAGGTGAGGAGCTCTCTCACCCGTGGAATGGGTTGTATCTTAAGCGTTTCTTTCCTTAAAAATCTAAACCATGTGCTTCTCCGGTAATAAGAACTTCCGCCCTATCTTCAAAAAGAGGGTCTCGAGTAAGGCAATCACACACTACACGACGTCCCTGGTCGGGCTCCTTATTTAAAAGACACCGTTTCTCTTTGGCCATGATTTAGGGGAAAGTCGAAGTCCCTGTCCGCTTCATTCTTCGGCTGAATTCAGGGGCAAGGAGTAAATAAAGAGGAGACAACCAATCCAAACTCCCTAACGAGAAGAGGTCTCAAATAGGGGCAAGTCCGTTATGACCTGACGCCACAAGGAAGAAAGGAAAAGAAAAGAAAAAGGAGTGCTCTTTACAACAAAGTCAAAAGCATCATCTCAAAGTCTGTGAATGAATTTTCAAAAGCTCCAAAGAAAAAAAAAAGAGAGAAAACTAGGCATGACAAGAGTGGCAGTACAGTTCCCCGCGGGACGTTATGAGCCCGGTCGCATGCATGCCTAAGTGGACAAAGGTTCGATGACGGACATAAAAGCCCCGGCGCAACAGACCAAATCTCTAATAGGGTTGTACGGTGAGGGAATCAAGTTCTAAAAACTCCCATATCTGGCCTAAGCTTACCCCTATGTTCTTTTTTTCTTTTTAGGACTGAGATGAGTACCCTAGGTATGGCATTGGTAAAAACACCGTCACAATGATCAAGGTCTCGGCCAGGGGTTGTCACACTATTGCACGCCGGTCTCGAGACTCAACCTAAAACGAGGAAGGTCTCGTATTGCTAGAGAGGCGCTGGTTTTTCAAAATCCAAACACCATCAAATATTTTCAAAATCCAAAAACATCAAATATTTTCAAAATCCAAAAACATCAAATATTTTCAAAATCCAAAACAAATATTTTCAAAATCCAAAAACATCAAATATTTGCAAAATCCAAAAACAACAAATATTTTCAAAATCCAAAAACATCAAATATTTTCAAAATCCAAACAAAACAAATATTTTCAAAAATCCAAAAACATTAAATATTTTTCCAAAACTCCCAAAAATACCATCATATGCATAGCATGCATCGCATTTTCATTATGTTTTCGCCTATTTAATAAGGCTCCACCCCTTGACCAAATATCAAGAAACGGTCATTACCTAACTTGCTTCAAGACAAGGGGTTGAGTCTAAGAATAGATCTAACTTGTTTCATATTTGAGTGTGTGCAGAATACAGGGGCAAGCTCAAAAGCAAAAGCTCACAACTATGCAGGTTCAAAGTGTGTAACGCGCCAGCATCAGACCGTTACAGTCATGTAACGGGCCCATATTTGACCGTTATTTCCCTTCAGGCATGGGCCTTCTTCCTTTCCATTAAACCATCACTTTAACGGTTTGAGATCTACCGTCACTTGAATATAACGGCTCAAGACCCATCCGTCATATCCTTCAGAGACCGGGCTCTTGTTATTCTCGTTATGACGGCCTGTCGCAGGACCGTTATTTCCTTATAGCGGCCCAGTGCACATCCGTCATATCCTCCAGAAGCCCTGTCTGTTCACATCAGTCTAGCCTTTCAAATGATGGAACTCAAGATCATTCAACTATGGCAATCTCATCTCATTCAAGCAAAGATTAATGAAATATAATTCTTGATAAATTCAACTTCGATTGTCAATCACATGATATCTCTCATGAACAAAAAAAGGAAAATCAAGATACATTCAATTTCTTATCTGCAAGAGGGCGGATTCTTCTCAACTCTTTCATGTAATCTCGGCATGTTTCGTCGTTCTCTTCAACCTCTGCTTGCCACGGGCGCACCTTGCTGATCTCTCACATGGTCAGCGCGTTCCGGACTGCTCGTTCATCTTCCTCGGTCCCCATCTTCCTAGGTAGAAGGGGAGGGTAGTGTGATAGTGCAGAAACGCTGATTCGAGGTAATCCGATCTGAAGATGGCATCGGTGCGGGTTGTAGATCGCCATGGTAGTGTTCCCTACTAGCTGGAGGTCCAGGCCTTGATGCCGCGGTATTTTGAGAAGAGTGCTTCGGAGCACTCTTGGTCGCATGATGAATTTGTCTATTGGCAAAGTGTTAAAGAAGAGGCACCATTCGTCCCGAGTTTTCTTATCCGCTGTCTTGCATTCAACCTGAGAAGAGTATCCAAATGCCCCTCCAATAAAGAAGAGAGGGTGGCTCCCAAAGATCCGGCTTGCTGAGATTATGTCTTCCTTAGGAAGGAATTTGATTCTTATTCCCATCTAGCACTCAAGGAGTATCATGGAGCCGAACAAAAGTCCTCCTGTACAAGCCGAGCTTAGTCCTTCATAAAGGTATGAGAGGACCGCTTGAGAGATAGACATTCCCCGCCACAGCCCACTAATAATACCAAGATTTTGAATGTCTAAGAGGTGGTCGGTAGTGGTAAAAAGAAAGACTCCACACAAGCAAACCGCCACCGCCTTGGCTATTGCTTCATGTCTCTCCCACTTGTTTTTACAATGAGACACTATCCACTGTGCCAAGGGTATCAAGTGAATGTGGTGTGGGCTGATCATGGTTCTCACGTCCTTTGGATTGTGAATGAAATCACTCAAGATCAAGGACGGGTCGATAGGCTCTATTGTGTAGCAAACCCGGCCTTCATCCCCCACCTTAGTCTTAGGAAGGGTTAGGTAGGTTTCTACCTCCTCCAATAGGACGGTTGCTTCAAAGGAAGGGAAGATGAAAGTATGAGTTTATGGATGCCATAGTTCCACAAGTGCTGAAAGGCTTGGCCAATCGAAAGATAATTTCTGGAAATTCTTGCCTAAAACCAAGAGGGGTTGAAGGTGCCATGCTTTAAGGATGGAGGTGATCTCTATGGGAAGTGCCTTTACCATGGGAGCCACCCACTTCAGATTGGAATAGCACCTTGGACCAGGAAGGGGCTTGAGAAAAGAAGGAAGGAAGTCATGAAAAGAATAAGTGCAGCAAAATTCTGAACTTTGGATGAATTGTAAGGACTTACCACTCTTTGGGCATTGGAGCTTAAGTGCTTGGGAATTGATGTCAGCCGCTGGAGTTCTCTATGCTCTTTTCTTGCAGCTTTGGGGCCGGTGTAAGCTTTCTCCTCCATAGCCATCACCTCGAAGCTCCTCTTCATCATGTTTTCTGCTCTTTGGAAGAGCTCTTCAAACCCTAGAACAGAGGTTTCAGCAAAGCTGTGATTTTGATTAAGGTTTCAAGTTGCTAAGGCTTATATTTAACTTTGGAAGAATAAGACTCGGGCTAGAAGGCTTTATCTTCAATTAGGATAAGTTCTAGTGATGGATCAAGTGGCTAAACCTCGGGTTTTAGTTATCTCGGCTCAATCCGTTTTGGATTACAACCCAGATTCTGACGGTCCATCGTGCGGCCGTTACTTCATTCTGACGCGCCAGCCCTTGGCCGTCGCATTTTCTGAGGGTTTCAATTCCCCGAATCATGTTCTGTGGAGAATAACGGTCTAAGGGTCTACCGTCGCTTTCTGTAACGCGCAAGCCCTAAGTCGTCGCATTCTCAGCTACTCAGTTCCTTCTCTTCTGGGCTAAAACACTTCCTGACGGTCTTGCTTATGACCGTCTCTTTCTGACGCGTCTTCTTCAGACCGCCGCATTTCCTGCTAGTTGCCCTGACCAACTATCGTTCTGCCATGATCAACGGTCTGACCCTTGGCCGTTACTTGTCTTTGACGCACCCTCAATTGGCCGTCGTTTATCTTGATGCCCCACTGCCAGAGTGGGCCCCTGATGATTAACGGTCTCTCACCAGAGCGTCTTTTGATTATGACGGTCAGATCTTAGACCGTCACTTTCTCTGTTGCTGAGTTCAGGCTATTTCTTCTACCCTTGCCTAGACCTGGCGGTCTTTCACATTGTATACCTTGTTTTCTTCCCATTTTCATACATGCATTCCTGCATACATCTCATTCATTCATTCACATTTTCGTCCATCCTGCATTTTTCACATTCATTCATTCACGCTCGCATCAAAAATTAAAACAAAACAGAAAACTAAAAAGAAGGGATCTCATTCCATTTTGCCAAAGGTTCTATACAAATGATAAATAAAACATAAGAAAAGGCATCATTCGGCCGGTCTATCAGCTGGGCCACCATCATCCTCCCCCTCTTCAGGTCTCCTCGCGGGTGGCGGTGCTATGGAAGCACTCTCCTCATGCTGTCCTCTCTCTGCCCTCTCATTCCTCCGCTGGGCGGAGGAGCTGACGAGGAAATCCCCTACTGAGCCGCTAGGGGCAGCACTCCTATGTATCCCACTCTGGGAGGCGCACCGCTCTGGTCCCCGGCCGATCATCCGCACTGTCCGCTCCAATGTCCGCAGCTCGATCTTCAGTGTAAAGATCTGACGCCGTGTCTCCCGTGCCTCGGTCCGGTAGCGATCCAAGTCGGCCATCCCGATCCGAAGCTCCTCCACCTCAGCTCGTGCCCGCGCTAACTCCTTCTGGAGTTGTTCCATCTCTGCATCATCTGGGCGTCGCAGGATCTCCGCTCTCAGCCGGGCCATCTCTGCCCGTACCAGCTCCGTCTCTGCTCGGGCTCGATCGGTCTCGGCCCGGCTTCTCTCTACCTCAGCTCTCGCCTGGCTGGCCTCGGCCACTGCTGCTGCTAGATCCCTCGCCTGTAGATTGCATTTCATATCATTAGTCATGAAGCATTTAATTAGGCATAATCATAAGTTTTTTTACCCGCTCCGCGAGGGTGGCCTCCGCCTCCTCGGCCCGGGCAACTGCCCAAGCAAAGTCAGCCTCCTGCTCAGCCCTGCCTACCGCAGGCTGCGAGGAAGACGATGGGGCATCCGGTCCAGCGCGTTGGGCTCCCTCGGCCCGCTGCATTTAGAAGTCATGGTTAGTTGACATTTGCATTTACATCATGAACATCATAGCATAAATCATGAGCATTTAAGTATTTAGAGTCTTACCAGGAGCTCCAGGGCAGACCGGTACCCGTCCCGCTGCTGGATGGTGGAGTGGAGTAGCCCTTCCAGCTCGGCTATCCGTCCCTCAGGGTCTAGCTGCATTTTAGAAAGCATGAGTCAGCATATATCACATTGCACATTGCATAATAGAAAAGTTTAGAGTTTTAGTTTGCATACCGGTCGTCGGGTACCTCGGTACACCCGGTCGCCGTAGAGTCGAGCGAAGGCCTTCAGATATGCCTCGTCGCTCTCGTCTCGCTCCTTCACCGCTCGGCCCCGCCTATTCCAATCGTGGACGTACTTCACCTTCCGGGTGCACCAATCCACATTGCAGCTGATGCCCCTTGCTGACTTGCCGGGGTGGTCATCGCTGTGGCGTGGAAAGGTCACCTCGGGCTGGTGTAGTCCCCGGGTCCGCAGGATCAGCCTGTAGTGCAGAGGCTCGATGATATGGAGGCAATGCAACCATATGTCTCGCCCCCGGTACAATAAGGCCGCCTCCACCCATGGCTGTCCCGTATAACCCTCGTCACGGTACGGGGTCCATCTCACCTGAGAGCATTTAGTTCATTCATTAGCATATGAAAGCATTAAAAGATATTTAGAAAGCATTTTTAGAAAGCATTTAGAAACATTTAAAAGCATATAGAAATCATTTTGAATTCTGGACTTACCGATGTATGCGGGAAGGAGTCCAAGTCATCTTGGATCGTCCGGGTCAGTCTAATGATCGACCCCGTGTCCCTCGCCACCGACCAACGCCTCGCGATTGGTATGAGGCCGGGATGGAGTAGTGCGCCTCTCCCGATGCCTGTGAGGTACATATAGCTCCAGATCTGCATTTAGAAGTCGAGTCAGTCGCATCATTGCATAAATCATTGCATAAATCATTTGCATAAATCATAGCATCAATATTCATGGCATAATAGAACACATATGAAGTACATTTACCTGTAGGAAAGGCGAGAAGCCGCCCAGCATCGTCTGCCTGTCCGTAGTGCTGAGGGACTCGAACAGGAATGCGAGCACTGCCGCTCCCCAGGCATATCGCCTGACTCTGCCCAAATCCTCTATCATCGGTAGCAGTCTGCAGCTGATGACATCTGCCCGAGTCGCGAAGAGGAGCTTCCCGAATAGCAGCATCAGGAAGCGTCTGAGCACTCTATCTCCCTCTGGTCCCGCCTCCGTCGCCACGCGAGGGCGCACCTGGTCTATCACTCTGCTCAGGTGCTCCTCGGGGAGCTCTCCCACGGCGATCACCGCTCCTCTCAGTCCCAAGCTCTCCTGCAGCACTGATCTCGAAAGCTGGGAGGAGGACTATCCCAGCCTAATCAAATCTAGCCTGAGCAGCTGCTGCGCCATCTCTCGGTAGTCGCCGTATGTCCACCCTGTCACCGTGGCTCCGTGAACTCTCAATCCGGTAATCCTCGCTATGTCTTCTAGCGTGGGGATCATGTGGCCCCACGGGAAGATGAAAGCTCTGCTGATCGGGTCCCATCTCTCGTGCAAGGCGTACAGTACCGGAGTGTCCATCCGGATCACCTCGATGCTAAGCACCTCGGCGAATCCCATGCCGGCTAATCTCTCTCTCTGGTAGTCGGGCAATGCCTGGTACACTGCCCGGATCTGTAGCCAGGAGATCCGCGATCGTCTCTTCCCCTGCATTACATATTAGATCATTAATTAGTCCATCAGCATCATATAATCATTGCATAATCATTCTTAATTGAAAACAAAATAAAAATTTTGAAAATTGAAAACCCTAAAAATAGTTTAATTCCCTGGCAGAAGTAACGGCCCTGGGTTGGGGCGTCGCTTGTCTCTGACGCACTCAGGGTGGAGCGTCAGGGGAGTGACGGTCGCTGGCAGGACCATCACTTCGTCTGCTAGTTGGGGTTTTTTCCCCTGCATTCTCATGGCTTCCCATGTTGGCCAAATGGCCTACAATTGTTCCTAGTAGGTTCATAGACCCATTTCTACCCCTTTCCCTCACATGCATCCATAAATAAACACAAAAAAAATCAAAAATTGGAAAAATAGGGCGGAGGGCTTACCTCATAGTTCATGTTTCTCCTCTTCTTCTTCTCTGGTTTTTTGGGCTCCTCTGCACCCAACGGAGCTTCCCCTTCGTCCCCCGTGGCCGTAGGGACTTCTTCTTCCTCCCTTGGACTTCGCCTCGCCGGTTGTTCTTCTTCCATCGGCGGGATCGCCTCCCGTTCAATCCGGCGGTGGAGCCGCCGTATGGCCATTCTTTTCCCTCTCTCTCTCTTCTTTGGTGGCAGTTGGGGTGCCTCGTCGCCGGCCATTGGAGTGGTGGGGACGGTGGTCGCCGTTGGTTTCTCTCGGTTGGGTTTGTTGGGCGTTGAGTGGATTGAATGAGGGCCGTGACCGTTCGGTTGTTTTTTTTGAAAACTCAGGAAATGTGACGGTCTATCGACCGGCCGTCACATCATTCTGACGCTTCTTTCATAGGCCGTCACATGTGATGGACTGTTTTATCGAAGAATGTGAACCGCCTTGTTTATGACGGATCAAGGGTGATCCGTTACTTGATGTGATGCCCTGTCATCAAACCGTTATATGCTTGCTAGTTTCTTGATGAATTGAAAGGTCTAATTGATGCTTAAACGACCCTATTTTCTATCATGATGTTCCTTATGGATGCCTCTTGCACGTACAATGGTTATGCCTTGATGCTTATTTTTGATTATTATTGGCTAACCTATTTTTCATGAAAGGAATTACGAGTAAAATCACGCTTGGCCTTCCGTCCGGTAGGTAAGTCAGGTATTGTATATCATTCCCTCACTCCCTTAATGCATTACTATATGTTACCTATGATATATTACCTCGAGAACCGGCTGGTCATTCATGTGTCCTGGGATCTGATGTTCCCCTTAAACAAAAATGATGATGATCTAAGTTCACATGATTAATCGTTGGATAGGCCGTTAGATTGGAAAATTTGGGGACGATGGTTCTATCTTGCACGCCGTGGTTGCAGATAGTGTCCTGACTCCGATTTCTCCAAACTAGCAATATTATTCTCGAGTATTTTTTCTATTTTATCTTTCTTTGCATTCGTTTTGATGATTTCTTTTCCTTTAGCCCAGCATGCATCATGCGCATTCTTTGAGCATCCATGAGTTTCATCTATTCAAGATGTCTCAGTGATGGTGAATAGCTGTGTTCTTAATCCCGAGTAAGGAGAATTATTCCACTCTGAATTAGAAGGTTTCCTTCGATCTGCTCGCTTAATCTGGTTCGCTAAGATTCCTGTCTGGAGTTTAGTCTCTTTCTTTTCCGTTGCCTCCGGCGGCTAGCCGTGTTTCCTTTCCTTAGTTAATTAATTCCTCCAGACTTGCGTCCTTTGGCTGGCTATGCCCTTGTGATCAATTCGAAGTTTTTCAAAAAATTCCTATCGCTTGTTGGTACAGAACGGGTGTCGTTTATCTTAACGCCCTCTTTTTGATACACTCCGCTTCATTTCTGCTTCATCTCCATGTTCCATTTCACCTTCGCTTCATCTCCGCTCGTTCCCCTACAAAGAGGACGTTAAGGAGGGGCATCTGTTGACACCCGTTTTATACCCAATAAGTCGGGTCGTCTCCTTATTCATTCTATACGATGCTCCGAGTGGTTCACCCTTCATTGAGTCTCTTGATTAGTTGAAGCCTATTTCTTGGGTCTTAATTCCTGGATTAAGATGTGGCTCCCGGTGGCATTTCGTTGGATGAATCTTAGCAAACCCTTCACTCTATTTTTGAACCTCAATGCTAATAACGGTCCCAGTCAGGCGCGTTGTTTCCTTCTAACGGATGGGTTCTGGACCGTTACTCTTTGAAGAGTCCTAAGGCTTAAGGCCTCGTTGTAAAGCTTATCCTTTTTTATTACACGTTGACGATGACGGTCTGTCGTGCAGCCGTCGTTTCATTCTGACGCCCTATGCCTTGGCCGTCGCTTCCTTGAAGAGTCCTATTGTTTGGATCTTCTTCCCGTTGATCTTATCTCTTTGGGATAGGGTTGAAAATGGCGGTCATTCCTTGATGCGTTACTTCCAAGTGGCGATCTATCGTGCAGCCGTTACTACCTTCCGAGAGTCCTGGCAGTTCAGGCCTTTTCTCTGCTACTCCGTGGTTGAGATAAAGATTTGGATTAACGTTATCTCTTTCAAATCTGATCCTCAGGACCCCCCGTTTGTTTCTATGGACTCTTGGCGATATTATCTTCGAGGATTTGCTAATATTTATCCCTCTTTCCTGCTGAATTATCCTCTGCTCGACCTAAGAGTTTGAGGGTCTATAAATAGAACCCTTGACTTCATGGCCAAAGAGAGGGGAAGATTTGAATTCACGACGAAGTGCTGCCGAACTCAGGAGCCATCTTCATCCAGGAGGAGCTGCTTCCCACGTCCATCCATCTTCTAATCAAGGGAGTACTTTGGTTTTGTCTTTCAAGTTCATCCTTGCATGCTTGAGTTCTTCCTTGGTTTTCCTCAAACAAAGCATTGTCCCTCCTCTTCCTCCACGTTTTTCACTGTTCTTTAAGCATACAAACATCCTCCCAAACTTTTAAAAACACCCAGAGGGGTTAAAAAATCAAAAACTCCCCTATAATTCCCTCTCCTTTTGATGTTCTTAAACTCTTTAAGAATTGATGCTATGCTTGTGAAAAGGGCTAATTGAGGTTATCTTGTCTTATCTTTCTACTTCTTTGGCAGGTTTACAGGTTCATTAGCACGAGGCCCAAGTCTTCTAGCTGGCTGGAAGAGTTGGAGTTACAAGAATTCAAGCTTTACTACTGCAGGTTACCTGACGGTCTGGAGCAGGCGCGTCACTATCTTCTGAGGGTCTATCGTACGACCGTCGCTTCCAAGCGACGCACGGGGTTCTGGCCGTTACTTCCAAGTTGATCTGCAGGCTTTCCTTGGTTTTCTCTCCCGTGGGCGGGTGTTTCATCCACCTATTTCTAAGGTATATTCAGGTCTTTGACTTATGTTTACTTTGGTGGCGATCACATCTTTCCTTGGTATTGGGCATTAGCTGTCTTCTTCATCATATCTTCTTTATTTTCTTTGCTTGCTCCACCTTCACGGTGTGTTTTTATTTATTCCTTGCTCCACGTCCCGGCGTGTGTTTTCCTTTTCCTTAGCATAATTTGATCGAGATAGCATGCCCATGCTAGAGCTAGCTATGATTGCCTAGGTTCATGTTCACATGTTCACAGGTTTGAGTAGATCTTTGATTGCTTGTTTGTCATCTTGCCATATTACTTCGCAAACCTCAAAAGTAGGATAAAAGATAGGCAAATAAATATCAACAGGTAGGACTGATCTTTGCAATACTTGGCAATTTCGTAAAACCATGGCTTCTTCTCATCAGCCAATTCTTCTTCTAACTCTGTCAACATAATTTCCCTCTTCTCAAGGATTTCTTCCTGTAGGGCCCTCCTTGCTATCCTGTCCTTGATATTTACGTAGGAAGCATCATCGATTGCAGGGGCATGACGCTTGTAGATGTGAATAGACTCAAACCATCTTCCTAGAGGAAACCTTAAAGATGATGCCAACGAGGTGAGGGCATCGGCCAGAATGTTCTGATGACGAGGGACATGGACAAAGATCAATTTGGTGAACAGTTTGGCAAAGGCAGCAGTGAGTTCTTGGTATGGCTTGAGCTTGGGATCGCGAGTGCGATATTTAGTGAGCACCTGGCGAAGAATGAGTTTACTATCACCTACGACTCGTAATTCGGTGATACGAAAGGAATGAGCGAGTTCTAGGCCAGCTAGAAGAGCTTCATATTCAGCTATATTGTTGGTAACGGGGAATTTGAGCTGATGTGCCAGTGGGAATGTAAGGCCTTCAGGCGACAGGAGGGCAATGCCGATTCCTTTCCCTTGGGAATTCAGA
Organism: Amorphophallus konjac; assembly: GCA_022559845.1. NCBI lineage: Eukaryota > Viridiplantae > Streptophyta > Magnoliopsida > Alismatales > Araceae > Amorphophallus > Amorphophallus konjac. Next base: position 276,280,966 of record CM040124.1, on the reverse strand, counting down.
GCTCCATCAAAATGTAACGTCCACATGCAATCATCTGATTGGTTGATGGACATTAGTTCCTCATCTGGGAACTCTGATTGGACATGGTCGAATTTGGGAAGAGGATGGTGAGCGAGGTGCTCAGCTATAGCATACCCTTTGATCGCCTTTTGCTGGATGTAGACGATGTCAAACTGAGAAATAAAGCTTTGCCAGCGTGCTAATCTATCTGTAAGGATAGATTTTTCTAGAAGGAACTTGATAGGGTTCATTCGAGCAATCAGATGAACTTCATGAGCTAGAAAGTAGTGTTTTAACTTCTGTACTACCCAGACGAGGGCGGCACAAGTTTTCTCCATAGCTGTATACTTCTGCTCACAAGGGTTGAGGAGTTTGGACAAGTAATAGGTCGCCCTTTCCTTGCCCGCTTCATCAGCTTGTGCCAGGACAACTCCCACGGAGTCGTCCAGGACTGAGATGTAAAGGATTAAAGGTTTACCTGGTGTAGGTGGAATTAGAACAGGTGGATTGGCCAGATATTCTTTTAATCCTTCAAAAGCTTTTTGGCACTTAGAATTCCAAATGAATTCTACTCCTGACTTAGTCAACTCATAGAAAGGTTTGTACCTTTGCGAGTGCTGGGACACAAATCGACGAATGAATTGTAACCTTCCGATTAACCCTCGAACTTCTCTCAGGTTTTTCGGAGGTGGCATATCCCTAATTGCTTTAGCTTTGTTGGGATCTATTTCAATGCCCCTCTTACTCACAATGAAACCAAGCAATTTGCTCGATGAGACACCAAATACGCACTTTTTTGGATTCATTTTCAAATTGAACTCCCTTGATCTTTGTAGCACCTTAGCCAGAACTCTTGGGTGTTCTGCCCTAGTCCTGGATTTCACCAGTAAATCATCCACATACACCTCTAAATATACATGCATCATGTCATGGAATATTGCCATCATAGCCCTTTGATAAGTAGCTCCAGCATTCTTCAAACCAAACGGCATGACCAAATAGCAGTAAGTTCCCCAAGGTGTGGTGAATGATGTTTTCTCCTTATCCTCTTCCGCCAAACGGATCTGATTATATCCCAAAAATCCATCCATAAACGAGAGAGTTTCATAGCCTGCTGTATTATCAACCAACACGTCAATGTGAGGCAAGGGGAAATCATCTTTTGGACACGCGCGGTTAAGGTCCCGAAAATTGATACAGATTCTCACCTTTCCATCCTTTTTCATGACCGGGATAATGTTTGCCACCCATTGAGGATATAGGACGACTCTAATAAACCTGGCTTTGTGGAGCTTATCGACCTCTTCCTTCATTTTTAAAGCCATTTGGGGGTGGAAACGTCTTAACCTTTGCTTTACCGAGACGGACCCTGGTTTTAGCGTTAGGCGATGTTCGACCAGGGTGGAATCTAATCCCGGCATATCCTCGTAACTCCACGCGAACGTGTCCCTATATTCCTTTAGGACCTCGATCAATGCCTCTTCTTCAGATGGTGGCAAATTGTCACTTATGAGGATGATTCTAGGGTCTTCCTCGGTCCCCAGGTTGATCTCTTTGGTGGGTTCTTCTATAGCGGCTGATGGTTCCTCAAACCTCCTCATTCCGCTAGCATATGCGTCAGCCGCGTCCTCATATTCTTCGTCCCCTTCTTCAATAGGGTACTCTTCATCTGTGAGCTCATAAACTCCGTATCCCTCATCAATTGTGCAATCCTCCTCACATTCTAACTCCGGTAGATGGATGGGATTTTCTAACAATTGAGGAATGGCTAGAAAGGCTTGACACCTATTGGCTAGATCTAGAAGGAATCGACAAGGAATTTCCCTACCCTTGGATTTTCTTCTAGGTACTACCCTTGACTCGCTATTCCTAACCTGACTGACTTGTTCTACAGACGAAGAAGAAGTTGAAGAATGTATAGGAAGAGACCCCTCGATAGAGGGGTAAAGAAGGTCGCTCAAGGGACCTTGAATGAGTGGCCCGTAAGTCGGGGCACACTCGTGAGAGATGTAGGAGGTCTCCTCAAAGGAGATGCACTGTTGAAGAGTTTGAAAATTACGCTTTTATTATTATTATTTTCAATTACAAAACAATTGAAAGAAATTAGAGAATGGGAGAAGGGAACTATAGCTAGGGGGTTACATGGCTCATTGAGCAGATCATGGTTGAAAATTTCGCATGGGCTGAGAAATCCACGCAAGAATGTGAGTAGAGAAGGGGACCTGGGAATATCATCAGATAAACATCGGGTCCAAGAAAGAGTCAGTAGCAACGGCTGAGGAGAATGATCAGATAGAATGACGGAAAGCGATCCGTCAGTGGCAACTTCCTCTTGGCGAGGAAAACTTGGAATTTCGGCAATGTCAACGACATCTTTTGGTACCTCGGAGATCAAAAGTGGCCCCTCTAAGTCTGGAGGCGAGAACATCTGTTGTAGTGCCATGGAAATATTATGTATATCGAACCACTTATTCCATTCACAGTCTGGGTCATCGTGTTTCCCCTTCTTTGTAGTTCTCGAGCAGCTTTCAGCTAAATAGGCAATCTGCAATTTCCCATGTGATTCTCGCGGGTAATCCCCCAACTGTATAACCGGACCCTTTCTGAAATGAGAGTACAAGGTCCATGTAAGAGGTCCCTCATATGATTCAAATGGCCCTTCAAAGCCTAGGCCGGCTCTAAGGGTTAACCTTATCTTGTTTGGCAGTCCCAGTCTCCCTTGTGATTGTGCCCCCAAACCTTTGCCCTGCTGGTAGCCAATATTTCTCATGATCTCCCATCCCTTAGAATGGGAAGGGTGACATGACTTTGGTGTTAGAAACGGCTTCTATGTCAAAGGGGCGCGGCGAGGGTCACACACATCTAGCAGTGAAAGAATTGGCCGGTGGGTCGGCCAAACAGAAGGCAAAGAGGTATTAATAGCATCCACTGTAGAAAAGATGGGCATGCTATTTACCTTGATAATCCAAGCCTTGTACGGAAACTTCAAGCACTGATGATTGGTGGAAGGCACCGCATTCATAACTTCAATGTAAGGGCGGCCTAGTATGGCCTTGAATGTGGGATCCATATCAAGGATATGGAATTCCGTAAAGACTGATGCAGGGCCCAATTCTACATTCACGATGACCATCCCCATTGGTGGCTTTTTGCTATTGTCATAGGCTGTAACTGTGATTGACGAAGGCCTTATCTGTTCCGTGTCAACCCCACATGATTGGAGGGTGATCATAGAGATCACATTTATAGACGCACCAGTGTCCACCAAACACGGGTCTACAGACACCCCATTGATCTTTACTGCAATACACAAAGCATATTTTCGAGCCTCCTTGGGGGCAAGCTCATGGTGGTGAAATATAATAGCCGGTTGTGTATCAGTTGGCGTCAATAATGACGAGATCTTCTCCACTGGGAGATCCTCATTTACCATAACCCTCTGAAGATACTCCATCAAGGCGTCATGATGGGTTTTCGACCTCTTGATTAGCTCGAGAATGGAGATCCGAGCTGGTGTTTTATCCAAGTGTTTCAACAGGTCATATTGTGTCTCGGGGATAGACTCCTTTGGCTGTTCTTCGGTATCTTTCTCCGGCTGAGATTGCTCGGGGACCTGACTGTTTTGGGGAAAAACTCGATGGAACATCCTTCCACTACGGAGCACCATGGCTTGTGGTTTTGGCGGCAGCTCTATGGAGTTAGATATAGGGTTTAGCAAGGGTTCGAGGGGTAGTGGTGGAGGAACAATTGAGGAAGCAGAGGCGATGACAGGTATAGGGGCTCTGATGAGTGGTTTGTTAGGTGGAGGTATGGTGGGAGTGGATGAAGTCTCAGATGGATGATGAATGATAAGGGGTTTAAAAGGTGGAGGCATAGTAGAGGTTGAAGGGGCCCCGGATGGGTGATGAATAATGAGGGGTTTCGAGGGTAAAGGGGTTGTGGTGGAGGTAGACGGTGCCTCGGAAGGGTGTTGGACAATGAGGGGTTTGTTTAGTGGAGGCGGAATGAAGGTGGATGATGAAGTGGAGGCGTGAGAAATAATGAGAGGTTTTGGGGGTAACGGTGTTATGGTGGAGGTGGAGGGCACCTCGGAAGGGTATTGGGCAATGAGGGGTTTGTTTAGTGGAGGCGGAATGAAGGTGGATGATGAAGTGGAGGCGTGAGAAATGATGAGAGGCTTTGAGGGTAACGGTGTTATGGTGGAAGTGGAGGGTGTTTGCTGGAGACTCGAAGGGAGGTCATCAGTAGCGACGCGGATGAGAGGACGTGATGGCAGTGGAAATGAGTAAGGTATTACTGCGGGTTGTGCTACGGGTGGAGGATAGACAGGTGCGGGACGAATAAGGCGTGGGGATTAGATAGGAACGTGATTGGTGACAAGGATAGAGCCGCTTTCCGTATGGCAATCTTGCCCTCTTCCAACCTCTGGGAAGGAAGAGATGGGGTTGACTTGGTGGTTAGGTTGTTGGTGCGCCGGTAACGGATTTTGGAGGATGCCCATATTTGGCTGTTGTTGTGGTGCCTGCTGAGGCTGTTGTTGCTGTTGTTGTTGTTGTTGTTGTTGCTGTTGTTGTTGTCTAAGAGGAGGTCTCCTGGCCTTCATCACAGTGATGCATCGCCTCATTTCATCCCAATCTATTTGATGTTCATCGTTCATATCATAGATATAATCTCTGAAATGAAAATAGTTTTCCACTGTATGACCCGGCTGTCTATGGAAGACACAATATCTGGAAGTGTCGACGTTCGGGGGCCATATGGCTTTTTCCTTAGGCAAGGTGAGGAAATTAGCAGCCATGAGAGCATTAAAGATGTCTGGCAACGACTCCGGCAAAGGTGGGTAATGAGCTCTCCTAGGGCCGATCGGCCTTCTCTGTTGTTGGGGGCCATAATCCCCTGGTGGCGGAACCTGATTATATTGAGGAGGTCGCTGTTGTTGTTGTTGAAGATGAAGGGGTTGAGGCATATTGTTCTGGAAGAGATTGTTTTGTGGGGGAGGACGATAGGGTTGCTGACCTTGTTGGTCCTGGTGAAAGGGGAATTGTGGAGCTTGTGGGGGCCTAGGATTAGCTTGCTGGTTGGGATAGCCAACCGCGCCTACTTGTTCATTTGTTACAACCCCTTCTGTTACCCCACCTTGGGCACTCGTGCCCGACTTCCTAAACACCTTTCGCTTTGGTGGCTCGAACATATGCATGAGGGGAGAATCTTTCAGCTGTGTTTGGATATATCGAGCCCTCTCATACAGTTCCTCCATAGTGGTGAGCTTGTTCATTGCCAAGACGTGTCTAAATTGTGGAGTGGCATTAGACACGACCATCTTTACTTGCTCCGATTCTGAAATGGAGTCTCTCACTTTCTCTACCAAGGATCTCCATCGATCGGCAAATGGGATGAAATCTTCATCCGGCTTCATTTTTTCAGCCACTAGGTCGGTAATAGAGAAGGAGGGACCGACCCTATCGCGATATTTCTGTAGGAATTTCCGTTGCACTACGTCGAAGTTCTCAGCCTCACTCGGCTCTAGGGAATAGAACCATTCTAAGGCGGGACCATCCAATGATCTCCTGAAGAGGTATGCCAATGATCTTTGATCGTTCTGTCAAAATGAGGACTCATACATAAAGTCCTTCAGATGAATGAGGGGGTTGCCTGTGCCGGTGTACCGTCGATACGTTGGCATTTCAGAAGGAGGGAGATGGAATATTGGAAGGATTGGTAAAGAGATCTCAGGTGCGGATTTGACATCCACAATCTTTATGAAATCTCGGAATTGTTCGTCCATCTTGTTCATCCTATGAAGGAGAGATTTGGTGACCTCATTGTAAGGAGCAGGTTGTGGTGGCCACTGAGGCCTTGCGGAAGCCTGAGAAGGGAATTCCGGATGAGTGGGACGTTGTGGCATGTCAGTAAACGGAACTGACTGAAATGTTGTATGAGGAATTTGCGGAACCTGAGACTGGGGAGGTAATTGGAAAGAGGGAGGTTGCAGACGTGTCTGCACAAGAGGGAATGAGGAAGGGATTGCCTGTGCAGGCTCTTGAGTAGGGAGAGCAACTGGTGTTGGATTTTGAGGAGTAGAATCAACAGATTTCTCTTTTAAGACGGCCTGAAAGGCTCGGATCTGATCGGAATTGAGCTGTGTATTCGCGAGAACACCTAGCAAGGAGGAAATATCTTGTGGCGGGGATGCTTCCCCGACGGCGGCTCGCACCTCATATGAGGGCTCACGGGAGGAACTTGCGTCCTCAACAGGGACATGTGTCCCCTGGTGACCCGGGGTCGGATTCTGACAGTCTCCGGACATTTCCTGATCTTTTCCGGAACACGAGATTTTACCGGAACGCAATAACATACACGCTCAAACCAATAGCAAAAATTAACAAACAAGTTGATGTGTAACGCCCTTTTTTGTGTTTTCTTTTTGTTTTTCCTTTTTTCTTTTTCTTTCTAATCAGAATGTAATAACATACACACTCAAACCATTAGCAAAGATTAACAAACAAGTTGATGTTTAATGCCTTTTTTTTGTTTTCTTTTGGTTTCCCCCCCCTTTTTTTTCTTTTTTCTAATCTAATGTTCACACCACAGGAGGGACCTTAGTTGCAATATTGATTTCCGCCGTGTGATCTAAGGACACTCGACTCACCACGAATGGGTTGACTATCTCCAGGGAACTTCAGTGGTATAACCAGCCCAGTGAACGAAGAGGGAATCCTTCGATGTCGGGGACTTATGGAGGTCCCGATGGAGGAGATCCTAGTATGTCGAGAGGAATTCCCGACGGAGAGTCCTTCCTTCACCAGGAAAAGGTGATCCTAAAAAAATAGAACAAAAGAAATAAAAATAAAAGGGAGATGATATGCAATGCAGTGCTGAATTTAACAGGAGATATATAAACAGACAACAAATATATGCAATAAAAGAAATTAAACAAACATCACAACACTCCTTTTCTGCAATGATACAAATCTCTTAAAACTTCAAGGGGATTCTGGAGTAATGCACGTAGTGCACGAGGGATGAAATTGGAATGCCAAGAGTGATAGCGGGAACACAAATATAGCGCACGCGGGCGCAATCAGGAGGGGCACACGTGGGTGCCGAGTGGAGGGGCACACGTGGGTGCCAATGGTAAGAGTGCTACTGGGAGCACGAATGTAGCGCACGCGGGCGCAATCAGGAGGGGCACACGTGGGTGCCGAGTGGAGGGGCACACGTGGGTGCCGATGGCAAGAGTGCTACTGGGAGCACGAATGTAGCGCACGCGGGCGCAATCAGGAGGGGCACACGTGGGTGCCAAGTGGAGGGGCACACGTGGGTGCCGATGGCAAGAGTGCTACTGCGAGCATGAATGTAGCGCACGCGGGCGCAATTAGGGGGGGCACACGGGGGTGCCGAATGGAGGGGCACACGTGGGTGCCGAAAATATTTGGGTAACCAGAGAAAACAAAAGATGTCCCACTGTGATCGCCCGAAAAGTGTAGACGGCAGGAGTCGTCGTCCACCCTCGGGGGAAAAACACAATAAACAAGATGGAATGGTGAAAGGGTGATCGACAGAGAGGTGTAGACGGCAGGAGTCATCCACCCTCGGGTTTCTTAGGAGATGGGGATAAAGAGACCGAATCAAGGAGAGAGAAAGGGAAGAGGGATGTGGAACAAATTCCGGTACGTGGCGAAGATAGGGGTCCGAAGGCCCTCTCGCGCAAACTGACCCTTTCCTGGTAAGCGTGGCCTACCGTTCCACGGGTAGTTTTTCATATACCGGGAAGTCTGAGAATCGATGTAACAGAAATGGAGAGACACGTAGACTTAGAAATTGTTACGGTATATCGTTCTCCGAACAATTATAAGGACAATACGAACAAAGACGTACCACCACAGGACATTGGTCTTTGTGGGGTTCTAACAGCAATATAGTAGTATCAGTAGTAATGAATATATATGTACATATAGAAACCACCACAAGACATTGACCTTATGGGATTTTTACTGCAATATAAATAATAAATATTATATATACATACCACCGCAAGACATTGGCCTTTGCGGGGTTTTTGCAGCGATATAAGTAATAAGTATAACTATATACAAAAGACCACCGCGAGGTATTACCCTCCGCGGGGTTTTTATTATAATAACTATATATATATATATATATATAAAACAAGAAAAGAAAAAGGGATCAAATAAACCGCCGCGAGATGTTACTCTCTGCGGGGTTTTAAAGCGATGATGGGGGATGCTAAAAATTAAATGGTTAGGGGTTAGGAGGTTAGCGTGCGGAAATTAAATTACTGGAATGAAAATGGTCACGGGAGATGACCCACTGAACCAGTTAGATAAGACCGCCGCGAGAAATGGGTTCCTTGATCGGGGTCGGAACAAAAGAATGCATAAAATTAAACCACCACGAGGAACGAGTTCCTTGATCGGGGTTAGAATGAAAGCGCAGAAAATTAAATCACCGCGAGGAACGAGTTCCTTGATCGGGGTTGGAATTGAATGTGCAGAAAATTAAACCACCGCGAGGAACGAGTTCCTTGATCGGGGTTAGAACAAATGAAAAGGGGATCAAATAAACCGCCGCGAGATGTCACTCTCCGCGGGGTTTTGAAGCGATGATAGGGGGAGGGTTAGAGTTAAGCAGTTAGCAGTTAGGGTGTTAGAATGCAGAAATTAAATTACTGAAATAAAACGGTCGCGGGAGATAGCCCGCCGCACCAGTTAGATGAGACCACCGCGAGGAACTGGTTCCGTCAACGGGGTTTGGTCAGAAAAATAAATAACAAAAGAAGGGGAAGAGAAGTGTGATCGCTAGGGGCTGAGAACCCCACAGAAAATGTTCTGATCGCGTTCGCCGCCGAAGCGGGAGCAGTGCGGGTCCTCTCTTCCTCTTCGGTCGGCCGGCCGACGAAGAGGGCCTTCTTTGGTTTCCCTGATTTTATTATTCTTTTGTTTTATTTTATCTTTTGTTATTATATTTTTTGGTGTTTTTGTTACTTTTATTATTATTTATTCTTTTATGCCCTTTTTTTTAGAGAAAGATGAGAAAGTAAAGAGAGAAATCGAGGGGTAAATAGTAGAATAAGATAGCACGACATAGAGAAAAACCACTAGGAAAATATAGATAGGGTGAGAGACTTATTTTTTTGACAAAAATAGAGAAAGACAAAGGTGGAGCTTTAACAATATATGACAATAACAAGGGAGAGAAGAAAGACTTATTTTTAGACAAAAATAGAGAAGGACAAAGATGGAAATTTAACAACAAATAACAATAACAAGGGAGAGAACTAGAATAAGATGAGGGAGGTGATGGTTGGATACCTCAAAATAGGAGGGATGGTCACGTTTTGTTCCCGAACTAGGGATCACGTGAGTCCTTCCTCCTCCTCTTTCGACCGACTGAGGAAGCGGGCTTCTTGACTGGTTATTCCTGCACCGAGAACAAACGAAGAAAAATAACAACTAAATGAGGACGATGGTGGTGCAGTACCAATTCTTTAGAAACTGATATTGAAAATAACATGGACGAAGACGCACCTTGTTGGTGGTATTTGAAACCCCTTTTAGAACTAAAAGATGGATGAATGATATGATAAATGAATAACTTAGACTCTCTCAGAGAGAGAAATGTGATGGGAATGGAAAATGATACATGCATGCAGCTAACTGAATGAAAAGGAGACATCAAAGAGGGCGAGAAAGCTTATTCAGAGATGGATGATGGGCTTGAGGGTGAGCTTCTTCAGCAAGGTGGGAATGAAGCAGGCATGCGGCGCAGCAGAACGGCTGTCCTAGTACCCTCGAACGCCCAGGAACTCAACCTTCTTTATTTCACGGGCTTCAACACCGATTGGATCGAAATCTCTCTTTTCCACTTTGAATCGACACGTGCGTGCACTCACAGACACGTACCCCTACATGAACACACATGTGCACATATATATATGTACATAAATATACGTAGGTATATATATATACATCTTTACGTAGATATAAACATGTACATATAAACGAACGACCATACAATGGAGAGAGAGGAGAAAAGAAAGAGAGAGAAAACCGAGAGAAGGAGAGATTAAAAAAGAGAAGATAAAAAGGGGGAGAGGGAGATAGAGAGGAAGAGAGGGAGAAACAGAACTCTCCCCTTTTTTTGAGATTTTTCTTTAAGGCTTTAGTTATGTATATATATAGTATATATGTATGAAAAATAGGAGATAAATAGGTATATTCAATATATATGTGACTTCTATATATCCAAACTATATATATAATATTAAGTATTATATATCCAATATATACGTATACACTATTTATATGCAGTTCACAAATACTATATATGAATATTATACATATATGTAAATATTATACACATATTATATGCTTAAGAGGGAAGGGGAGAGATAAAGAAAGGACAGAGATGATAGGGGCAGAGAAAAATCAGAGAAGAATAAAAATAAAAAAAAGAAGAGAGAGAAGATCGGAGAGAGAGAGAGCAGACAGAGAGTGAGGGAGAACCGAGAGTGAGAGAGAGAGAGAAAGTGGAGATGGGAGAGGAAAGAAGAAAAAGATAAGTAAATAAATAAAAAGAGAAAGAGAGGGATCGAAAGGGATATAGGGGAAGAGAGGAGAAAGAGAGAGGAGGAGAGAAAGAGTGAATAAAATAAATAAAATATATATATATATAGAGAGAGAGAACGCGGCGGGTTTACGAGAGACAGGGAGAGTGGAGGGAAGAGAGAGGGAGAGAGAAGGGGAGAGAGAGAGAGAGAAGAGGGGGGACGCAGAGAGGGAGAGAGAGAGAGCAAGAGAGGGAGAGAGAAAGGGAACGAGAGAGAGAGAGAGAAAACGAGAGAGGGAGAGAGGGGTGGGGAGGATGACAGCGGCGGCCGGAGGGGCGACGGCGCAGGCGGGCAGGCGCGGTGGCAGGGGCGACGGCACAGGCGGGGCCGAAGGCGGCCGTGGGCGGAGACGGAGCCGGAGGCGGGACCGGAGGCGGGGCCGGAGGCGGCCGAGGGCGGAGACGGGGCCAGAGACGGGAGCGGCGGGAGGCTGGAGCGGCGGGGGCGGCGTCGGCGGTGGTGCAGGCGGGCAGGCGCGGTGGCAGGGGCGACGGCGCAGGCGGGGCCGAAGGCGGCCGTGGGCGGAGACGGAGCCGGAGGCGGGGACGGAGCCGGAGGCGGGGCCGGAGGCAGTCGCGGGCGGAGACGGGAGTGGTTGGAGGCTGGAGCGGCGGGGGCGGCGTCGGAGGCGGTGGCCGCAGCGGGCCGTTGCGGCCGTACAGTTCAAAGGGGGGGGGCACGGGCGACGAGGCCCCCCCTGCGAACTCGAAAAAAAACTTTTTTTTAAAAATCTTTCTTTACGCGAAAGAGGGAGAGAGAGAGATTGAGGAAAAGAGAAGAAAATGGAGAGAGGGGAAGGGAGTGAAGGGGAAAGAGGCCGAGGGAGAGAGATGGAGGGGGAAATGGAGAGGAAGGGAGTGGGAGAAAGAGGAGGGGGAGAGAAAGAGAAAGAGAGTGAGAGAGACAGGGAGAGAACGAGAGGGAGAGGGGAAAACAGAGGGTGATAGAGAGAGAGATGGAGGAGGGAGGGAACCACCAGAAGTGGAGTGTGGGGGTGTGAGTTAGGGAGAAAAAAAAGAGAGAATAGAGAGATCCCTCGATGAATGAGAGGGGGCATAGATCCTAAAGACACGGGAAGGGAGTGAGGGAATAATTTAGGTAATAAAAGATGGGGCCATGCCCATTAAATTTGATTTGTTTATTTTATTTATTTATTTTTGGAACAAGCATGGGCCAAGCCCATTAGCACACATATTTTTTTTATACATATTTTTTTTGAATAAGAATGGGCCAAGCCCACTAGCACACACCAACTTCTCTGTAGAAAGAACGGGTTAAGCCCATTAGCACATGGTTCCAAGTCCATCAACACAAGAAGTTTTCATGTAGACAAGGATGGGGTGAGTCCATTAACACATTTATTGTAAGAAAAGCATAGCCACAAACCCATTAACGAGGGTCTCATTTATTACAAGAAATAATAATTTACTTTTCGTGAGTCGAGATTATCAGATAAAAATTGGAGATCATTCAGATAACTTAACTGTACGAGCCGCTTTGGGGCGTCTTAGTGTAATACGGGATCTGCTCAGCATAATGCTAAAATGCCGTGTCTACACATGGGTCGACCCCTACTAGATTGGGCCTAAAAAATAACTAAAAACACCATCAATTCAATGGAAAACAATTGATTAAATGTTACCATCATCCTATGAAGATCAACCATGATTTTTCATCCTGAAAGACATAATAAAGCAAGGTGTTAGTTGACAATCAAGATCTTTACATCAAGCATTAACACTATGACCATGTTCACAATAAATTGCTTCATTGAACCTATTCCAAGAGTGAAAGATGGAACTTACATCATTGTTTTACCTGAGTTTCACATTGTCCTTAAATGCTTGTTCTTTTGTTGCATCGTTCATGTAAGAATCATGGAGTTCCAATATTGAATTACCATTGCATGATCAACAAATTTGGAATCAAGGTACGCATAACAATGTTGAGTCACATTCCATGTGATCAATCCACAAGCTCATCAAACCACATATCATTCCCTCCATTCATTTAGCATTACCAAAGTACACATTCATGATATGTGGCTCAATATGACATGATGCTCAATATGAGAGGCTCAATATGACATTATGCTCAAAATGACATTTATCCAAGTATGTTTTTCACAAAGGCTTCTCATTAAATACAAATCAATCTCACAAAGTGTAGAGACAATGTGTATGCAATGTTTGTGCTAACTTCAAAGCACGTATGCATCCACATGATGATAAGCCTTGTAGAATTATAATTCATCCACATGATGATAAGCCTTATAGAATTACAATGTAACCACATGATGATATCCCAAAAGAAATAGTTTATGATCATTTCCACAACCAGTTCAAGTGAAGAGCATTCACGCACAAGGCTAAACAACAAAGGCATTTTGTCATCATCAAAATCACATACATAACAGCATCAATTCCTCTACCTTCGGACCTAGCAATCACTACACCTTTAGGTCCCGGAACCAAACTTACAACCTACTATCCTGATAGTGAAGTAGTGGTAGAAGGTCACAATGTACCAGCGAACCTCGTATGCCTTGACATGGAGGGCTACGATGCTATATTAGGTGTAGATTGGCTTGTAGACCACGACGCCTATATAAATTATCGTAATCGGATTATCTCTTTTCAGAAACTAGGTCTTCCAAGGTTTTCCTTCCTTGGTATCAAATATAGGAAGCATCTTACCATTATTTCATCTCTTCACGCTTGTAAACTTATTTCGCAAGGAAGTGAGGCTTTTCTTGCTTCCGTAATCATTACCGAGTCCAAAGAGATTGTCTTAGAAAATATTCCCATTGTGAATGAGTTTCCAGATGTATTTCTCTCAGATTTGCCCGGTTTACCGCTCGATAGGGAAGTAAACTTTTTCATTGAACTCATTCCCGGAGCATCACCTGTTTCAATAGCTCCCTACAAGATGTCCCCAACGGAACTCAAGGAATTGAAGAAACAACTTCAAGAGTTATTAGATAAGGGTTTCATTCGACCTAGCATATCCCCCTCGGGTGCGCCAGTTCTATTCATCAAGAAGAAGGATGGATCCCTCAGGCTATGTATCGACTACCAGCGATTGAATCAACTCACAATTAAGAATAAATATCCGTTATCGCGTATATATGAGCTCTTTGATCAGATTTCAGGAGCGGAATATTTTTTCAAGATAGACCTCAGGTCAGGTTATCATCAGATCAAGATCAAAGATGAGGACATACACAAAACTACTTTCCGAAGCAGATATGACCATTATGAATTTATGGTAATGCCGTTTGGGTTAACCAATGCCCCGTCAGCATTTATGCAACTTATGAATAATGTCTTCAGGCCTTATTTGGACCAGTTTATAGTCGTCTTCATTGACGATATTCTTATTTACTCCAAAACAAAGGAGGATCATGAAGAGCACTTAAGAATAGCCTTGCAAACGCTAAGAGAGCACAAACTCTATGCGAAGCTTAGTAAGTGCGAGTTCTGGCTAAAGGAGGTCTCTTTCCTTGGCCATATTATTTCAAAGGAAGGTATCGTTGTCGATCCTTCAAAAATAGAAGCAGTTAAGAACTGGAGCCGACCGACGACCGTGTCCGAAGTCAGAGATTTTCTAGGTCTGTATAACGTCTTGGGTTTTTTAGATATTTTTTGGATCTGGATCCGTGGGTTTTGGATCCGTTTCGGACGTCCCGGAGCTTGTTTCGTGTTTCCCGCGGGTTTTTCTCGGCAAAACCTGTGGAACCCTATGTAGGGCGCTTCGGTGCGTTCACCCACTTCGGGATGGTACCGTTGCGATCAGTACATCATGAGGATCGAGGAAATATTTTATGTTAATTTTTGATATTTTCTCAATTTTTGGGATTTTCTATAAATACCTCCCTATTTCCTCATTTTTCTTTACCTTTTCTTTTTCTCTCTTTTCTCTCTTTCTTCCCGTTGGAGAACCCCTGCTCCCCCACTATAGCCGTTGACCTCCCTCTCTCTCCCCGACGATCCGTGAGCACGTCTTCCTCCCTCCGGTGGCGGCTGTGATCGTAACGGCGGTGACGAGGCGGGTTTGGCGATGGTAATTCACGGCGTGGGGGCGTGATTCGTGCTCGGCCAAGAGCGGCGATCCACGTAGATCTGGCGGAATTCGGCCTTCTTTGAGGTAGGGTGACGGATCTCTGCCCCTCTCCCCTTCCTTCCTGTGATTTATAGGCCGTGGAGAGATCTAGAGGGGTTTAATTCCATGCCGGGAGGATTTTACATGTTAAGGGTTCGTGAGCCAATTCGTGAGCTGATCCGCCTATTTCTCGGAGTTTTGATCGATTCCGGGGCCCTGGATGCATGCTAGGAAGGGCTGGAGATGTTTCCCCTTGTTTCCCATCACATTGGGGTGTGATTGGGCGTGGAATTGGGCTCCGGTGGAGCTTAATTCTGGTTTTCTGTTGCACAACACAGAGGGCGGCCACATAGGTTGTCGCCCAGGCCCAGACTGGGCGGCCAAGACCCTGGCCGCCCAGCCTTCTGGGTGGCCAAGAGTCTGGCTACCCAACCCTTGGGCGGCCAGCAGTCTGGCCGCCCAGACCCAGGAGTGTGGGCGGCCAGACCCCTGGCCGCCCTCACCTTGATGCCCAGGTGAGGGTGATGGCCGCCCTCCCTCTAGGCGACCAGAGAGGTGGTCGCCCAGGCAGGGGCAGCCCAGGACCCCTGGGCGACCCATGGTTGGGCCGCCCAGCACTGACCCGGCTCCCGGGGTGTTGTGCTCCGTGTTTTCTTGCCCCGCGGGTGTCCGGTTTGAGGTTCTATCTTGCGGGTGAGGTGTCCGCACGTGGTTCTAGAGTTCGGGCTTCCCCTGTGGGTCATTTGGGCCGTACTGTCTCTTGTGAGTGATTTACTAGAGGTTTCCACGAGCTAGAGAGTCTACTCCTTCAGCGACCCTCCACTAGTCGTAGCCTACCAGTATGCGTGTGCTAGTCTACCTGGGAGTGGTGGTAAGGCTACTTGAGAGAGATGGCTTTAGGCTAGTTGCCGTGGGCCTCCTACTGTGGCGGCTCGAGTCCGAGTCAGGAGGAAGAACCAGCTAAAGGGCCTGACGTAACGCAGTCAGTCAGTGTGTGCACATGTGGTCGGGGGCTTCGGACGCGTGCTGACGAGCACTACCTCGACTAGACCCTTGTCATTGTTACTTGTGTGTGTCTCAGTTTTCGCTTGGGGCGAGTAGGGAGACACTTGTGGCGTGGTGTAAGACGTCAGGGGATGCATCCAGTCGTTCTTCTAGTGGTAGGTACTCCTGTCTGAGCAGGTAGAGACTCTTGGTTTTGTCGTTTGGGTCTTGTCGTAGAGACCCTGGCGTGACTTTAGCGACGCTTAGTGATTCTTGGTTCTGACCCGAGTGACTTTCGGGCTTGGTTCTGACTTTAGCGGCGTTCGAGCGACCGTTCGACTTTAGTCACTCGACTCTTAGTCGTGGTTTTACTGCCGTGACATGTGTCTCAGTTTTAGTACCTTGAGATCGGTGTCTATTATTCCGTGTACTTGCCTTTAGCTGCTTTGTGTGCAGTTTTGCATTTAACGAGGTAGGGTCCCGAGTGATCCCTACTGAACCTTGTTTATATGAGGCTCATTCCCTGCGTGTTTTCACCGTGTTTCAGGTGAGGCGAGGCTTCAGGAGAGCGCGCCTGAGGTTCAGCGAGGTTTAGGTGCCCAGGGTTAGTTGCCAGTTGCCAGAGCTGGGGGATGCCCCGTGTAGTTGTACTTTTCTTTCTATTACTATACTAGCTGTAGACTAGACTACTTTTATCATTGTATTATTTACTTGTGATAAATTGTGGACCATGTACTTTATTTAATGCAATTTAATTACCTATTTATTCATATAAACTGGGTAGTTCTATAATTATTTGTGATTATTGTGTTTCTCCACACCATCCTTTAACCCTTCCGAGTCTTCGGGCTCGTGGGTGGCGGTTCGGGATTCGAACGTTATCGGGTTCCTCTCGGTATCCGGATCTCTAGTAGTTATAGTTGGTATCAGAGCGAGGTTGTGGAATACATAAGAACTATAAGTAATTACGATGGTCCACTAGTCCACAAGTTGTACAATTGACATTGGCATAGGGCATCGTGTGTTTTGCTGACCATGCCGTTTCTCGTGTTTTCTGTCTTTTGCACCAGGGAGCGAGCATTGCGCTGAGGCGGAGGACTCGCTCTCAGTAGGGACAGTCGGTAGAGATATAGGATGAGCAGGAGAAGCAGAGCAGGCAGGAAGAGCGTAGCAGAGTGCCACCTGTAACTACCGAGGTAGGGGATACGCCGATGTTTCCAGGGGCCGAAGATTTCTTCCGGGGCATGTTCCAGCTCATGTCCCAGCAGTTTGGCGGTGATGTTGGAGAGGGTTCGGTGACCAGGGGTGGCCCAGGCCATGCAGTGTGGGACTTCTTGCAGTTTCACCCACCCTACTTCAGCGGTCAGCCAGACCCAGATGCAGCTAGAGATTGGCTCGACGAGATGGAGCGAGTGTTCAGCTCCATGCGCTGTACTGAGGAGGACAGAGTGATGTTGGCCTGCAACCAATTGTAGGGTACGGCTCAAGCGTGGTGGTCTTATGAGTGGAAGACGTCCTTTCAGTCTCGCCCACTTAAGCAGATAGCGTGGCAGGACTTCGTCAGGGTGTTCGAGAGTGTTTACTGCCCACCCTATGTTGCTACGCAGAAGATGCGGCAGTTTTTGGAGCTAGTGCAGGGCGACATGTCTGTGTTACAGTACAGGGCCCGGTTTGTGGAGCTAGGTCGTTATGCTCCACATATCATGGAGAATGAGCAGCTGAAGACCGAGCAGTTTGTTCAGGGTTTGAGGCTGGAGATGAGGCACCACTTGATAGTGAACGCTACCATAGATTTAGAGACAGCTTCTCGTGTAGCGGCATCGTTGGAGCTGGATATACATAGGACCAGGGGACAGGTTAGCCAGGGGCAGTCCCAGTCAGGCCGCAGCCACCAGGCAACTACCCAACAGTAGGGTACTTTCCAGCCACTTTCTGGTAGTTTGGGAGTTTCGACTCCGGCGGAGTCAGCGGCAGGATCTGCGTCATTTGGCTTCAAGGCCAAGAGATTCTTCAAGAAGAATTTTGGTAAGAAGTGCAAAGAGCAGAGGCAGGCATCTTCGGGTAGTGTTCAGCAGTCGCTACCCTACCAGCGATAGGGACCGGTTGGTGGTGCTCGAGGGTCGTGTCCTCGGTGTGGCGAGTCGCATCCAGGCAAACAGTGCACGGTGCCCATGATCTGCTTTAGGTGCGATCAGCCAGGACACATGGCGCGCGACTGTCCTCAGAGGTCACACCAGCCACCTTAGTACCCCCAGAGGCAGTTCCAGCAGCAGGGACAGTACCCACCACTGCCGCAGTCAGCGAGTGTGGGTAGACATAGGTCACTAGGCAAGAACACACACATGACCAGGGCAGAGGTAGAGTCATCACAACTGGTGGAAGGTACTGTTACGATTTTTTGTTGTGCAGCGCGAGTTTTGTTCGATTCTGGCGCATCGCATTCATTTATTTCGGCGGATTTTACGCTGAGTATCGAGGAACCGGTATCCCAAGAGTCGTGTGATCTAGCGGTGGAGTTACCTTCGGGTGACTTCATGATCACTCCGTATTGCTTTGAGGAGGTTCCTGTATGGATTGAAGGTCAGAACTACCCAGGCAGGTTGTCTTTTTTTTATCGAGATTATGACGTGATTTTGGGCATGGACTGGCTAGAGGCACATGGAGCAGTCATGGATTACGGAACGAAGAGGGTTTATCTTCGGCATCCCCATAGATCGACCTTCTACTTCCAAGGTATTCAATCTACCTCTCCTCGTTTCCTCATTTCTGCTATTAGAGCCCGTCGTTTGCTTGATTCCGATTGCCAGGGTTTTCTCGCTTCTGTGGTCGCGGTAGACCAGCAGTGTCCGGATGTACAGGACATTCCAGTAGTGTGCGAGTTTCCTGATATTTTTCTTGATGATTTGCCTGGATTGCCTCCCCAGCGGGAGATTGATTTTTTCATTGAGCTTGTGCCTGGTATGGGATCTTTGGCGAAGGCTCCTTACCGGATGGCTCCGCTGAGTTGAGAGAGTTGAGGGCGCAATTGCAAGAGTTGCATGCCAATGGGTATATTCGTCCTAGTTTTTTTCCCTTGGGGTGTGCCAGTGTTGTTTGTGAAGAAGAAGGACGGTAGTCTGAGGTTGTGCATCGACTACCGGCAGCTGAATGAAGTGACCATCAAGAACAAGTATCCGTTGCCACAGATTGATGACTTGTTTGATCTGCTTCAGTCTGCGCGAGTATTCTCGTGAATTGATTTACGATCTGGTTACTATCAGTTACGGATTCGTGAGTCCGATGTGGAGAAGACTGGTTTTAGTACGAGGTACGGGCATTATGAGTTCTTGGTGATGCCGTTTGGACTCACCAATACCCCAGCAGCCTTCATGGACTTGATGCATAGGGTATTTCATCCGTATTTGAACCAGTTCGTGGTCGTGTTCGTGGACGACATTCTTGTGTATTTGCGGTCTGCAGAGGAGCACAAGTACCATTTGAGGGTGGTGTTGCAGACTCTGCGAGATCACCAGTTATATGCAAAGCTGAGCAAGTGCGAGTTTTGACTTCGTGAGGTGCACTTTTTGGGGCATGTGATTTCTGGTAGGGTGTTTCCGTGGACCCGACTAAGGTCAAGGCAGTGGTGCAGTGGCCGAGGCCGACTACGGTCACGGAAGGAGCTTCTTGGGGCTTGCGGGCTATTATAGGAGGTTCATTCAGTATTTTGGTTGTATCGCAGCCCCGATGACCAGGCTTACGCGGAAGGATGTGCTGTTCGTCTGGACGGAGGAGTGTGAGCGGAGCTTCATAGAGCTGAAGAGATTACTCACCATGCTCCAGTGTTGGTGTTGCCTTCTGGCTCGGGAGGTTTTGTGGTATGTACGGATGCTTCCGGGGTAGGTCTCGGTGCTGTGTTGATGCAGCACGTGAGAGTTGTGGCTTATGCATCTCGATAGTTGAAGCCACATGAGGAGAACTACCCTATTCATGATCTTGAGTTGGCGGCAGTGATCTTCACCCTAAAGATCTGGAGGCATTATCTGTACGGCGAGAAGTTCGAGCTTTTCACTGACTATCAGAGTTTGAGGTATGTGTTCACTCAGAGGGACCTTAACCTCAGGCAGAGGCAATGGATGGAGTATATGAAGGATTATGATTTTACTCTGTCTTATCAGCCTGGCAAGATGAATGTCGTGGCTGATGCTCTGAGTAGGAGAGTGACGGTCAGTCAGATGTTGTTGAGAAAGTGGAGGCTTTGGGAGCAGGTACCGGCCATGACTTTTAGGCTCAAGATTCCTCAGGATCAGGGTTCGACTGTTCTTGCGAGTCTGACTGTTATGCCAACTATTCGTCGACAGGTGACTGAGGCCCAGCGTGCGGACCCTAAGCTATCCCAGATTTTGGCTATGGCCGATGTAGAGCTCGGTGAGGATGATATCGTGAGGTTCAGGGGTAGGTTGTACGTCCCAACCGAGGAGCAGGTGAGGCATACGGTATTGCGCGAGGCTCATGGGAGCCGATATGCTGTGCACCCGGATCGGCTAAGATGTACCAGAACCTTAAGAGGCAGTTTTGGTGGCATGGCATGAAGAGGGATGTAGCAGAGTTTGTGACTAGGTGTTTGACTGTCAGCAGGTGAAGGCTGAGCACCAGCGACCAGGAGGTACACTTCAGCCCTTGGACATTCCGCGTAGAAGTGGGACCACGTGACCACTGATTTTGTGGTTGGGTTACGAGGATGTCCAGTGGGCATGATAGTATTTGGTTACTGGTGGATAGACTGACGAAGACGGCGCAGTTGTTTCCGATCAAGGTTAGTTGGAGCGTGCAGAGGTTGGCCGTTTGTATGTGGAGTGGATCGTTCCGTTACATGGAGTCCCCATCTCCATTGTGTTTGATCGTGATCCGCGCTTCACATCGGTGTTCTGGAAGAGTTTCCAGAGAGCTCTAGGCACCGAGTTGGCATTTAGCTCAGCCTATCATCCTCAGTCAGATGGTCAATCTGAGAGGACCATTCAGACTTTGGAGGACATGCTGAGATCATGTTGCTTAGAGTGGCAGGGCAACTGGACCCACCATTTGCCATTAGTGGAGTTTGCCTACAACAACATCTATCATTCAAGCATTGGTATGGTCCTTATGAGGCGTTGTATGGGTGACTTTATTGGACTCCACTTGATTGGTTCGAGGTGGGTGAGCGTGTCCTGACAGGACCTGATTTGGTGCAGCAGTGTGTTGAGGTGGTGCATTTCGTTCGGCAGAAGATGTTGGCAACGTAGAGCTGATAGAAGAGTTATGCCAATCAAAGGAGGCAACCCCTTAGCTTTGCCGTGGGAGATTGAGTTTTCCTGAGAGTTTCTCCCATGAAGGGTGTAATGCATTTCGGCAGGCGTGGGAAACTGAGTCCCCTCTATGTTGGTCCTTTTCCCATTGTCGAGCGTATTGGGGAAGTTGCTTATCGGTTGCAGTTACCTCCAGAAACTATCTGCCGTGCATGATGTGTTTCATGTGTCCATGCTTCGGTAAGTATATGCCCGATGATTCCCACATATTGAAAGACGCTGTTTGGCCTGAGGTGACCCCAGACTTGTCCCTTCCAGAGTATCCTATCCGCATTGAGGATCGGCGTGAGCAGCGCTTGCGGAACAAGGTTATTACTCTGGTTAAGGTGATCTGGCAACGTCATTCTGGTGTAGAGGTGTTGTGGGAGTGTGAGGATGAGATGCGGCAGCAGTATCCTTACTTGTTTGCGTGAGTCTTTCCCCATGTTCCGGTGCTTCTTTCTTAAATTTCGAGGACAAATTTGTTTAAGGGGGGAGGGCTGTTGTAACGTCTCGGGTTTTTCAGACATTTTTTAGATCTAGATCCGTGGGTTTCGGATCAGTTTCGGACGTTCCGGAGCTTGTTTCGTGTTTCCCGCGGATTTTTCCAGGCAAAACATGTGGAACCCTATGTAGGGCACTCCAGTGCGTTTACCCACTCCGGGATGGTACCGTTGCGATCAGCGCATCATGAGGATCGAGAAATATTTTATGTTAATTTTTGATATTTTCTCGATTTTTTGGATTTCCTATAAATACCTCACTATTTCCTCATTTTTCTTTACCTTTTCTTTTTTCTCTCTTTTCTCTCTTTCTTCCCGTTGGAGAACCCCCGCTCCCCCACTGTAGCCGTTGACCTCCCCTCTCTCTCCGACGATCCTTGAGCACGTCTTCCTCCCTCCGGTGGCAGTGCGATCGCGACGGCTGGTGACGAGGCGGGCTTGGCAGTGGTAATTCGTGGCTTGGGGGCGTGATTCGTGCGCGGCCGAGAGCGGCGATCCACGTAGATCTGGCAGGAATTCGGCCTTCTTTGAGGTAGGGTGACGGATCTCTGCCCCTCTCCCCTTCCTTCCTATGATTTATAGGTCGTGGGGAGATCTAGAGGGGTTTAATTCCATGCCGGGAGGATTTAACATGTTAAGGGTCGTGAGCCGATTCGTGAGCCGATCCGCCCGTTTCTCGAAGTTTTGATCAATTCCGGGGCCCTAGATGCATGCTAGGAAGGGCTGGGGATATTTCCCCTTGTTTCCATCACATTGGGGTGTGATTGGGTGTGGAATTGGGCTCCGGTGGAGCTCAATTCTGGTTTTCTATTGCACAACACAGAGGGCGGCCACATAGGTGGTCGCCCAGGCCCAGAACTGGGCGGCCAAGACCTTGGCCACCCAGC